>LPNX010755387.1:302183-442202 GCA_001517045.1 Pseudotsuga menziesii | reverse complement strand
TATATATTCAAGGACTCGGAAGGAGGAATAACACATGATTTCTGGGACAAATCCAGAGTAGCAGTCCAACATTTTCTTGAAATATTTACAGCCCCAGCTGGCTTCCCAATTTTTGAAATCTTAGAGGTTCTTAACATGTTTCCTCGCTTAATCACAGAAGAAATGAGGAAATATTTGCTAGAAGAAGTGACAAAAGAAGAGTTAAACAAGGTTATACACTCCTTTCAGAAAGGTAAGAGCCCAAGTCCGGAGGGGTTTACCTTGGAATTTTTCTTAGGTTTTTATGACTTGTTGAAGCACAACATCTTAAAGGTGGTTAGAGAATCCCAGAGGACTGGGAAATTTTTAGGGGCAATGAATTCCACTTTCATCACTCTAATACCTAAGAAACATAGAGGATAAACATTTGAGGATTTTAGACCTGTCTCCTGCTGCAACATGATCTATAAAATCATTGCTAAAACCATTTCTCAAAGACTTAAACCTATTTTAAGTAAAATTATTACAGAATAACAGTTTGGTCTTCTGTTTAACAGACAGATTCATGATTTTGATTCTTTGGCATGGGAGGCAATACACTTTATCAAAAAAGAAAAGCAGTCGGAATTTTCTCTTAAAATCAACCTATCCAAAGCTTATGATAGAGTAAGTTGGACATTCAGACATTTACTTTTAATACATATAGGCATGCCAATAGAAATGGTTGAATGGATATTGGCGTGCATATAGTCAATTTCTTTCACAGTACTTATAATTTCTTTCGTCCAACCAGGGGTTAGAGACAAGTATGCCCCCTTTCTCCATTCCTCTTCCTCTTCCTCTTAGTAGCAGAGGCTCTCAACCGCATCATTCACAAATCAAGGGAGGGAAGTCATATTAAGGGGGTTAAGATCTCAAACATCAATGAAATGACTCATGTGCTTTTTGTAGACTGTGTGCTAATGATGGGAGAAGGATCCTTTGGAAACCTTCAAAACCTGGCAAAAATTCTAGATACTTATCATAAGGCCACGGGGATGACTGCCAACTTAGAAAAATCAAGGCTGATATACAACAATGTACAATAATATTTTATAATATGGTGAAAGGCACTAATCCCAGTCCCAATAGCCCCTATTTCAGAAGGTTTCAAATATCTTGGCTTTCAATTAAAACCAAATGACTATTCTTTCCAAGATTGGTTATGGCTTTACAAAAAGACTGAAACAAGAATCTCCATGTGGGAAAAACGTTTTTTTGTCTAGGGGAGGGTGATTGGTGTTACTCAAAGCAGTTATACAGAGCATACTAGTTTATTGGGATTCAATTGCATACATTCCAAAAGGAATCCTGACAAAGATAAAGAAAACTGCTTATCATTTCTATGGACAGCAAGCAAGAAAATAGAAGGCATACCATTAGTAAAATGGACCACTCTAGTTTTCCCTAAATCAAAAGGATGTTTGGGAATCAAGAACATATAACTGTTATTTAAACGTTAGCTGCAAAATTGTTGTGGAGAATAGTAGAGAATCTGAAAACTTTGTGGGGAAGAACCATGAAAATAAAATATTGTCCACAAGCCTCCATAGAGGAATGGTTTAGGCAGTCAAAAATAATGCACAAGGGTGGTTCAATAGGATGGAAGGCCTTTGTTATTGTGTTCCCATTAGTGGGGAATTGGGTAGCATGGAAAATAGGTAATGGAAGGAGCTTAAAAATAGGACAGGATTCCTATGCAGGATCTAGCGAAAGTTACAAACTTTCAGAGCAGCTTAGAGTACAAATCTTAGACAAAAGGATATGCACTCAAACCAACGTAAAATCGCAACACTCCCAGACACATGAAGGAATTGTTTGGAAAACCACACAAGAACTGGGATGATCCAGAAGCAAAGCAGCAAAATGGAACTATTACGTAAAAAAACTAGGTTTGTGTTTTATCCAATTGAATGAGGAATAGGATAAAGTTCTATGGACCTGGAACGGAAAGGATGGAAAATACTCTGCAAAAATGGGTTATGAAGTAGCATTAGAGTTAGAACATGGAGGAGTTGAGTAATGGTGGTGGGCAAAAATTTGGAAAATCCCAAGACCTTTAAAAAAAATCTTAACTCTTTGGTTGACAATGAGCAAGAAATTGTTGACATGGGAAGCCATGTTGAAACGAGGATTCAAAGGACCCGGTATTTGCTTACTATGCAAAGCCAAAAGTGAAACAATTTTTTGTCTTTTTTTCTCATGTACCTATGCAGGCACAGTCTAGGAAAAAATCAGCAGCAAAATGGATCCTTCTTTGAATCCAAGTGAGGACTCTTCGCTTGAGCACAGATTTAAGAATTGGTGGAACAATCATAGGGTACTTACCCATGAATCCCTCCCTACCCTCTATGTTTTTACCATTTGGGAAACAATGAATAGAGTCGTATTCAAACAAAATTGGACCCCAGTAGAAATAGCTATAAATGTGCTCATGCATAAATTATTGGAACATCAATCAAAGCCTGAACCAAAACCTAAAAGATCGCTTATAGTGCCAGTAATAGACAAATCTTGTCCATGGGGATTCCTTGATGGAGCCAGTCGAGGAGAACCATTGCTTGGATGTGTAGGAGGAGTGTTACACCTCAACAAAACAACAAAATTTGAGATCACCTTTGCTCTAGGACAAGCCTCGAACAACAAAGGAAAATTAGTGGCACTTTGATCAGTTCTCAGGTTAGCTTCGGAAAAATAATTAAAGAAATTACAGCTATCCAAGGACTCAAAAATGACCATAGATTGGGCGAATGGAAAAATCCAAATTAACGCTCCACATCTCCAACATTTGCTGAAAATGATCAAAGAGAGGATGGTATCCTTTGAGAAATCTCTTTCAAACATATTTATAGAGAGCTAAATTTTGAAGCAGACAAACTCTCCAAGATGGCACTCTCTCTCCCTCCAGGCCTAATGGAGGTAAAGGAAATCAACAAAAACCAAATTGTTAATCAATATGTATGTCTGTAATGGATTAAAGGACATAGAACATAGAAGTAAGGAAGAATTGGATGTAACTTTTATGTATGATCAGAAAATCTCAAAATGAAAGAAAATCATAGGAGATCATGATGTTTTGTAATGTATGATCCTAGAGGGCAGTTCATGTTTATTCGATCAGAATAAAGAGATTTTTTTCCTTGGAATATATATATATATATCATAAAATTGTAACACGACTTAGTGGAAATCAATAGTCATGGTTGTGATATCACAAGCTCCCAACAGATTGAATAGACTATACCATCTGATCCTCAATTTTCAATTTTGGTCAAATGCATTATGGAAAGGATTTAACCATAAATTGATCGATCCAGAATTTTTCAATTTTATATTTGAGTGTGAGAGGAGAGGGAAATTTGTTTCTTTTTTCCATTCCAGATGATCATGAAAAAATCATCATATGTCATAGGTATGGTTGTTATTTGTTTGACCTTATGCTTATAGTTAGGTATTATGTAGAATAGAAGTTGTCCTCAGGAGAGATGGTCGAGTGGTTGATGACTCCGGTCTTGAAAACCAGTATAGTAAAAAAACTATTGAGGGTTTGAATCCCTCTCTCTCCTTTTGTTTTTTCAACATTCACATTTATTAGTTCAGTCGATTACAAAAAAAGAGAGTATATTGGCTATATCCAGTCAAACTACAAGAATTCAGTTGGAATAAAAGTATTTTCAAAGACTCATATCCCATCGATATGGGAGATTGATATAATTAAATTGAATCGATTTCTCTTCCATTTGGTTTGATCTCTTGGTTCAGTTAAGAGGGGTCAAAGGATAGGTTCAAAACCATGATCAATTCCTTTCTCAAATCCTGCTGCAGCTGCAAAATCCCTTCCCGCGTAGCACAAATGACCTACAAAGAAGAAAAATACTAGAACAAAATGGGAGGTGGCTAACCAACTTCGGGGAGAGACATAATTCATCGCATTGATTTTTGGTAGCTACACCACCCAGAGAATTTGAAGATCCTAAAGGAGCATGAGTCATATATTTTGTTAAACGTTGTTCCTTCCAAGGTTGAATGTCTTTTCTCAAATTGCTCAAGTCCAAACCATTAGGGATCCTTAGGGGTTCTAACGAGGGAGCATGGAGATCCCAAAAACACATTGTTTCCCCTCCAAAGATATTTTCTCTAGTCGGAAAACACATAAGGTATTTACCTAAACCAATAGGTCCTTGGGAAAACCCCACACTAGCTTCAAGACATTGGTCTCTAACTAGAAAAGTAAACACTTGAGCTTGAGAGGATTATGGGTTGGTGGGCCCATAGAATTCACTAGGATATGTTGTATTGTTGAACCAAATGAAACAACAAGCAATAAAACCAAAGATAGATAAAGACACTAAACTATAGGACAAATAAGCTTCTCCAGACCAGTAATTTTTAACCAATTTTATGCTTCAATGAAATTTCCTGGAGCAAGTGCTATAGCTTGTTCCCAATACTTAGTAGCTTGATCGAACCAATCCTCTATAGCTTCAATATCTCCTTGTTGAATGTCATGTTCTCCTTGGTCGAGATAGATCCACTTAGAAAAAATTTCTTCCCTCAAAATTGTACTTGAGAGTTTCCCACATCATATGGATCAATCAACTATTCTTTAGACCTCTTTCAAAATATTCTTGGATTGGAGACGATTCATTGGCAGTTCATATTAACCAAAGGACCAAAAAATGTCAATGACATGAGTTTCTGATTTCACTTCTAAACAATTAAATGATTAGGTTCTATCTTTTCTCATACCCTCAAAAAGTGAAGTATAGGAAGAGATATACTTCAGATTGATCGTCCAAATAAAAGTATTGTTGCAAGGTAACTATCTCAGTTCCATAAAGAATTTTTTAATAGTACTTCACATCTCTAGGATCTGATGCTACATCGTTACTCAATAGCTTAGTAGATCGACTCTATTACATAAGTTGATTATTGATTCTTGTTAATGAGCATATTTGATCATATCATCCTGAACCTTCTTTCAATAATTGATCTTTATGGTGCTTCCATCATCAATTTTATTTTTTATCCATGGAATATTTAGGCTCTGTCTATTTTATTCATATTCATGCTCCTATGAGAAATGTTGTTTTTTGCTACAATTGATAATAATAAAATTACTTGGAACAATGCATCTATAGAAATCCTTTTCTTTTGTTCTTACTCGTAGTAGTTATTAACTAAGTTATTCTATGGTACAGATAACTGCACGTAATGACAGATCAAGCTTGTATTATTAAGAGATTGGGGTAAGGATAGGTTCCATTCTAATGCTTGAAGATAATATTCCAAATCCTTCATATGTTCCCCATTACTTGTATGGAAAAGACCTATATTACGAAGTATATAACTTTGATCATAAGGGTCAGTTTCTAGTCGCATAAATTCATAATAATTTTGTAAATCTTTTGCATATTCCCCTTATAATTGATCCAACATCTATTATGGTAGTTCATTCCATTGAAATGATGTCCGCTTCAAAACTGTACATGAGATTCCCACCTCATACGGCTCCTCCTTTCTTTACAGTACGTAATACGGGGATTAATCCATGGAATTGAAAAAATAAAAAAATATTTTGACCCAATATTATGAATTAACATGGGCTAGTGTATTTCCAAGGAATCTCTATCCATCCTTCTTGCAAAGATTGTTTTCCAAACACCAAGGATCTTAGTACTAGGAATGGAACCTCTAACAATTTCTTTGTTCTTAGAGCCCTATATTCTATGGGGATTAATCACTTCAACAATATCTAATGGTTCCATGATAGGGGTATCTGAAGTACAAACGAGATGGGTGCTTGTTGTCCCAACCATTCTCACTACCCTTCAGAAAAGGATAATGCATATGGGCTATAACAAAGCCTTTGTGTAGTCGATTTCCATACATAGTGCTTTCTCCCCCTATGTGCGCCTATCAGATAGGTTCAACTATACAATCAATGCCTATTGCATAGGTGTAACCTTCCGCTCGATACTAAAATCCTAAGGAGATGAGAGCATCTAAAGCTGCATTGACTGGGGATACATGACAGAAGGAATTGTTCTATATCCATAACTCACCTTAACTGAGCGTAAGTTTTATTTTACCCAATTTTTATTCCTGAATGCCTTTTCTTTCCCAAAAAACTAAGAATGGAAAAAATATCAAATCACACCATCTCTGTAATAGGTAAATATTTATTTTTCCCTCGAAACCATTAGGATTATTCACAATAAGATATCCACTACAATTGTGAAGGTATTATCAATTAAATTGTCATTTCTCTAAGATCTAGGCATAGTCAATTATAGATTTTATAATTTCCTTCATTCCCTTATGCAAATGATTCCATGAACGAATTTTTTTTCTAGTGCACAATACCATAAAACAAATTTCCTTACAATCGTAAATATGTTTTCATTCTATATATTCCAATTGATTCTTTCAAATGGAAATAGATACTGAATATTGAAAATAATTGTTCATTTGTAATATTAATGAATTATTAATAACGAGAAAAAAAATTGTACTAAAAGAATATTAGATTTGCTAAACTCGAGAAGTCCAGCTCAATCATGATCCGAACAAAGAAAGAGTTAAACAATCAAACATTACATAATGAGAATGAAGTTCCCACCTAGCAATTGTGTGGGCCTTATCCATATAGATAAAGGAATATCAGGAGAAATATGGTTATCAAGCATGACACAGAATCATTGCAAAATAATTAGTTCTCATACAATTGATAAGACGAACACTACAAATCCATATATGATCATATCATGGAATGGATCAATTAATATATATCCAATCATTGATTGGTCGATCTGAATAAGAGCATCAAATCAACATGGATGATTGAGTATTTCCTAAAATAAGAGGAAGTTTGATAAAATGCCCTTTTGTCTTTCCGAGGGGGATTGAATCATTACCTTATTTATTATCCATTTTTTTGCAAAGATTGAACTATTCGTACCTAAACAAAAATACTTCGTAAAGAAGTTGTTATTTTCTAATTTTATTGATTAAAACTAAGATATCTCATATGAAAGATGGTTGAGTAGTTCAAGGCATAGCATTGGAACTACTATGTAGACTTCTTCTTACCAAGGGTTTGAATCCCTCTCTTTCTGTATCTTGGCCTTACTCATCCATTGGTTTTCCAATCTATTGAATCCCAATAAGATGATCTCCTAATTCCTGGATCAATCTCCTTCTATTTGTGATATAGAAAATAGAACGAACATTGGTTTGTGGTATGGGAAAGGTAAAGACCATTCAAGAAGTAATAAAAGTATCGTGGATAACAAGATCCTAATGTAACGTACGGAAATCTTATAAAATTTCTTGTTCAAGGAGGTGAAAAAGAAGGGACAAGAACATAATTTTCAGATGTCCAACAACCCAACCCCTCCTTTTCATTTCATTCTCAATTCAAGATTGACGGGAATAATACTCTACGACCAGCAATTCATTAATCTTCAAATTGATTCATTTACTATTTATTATTTGATTGATGAATCCTTTATATTGTAACGAATGAAAAGTCAAATGATTTGGCAATTTATCCCTATCTAACATATATATATTATTCCTAATAATAGTTCTCAATCTTTGTTGATCTCTTATAGTAATCACATCTTGAGGTTTTCAAAGGTAACTTGGTATATCTACCATATGCTCATTGACCCGGATATGTCCATGATTAACTAATTGTCTAGCTCTAGGAATGGTGGGAGCCATACCCAATCGAAATAATATTATCCGAACGCATTTTAGGTAATTGCAATAGGACCCGACCTGTTGATCCCTTTGCTCTTCTAGAAATACGAACATATTTCAGTAATTGTCGCTCCATTAGTCCATAATGAAAACATAATTCTTGTTTCTCTTCTAGACGAATACGATATTGAGATATTTTCCCCGAAGACGAACGATTTATAGAATCATTTACGTATTTGGGTCTTTTACTAGTGATCCTTGGTAAAGTTTTCAGATGGTGTATTATTTTTAAATGAGGTCCCCGATAATGGGACATAGAAACTCCTTATTCAATTAACAAATAGTGTTGGAAAGAAGAAAGGATAGTATAACCCATACGAGTACTAGAATGATTTATATAGAGAATGAATATATTTCTCCAAAGATCCTAATAGGTCCAATCATTCATCCCGTTCCTAGTTGGGAGTAAGTGATCACAGCATGACGGACCCTATAAACGATTAGAAGAGTATTCTCCATTCCATCGTGTTCCTCTTAAGACTTTTGGAATTATGGGAATGACAAGAACAAAAAAAGAGGCATCTATTAGGATTGAACTGATGACTATCGCATTACAAGTACGATGTTATAACCTCTAAGCTAAGCATGCTCAATGGAATATAACTCCTCATTTCATTGGTGTGATATCCATAGATTCTTTTGGAATCCTAACAATTATAGTGTAAATCATATTCAATGATCCAATCCATATTACAATTACAATGGAACATTGTTTGAATGTAGATTCCTTCAAGGGAAAAAAAGGGAAGTAAGGCTCAATTGATATCGATTGTTTTACTCACTATTCCATTAACTAGGGGAGGATAATAACATTGCATTGAAAATGCAGAAATAATATAATGATTCCCAATCATATTCAATTTGGGTAGAGATAGAGATGGCGAGAGAAGAGGAGTAAGGGAGGATATTTATATCACCCAATATTGAGCAAATACACAATGAATAATGCTGATGGGATTACATAATAGGATTAGATCAAGGTATGATATCGTTCTCTTAGAAGGGGATATGGAAAAATTGGTAGACGTTATGGACTTGATCAAATCGATCCTTGGTATGGAAACCTACCAAGTGATAGATTCCAAATCCAGGGAACCCTAAGATATATTGAATGGGTAATCCTGAGCCAAATCCAGTTCATGGATACAATGTTTTCTTCTTCTAAGATAGGAAGGGGATAGGTGTAGAGACTAAATGGAAGCTATTCTAACGAATGAATTTCATTTGGTCCAATATCGTATTTATTGATCCAACCCATATTTGGAATGTTTTCCAACTTCGACTACTTTGACAATTTCAGCATCGGATTTGACAAGTATGAACCGTGACAAAACCGACCTTGACAACCTCGATAGGTTTCGCAATCGACATACAACATCTTGACATGCCTTGTCGGCACCGTCGACTGTCGAACATCGATGGAATGTCTATGTCTTCCAGTCATCTACGACGGTTAAATTTATGAACCATTATAACTTCTTTAGTAACTGAACGTATCGGGTAGTCACCCAAGCGTCTTATCATTCCATATAAACTTGTACATTATTGTAAAAATGGGGGTCCAAACTTCATGGAGAATAAGTAATATAGAAATTGGTTTGAATTCTTGCATTTTGTTAGTGTGCATACTTTCTGTCCATATAGTGTATTTCCTGGTTTACTTCTTCTTTTCTATGCTTCTGCCATAGCAATCCTCGACTCATTCAGTCGATTGTTGTCCCCAGCATGCACCTGGGAATGACTTGTATCATTGGTATCAGAGCTTTATCTTGTTCAAAGCTTAAGTTACATAAACACTTCCATCAAATTTATTTAACTTATTCATGTTCAAACATGCTCGCAAACTCAACAACACAATCAGACCCTTCCTTCAACTTCAAAAAAGATGGACGAATAAGCAGACAATAAACATGAAACTGACGAGACAGAGCAACTCATAGAAAAGGCACTGGCTTGCCAGTGGACCAAAATGTTCGCCCAGTATAGCGATATTCTCATGCAATTCACTTCAAACTCTGGGGAATCCTCGACACGACCTAACTCTGATAAAATCGGTCCCTTCAAAGGGAAAATGAATCTAGACATACCAAATATTAAAGGAAATATTTACACATAATTCATCGACAATTGGGAACAACAACTAGAATCTTACTACTCCGTGAATCAACACTCCGAAGCGGAAAATATCACCATTTCATCCTTAAATATGTCAACCTTCGTACATTGCTGGTGGGAAAATTTTCGACAAAAATGGAAAAAGAAGGCGACCCCATAGACACATGGGTAAAATTTGTTGAATACATCAGAAAGGAGTTCTACCTTCCCAAGTGTCTTAAACAATTGTATAAGAAGTGGTAGCAACTAAGGAAATGGAAAGACCAGTCTGTGCAGAGTTACAGCAATGAGTTCTATCAGCTCATGGCTATACTTAGCGTCCAATAAGAAGGAAAATTGCTTGTCCTAAAGTACGTCAACGGATTATCCCCGTACATTCAGCAAGAGATGGATTTTCTTACTGTCAGTACACTTGTGGATGCATTTCATTATGCCAACAAGCTTGAAGCTAAACACAAAGGAAAATCATGTTTCGTGACCAATCCAACAGGTTGAACATCCGACAAGAAGTCATTGATCGACTCCGAGAATTCAAATCACCCTTCTCAGTTGACTCTGCCAAATCCTGATTATCATAAGAAGAAATTTCAGAAAGATAAGAAGGATCACACCAAACAAGCTCCTACCGGGAAATGGTGTGATTATCACAATTCCTCCTGGCATGATACGTCGAAATGAAAATCTCGGAAGACATTTTTAGAAAAATTGTCAACCTCTAACTTCTCCAACAAAAATCTAGTAGAATTTGATCCAGATGCATCAACCCTCTTGGCTTTAAATTTGACCACTCCGACAGCCTCAACTCTCATCGATGAGGAGGAATGAGAGTCCCTATTTCATACACAGATATGGGTTTAGAAAAATCCATTATGTCTGATTGTGGATAATCGTAGCCAGGAGAAATTCGTTTCTGAAGATCTTGTGAAGAAAATTGGTCTTGTCACCACTCCACATCCTAAACCTTACAATATCAGTTGGATGAAGGATGGATAGGAGCTAAGGATCACACGCCAATGCAGACTCATCTACTTCATTAATCCTTTTGAAGATGAAGTACTATGTTACTTGGAACCGCTTTTCGTAGTCGACGCCTTGTTTGGGAAATATTACTTGTGGGATCGACATGGTACATATCAGTCATGGCCTCAAAAGGTGATTGTCAAAATTCAAAATCAATGGTAGGCCATACTAGAGAGACAACCCACTTCAACGATTGTTATGATAATTTTGAAACAAACAAATAATATTATAAACCATGCCCAGAAGTTCGCACTAATTATGATAAAGCCTCAGCATTCTAGGAAGACTGCAGCAACGAGTCGACTCACCGACCAGTGCAACTCTCAACAACAGCAACAGTTCGACCACAACAGGAATGTATTTCAAGAGCCGAATGGAGTACCTCTGCATTGCTTGGTAAAACAATCCATTGAACTTCTTCCTGGTTCTTCATTACCTAACGCATTTGTTTACAGAATATCCATTCTCGAGAATAGAGATATTCACAAGAAAATCCAAGATTTGATCAACAAAGGTCATATCTGCCCTAGCTCCTCTCCTTGTGGGAGTCTAGTCGTCCTAGTTCCAAAGAAAGATAGGACTTCGCTCATGTGCATCGACTATCGATCTCTCAACAAGATTTCAGTAAATAACATATACCCTCTTCCACATATATATGAACTCATCAATATTTTGAAAGGTGATAAGTTCTTTATGAAACTTGACCTTAAGTCGAGATATCATCAAATTTCGATCGAGTCCACTGATGTATGGAAAATGACTTTTAAGACCAAGGAAGGATTGCTTGAATGGTTAGTCATGCCTTTCGGCTTAACCAATGCACATGCAACCTTCATGAGATATATGGATGACCTTCTATGACCTTTCATCGACAAGTGTGTCATTATCTATCTCGACAATATTTGATTTCATTTTATCATGGGAACAACATTTCAAACAGATTTGACAAGTCTTCGACACTCTCCAGCAACATCAACTGTATCTAAACATGGACAAATGCTCATTTGCGATGACCGACATCAAAAATTTGGGGTATGTAATTGAATCTGCATGCATTCATGTCAACCCAAAAAAAGCACAGATCCTCAAAGATTATCCCATTCCTCAAAACATTCATGAACTAAGAAGTTTTCATGGTTTGGTGAATTTCTATCAACAATTCATACTTGTCTTCAGTCACATCGCATGGAATTTGAATCAGTTGACTAAAGGAAATGGGAAAATGGTCTTCAAATGGACACCGACACAACAACAAGGTTTTGAACAACCCAAAAATAAGCTTTGTACTGCACCAGTACTTGTGTTACCTAATTTGCATCAGTCTTTTGAGATTGAGACAAATGCATCAAACTATGCCCTCAGCACAGTGATCACTCAATCGGATCATCCAGTCACGTTTGATTCTGAAACTTTCAGTGACACTGTTAGAAGGTATTCGACGTATGAAAAAGAATTGTATGCCATTGTGCAAGCTCTTAAGCAATGGAGACACTGCATTCTTAGTAATGAAACGGTTATCCTCACTGACCATAAACCTTTGCATTTTGCCTCGTCCTAGTCGAAACTACAGAAAAATTGACAACTCAAGTGGATTAATTACCTGCAACAGTTTTTGTTTGTTATTAAATATTGGAAATGCAAAGCCAATGCCGCATCCGATTGTCTCAGTCAACCACCCATTACTCTACTATCTACAGTGATGAGTATGTAGGGTTACGACACCACTGCTTGGCCACAATTGTATTTGGTAGAATGTGACTTCTCCGCAGTTTATCGACAGCTTTAGGCCAACATAGTGTCTACTACCGACTACTTCTTGAAGGACACCTTTCAATACAAGATTGGATAGCTTTGTGTGTTGACCAATGAGCATCAATAGAAGCTCATATGGGACGTGTACTAAAATAAGACTGTAGGACATTTTGGAGTAGAAAAAACACTTGTTACCCTCCAGAAGTATTTTTACTGGCCTTCACTTAAATATGACGTCAAGAAGTATATTTGATCATGCATAGTTTGTTCCATTGCTAAACCGTTGAATCGACGACAAGGATTGTACACAACCATACCAGTTCCTATTCAACTATGGGAATCTATTTCTGTGGACTACTTGATGGGATATCCTACTACCAAACATCGGCATGACGCGATATTAGTAGTAGTTGACATATTCTCCAAGAGGGCTATACCTATACCATGCAAGAAGACTACAAAAGCACATCAAACTGGCCAACTCTTCTTCAAACATGTTTGGAAGCATTATGGCCTCCCAACGACAATTATTTCCAACAGAGACATTAGATTTGTTAGCACATTTTTGCAAACTCTCTAGTAGCATCTCAACAGGAGAATTTCTTTGTCGACAGCCTTCCATCCGTAACCAGATGGATAGACAGAAGTCGTAAATCGCTTGGTAGTACAATCGCTTCGCATGTACAACCACAAGCATCATCGAACATGGGATGAAAACCTTCCATACATACAACACAACTACATTCATGCTCAATGCAGTCTACGGGAAAGAGTCCATTTGAGATCTATTATGGATTTTAACCCTTAGCGCCCATCGACTTGATTAGTTCCTCGACACAGTCGAATGACACTGACTTCGAAGGACAAGAAATCGAGAAAGCATTAAAGTTTAGAGATCAAATCTACAACATCCAGAAGCAAGCATATAAAATGTTGCAATGATCTAATCCAAAAGCTAAGGCCTGACACGACATGCATCATATTTCACATTCATTCCAAATTGGGGATCATTTCTGGTTACATATAAATAAGGAGCACTTCACCGACCCATACAGAAAGTTGAAACCTTTGTGATATGGCCCATACATTATCCTTAAACTGATTGGAAAAAATGTTTTTCAACTCGACATTCTTGCATGTCTTGGTCTGCATCCAGTATTCAATGTAGATCTACTTCGACCATACTATGCACCATTGTTGGAACAAAATGATTTCCATACGACAGAACCCGAAGACATCCATCCAGATGTTTAGTAACCTCTTATTTGCGACACCATTGTGGGATGACACATACACCATACAAGGATGAACTCCATTTCCTTGTTCCAAGTGGCTAAAGTTGGTGTTGAGGCCTGGAAAATCGCAGGCAACAACAGCAAGGGATTCTCCCCATTCAACATTCCCAACTAGCCCGTGACTGTTTGGTATGGGGAATCTGTCCAGTTTGCGGTCCAACTACCATAGGTCTAGTAACAATAATAAAGGGTTTTACTGGTTGCGGCCCGGTCCACCGTGTATATTTTTGTGTTTTTTAACTTTAAGTGTGATATGCAAGTGCCTATCTAACATGCAGATTGATAAAGAATACGAGGAGCGGTCACAATGTGATGCGCAGGTTCTTACCTCTCGTCTTAAACTCTCTCTCATCTAAATCACACACAACAGAAAAACAAGACTAACTAAGTTGTCCCTAGGGAGCAAGATTATCAATTAATGAGTAATGTATTACTGCTCATATGCCAAGATAAATCACAGATAGTTGTTCTTAGAATCAAAACACATAAACATGAATAGAGATATGCACAACAAGATAGCTCATCGTTTGTTAAAACATTCATTACTCATAGTGGAAATTATCATAAAATAAACCAGAGAACATTCATACAAGAACATAAGTTCAAAAAGTTAGAACGATCTCACAGTTAATGAAACACATCTGAAAACGAAATAGTTCCCCTTCAACATTGTTCACTTCACCACATTTGAACATTCCACACAGCACTTTCTCCAACTGGCAAAATTGTAATTATATTATTGCAAAACGAAATAGTTCCTCTTACAATGAGTTTTTCACAAGTCTCACTGGGAAAAAGCCCCCCCCCCCCTTATTCCCTCTAACTTTCGTATATTTATACCAAAACCAGTCCCAAACCTTTGGGTTTCCCCCCAACCATTTTAATCTCAAAGTTTCATCATTTTGCGAATGCTCATGATTCAAACATTACATTTTTTATAAACACTTTTATGAAAACGGGACCGGCTTAGTAACTGACGAACTGCCCAAGCCTGAGCTTTTGCTTTTTAATGATTACGCTTTATAACTCCTTAGTCCTTTTGAGACCTTCATTATTTTCTCTTCCTTGAATAACAACTCTGCTTCTTTATGCTTTAGCACACTTTGTCCTCCAGCTACATCTTCTTCGCTGCATTAATCTTCAAATGGCTCTGAGAAAATTTCCTACGTCTATCTGCGGTCAAACGAAAACTCATCATTTATCCAGACTGTTTTCAATAAAACATAAACCATAATACCAATAAGATAAGTATTGAAAGTAAAACCTGAGACTGCGTTTTCGATGTGAAAATCTCAACTTGATGAAAGCAAAGCACATCTCGTCACTCATGAAACCAGTTACAAGCTCATAACAATGGTGGGAAAACGATCAGGAAACGGGCATATAAAAATCCCCATTGGCGAATCGAAACACTTGACATCGGTTGGTTAGTTCGTTGGATCGCCGCAACGGCAGGTAACCCATGGTTTAGGGGTTCTAGAGCACAAACCAAACGTCGATGAGATAAACATTAGAAGGGGACGTCTAAACATCGGAGGTCAGATCTACTACAGCATCGGACGGTTAGTCCGCTACAAATTCACAACAGCGGAAGTTATACGGTCTAAAATTTTCGTAGACTAATCGACATCGGAGAAAAATAGAACAAAACATCGGCGAAAGGAAAAGTAGTGTGGTGGATGGTTAGTCTACTCTAGAGCCGCAATGGCGGAACACAATCAGTCCTCGGCCTCCGATTAGAGTCAAAACATTCTGAAAAAACAACATGAAGCAAAAATCTGAAACAATAAAACCGCGTGATCGACGAAAGACAAACTAATCATCGGCCCAATCTCTATTTGCTCTCCGAAATAGGGGCGACTAAAATTCCATTTCAAACCTTGACCAAACTACGGCAACGATAAAACAGCCTGAAACTTGCTAAGCTCCACAGTCCAAAGCATTTGCGGACACAAAACGATTTTCCAAAGAGCAAGAAAACGGTTGGCCTCAAACAATCCCAACTTGTAGCAGAGTGGGAACAAAAGGGTCTTCACAAAATCAATTGAGGGTCCAAATTTTTTTAGAAATTTGGGAAAACATTGCAGCTGCAACAATTGGCAGCTAACTGGTGAACCGAGATCTCTGAAAAAACTCTTCCTTAAGTAACAGACTGTTTAGCAGTAAAACTGACATGTTGAATTCTTCTAGATGTCTGGATTTCCATAATGGCAAATATATGTACTTTTAATCATTGATGACAGTCCAATTTTAGGAAAATGGAACCCAAAATCTCAAATTCAAGATAACTGCTTTTGAGGCTAAGTAGATGAATTTCATTTTAACCCCCGTCCTTGGGTAGCTTCCAGCTTAGACACCACATGATTGTAACATATGGTAAACAGAAATATTCATTTTTTCCCCATTCCCATGCCATTTGGCACTTTTGGGTGTTTGTGGACTTTTCGTCCTTTTGAGTCCTCCTCATGCCTTTCTTTCTGAATTCTATTCAGGCTCTTCTTTCCATAGTGTCCTTTTGTGTGAGAGATGCATTTAATTTTCAGTTCATGGACGGAGAAGAACTTTTGGCAATCTGTACTCATATGATTCAGTACTTTGTTTCAATAAATATTGCTTTCTTAGGAGTTTTGACTCTTATTAGCCTTTTAGCTTTCAAATCTTGGCATGGGATCATTTAGATATAATATACTGTTTACCCTGCTTCCTTTCCATGGGTCTTTTGTTGTCACCCCCTCATACATTTTTAGATGTGGAATGGATGGAGCCTTGAAATAGTATTCTAGACCTTTTGATCCTGAGTTATTTCACAGGATTACGCTGGACTTCAATGTGTTCATAACCATTTAGGAAAACTACTTACTAGAAGAAATTCCATCAGATTCAAACAATAAGATACAGTCTAATACCCAAAGGTCTCAATTAATCTAGAACTTTGATGTTTTCCATGCAACCAAAAGTTTGCCTCTTTTATTGAAAACAAAAGAAATCTAAACTAAAACAAACAAAATGGAACAAATCAAAGTAAACAACCAAATCAAATTATTTATATACAAAACAAAAATCAAGAAAAATATGGTTTGAGAACTAAACCATTTACTGGTAAGTTCTCTTCCCACCCCTGTAAATCTTGCAATTTATAGGTTGAGGGGCCAAGTTTTGCTGCAATCTGAAAAGGGCCTACCCATAACTGTTTAAACTTCATATGCTTCCCCTTTTCATCATGCGGATGATCCCACTTAAGAACCAAGTCTCCCACTTCAAATTCCTTTGTTCCAGCTTTGTGCTTATCAAACCACCTTTTCACTACTTCCTGTTGTTGCTTAAAACATTTTTTGGCCTTGGATCGAGACTCCTCTACCTTCAAAAGATTATAAATTCTAAGTTGCAGGATTTTGTTGTCTATGCCTCTATACTCTTGGGCTATTATGGAATATGGCAGCATAATGTTCAGAGGAAGTATAGCCTCCTTGCCATAAACAAGGGTATATGGTGACACACCTAGGGAATTCTTGGGTGTAACCCTATCAGCCCAAAGAGCGTTTGGTAATGCTGAATGCCAACTTCTCTGGTTTTCTATCACAATCTTTTTTAAGATTCTAATTAGATTCTTGTTTGTAGATTCTGCCAAACCATTTCCTTGTGGATAATAATTTGCAGAATAATGCAACTTAATTCCTTTTTCGTGAGCAAATGAAGTTAATCTAATAAAGGAAAAATAAGTAGCATTATCGAAAACTAGAGAAATTGGAACCCCAAACATGGCCATGATATGATCTTGCAAGAAGTCCATGATTGTGTCTTCATTCACTTTACGCAACGGAATGGATTCAACCCATCGAGTGAAGTAAACGGTCGTCGTCAGAATATACTTGTGTTGCAAGGAAGAATTTGGTTTTATCTCTCCAATGATATCAATTCCCCATTGCTCAAATGGTTCTGTTATCATTACAGGCCTTAATGGTCCTGCTGCTTTAGCTTGTCTTCCTCCACACCTTTGGCAGATATCGCACTTTCTGACATGGGCATGTGCATTCTTGAACAGTGTGGGCCAATAGTATCCGGCTCTAAGAATTTTATGGGTTGTCGTATCCCCGGAAAAATGCCCTCCAGTAGGCCCATCATGTAACTCTATCATGACCTTCCCCGCATCTTCTTTCTCTAAGCATCTAAGAAGAACTCCATCATAATTCTTCCTGAATAATATTCCTTCAACGATCTGATATGAAGCTGATTTAAGACGCAGTGCTCTTCTTTGCTTAGAATTCCAATGTTCTAGTAACAATCCCTCCTGAAGGTAATGCACAAGGTCTCGATACCAGGAATTTGGAGCTGTAAAAAGAGGACATACGTCCATCAAATGTAGCTCAGCTTCATTTTCCCAGTTATTTTCTTCATTGTCTTTACTTTCAGTCATTAGTTTGCACAATCCCTGCCCTTTAACTATGGAGGATGGCTTGAATTCGAGGTCATACTCTTGTAAAGTTGTTACCCAGTTGCCTCCTCTTTCTCCTAATTCTTTTTGTATGAAAAGAGACCTCACCGCTGGGTGTGGAACTATTACCTTTGTCCGATTCTTAAGTATATATGGCTTAAATTGTTTTACCGCTTTGAAGACTACGTAAGCTTGTTTATCCACAGTTGGGTAATTCAATTTGGCCCCTTACAGACCAGTGCTCATAAATGATATGGGGAACTCATCTCCCCCCTCTTCCTTCTGGGTAAGCACCGCTGCTAGTGAATCGTCATATGCGAAAGTGTACAAAATAAAATCTTTCTCAAAATCCGGACTTTTGAGGGAAGGTGCATGCACAACAGATGTCTTTATTTTACTGAATGCATTTTTCTCTACATCCGTCCACTTGAATTGTACACTTTGTTTCACCATTTGCTGCAAAGGTTTAACAATTTGAGCAAAATCCGGCACAAACCTTCGCACAAAATTTATTGTCCCCATAAATGATTGCATACCCTTTCTGTTATGGGGTAAGGGGATCTGTTCGATAGCTTTGATCATTTCTGGGTCTATGGAGACCCCCCTCTTAGAAACCACGTGACCCAGTAGCTTTCCTTCTGTAACAGCAAACACACACTTTTTGGGGTTTAGCGAGATACCATATTTTCAGCAATGCTCTAAATCTGTTTTAAATGAAATACGTGTTCGTCTCTCTTCTTTGAAAAGATTGTGATGTCGTCAAGGCATACTACAACACTGCGGCCAATCACACCACGGAAAGCTATGTCCATAGGCCTCTGGAAAGTAGCTCCAACGTTTATGAGTCCAAAGGGCATCCTTCTGTAAGCAAAAGTCTCCCATCTCGTTCTGAATGTAGTTTTGAGTCTATCTTCTTCAGCTACTAACACTTGATTGTAACCAGAGAATCCGTCTAATAAAGAAAATAACTTAGAACCAAAGACCATCTGCAATATCTATTCCATGGGTGGGACTGGATAAATGTATTTATCTGAAGCGCGATTTAAATTTCTGAAATCCACACATAGTCTAATTTCTCCATATTTCTTCCTTACTGGTACCAGATTTGAAACCCATTCCGAATGCCTGACTTTGAAAATAATTTTAGCATCCAACAATTTCTTTACTTCACTTTGAATTAGAGGCTCTAGTTTTGGATGCATTTTCCTCAAAGGCTACTGATAAGGCTTGACCCCGGTCCTAATAAGGATGACATGCTGAATAATCTTGGTGTCATATGTTTTCAAATCTTCATATTTCTAGGCAAACACATCTTTGTATTGTTTAAACAAACTGATGAACTTATTTCTTTCACCTGGGGAGCAACACTTTCCCAAATTCACATGTTTAGGCTCAAATTCAGCCCTAAATTAATCAAATCAAACTGTAGAGACGAGCTATGAGTCTTAACATTTACTGGCCTTCTGAATTTATCGTTTAAATCAAACATCCGCTCTAAATTCCTGACTCCTATAGGAATAAAATTATCGAATTTTAGCTCGGCTTGATGTTTTTCATCATCAATGATTGCCCCTTTGAAGGTTTCGTCATTTGTCAAACATTCCAGAATCTGCTGATCATCATCAAAAACTCGTAAATTGGTAATCATATCTAGAACCGAATGTCTAAAAAGCAATTCAATAGAACACCTGTTATTAGAGGGCATAAGCCTCGCAGCTGAGGTGGCTAACAAGTCAGTTGTTGCATTCTTAAGTCTAGGAATTTATACAATATTAAATGCATGAAAACATTTAAGAAAATCCCATACTTCATTTTGATAAGCTTTTAGATGAGGGGAAATGCAATGCATTTGATTTCGAATCTATTTTACAATTATTTCAGAATCCCCATACACTTTCAGATTTTCTACTTTTAATTCAATTGCTTTTCTTAATCCCTAAACTAATGCTTCATACTCGGTTGTGTTATTGGTGCATTCAAACTCTAACCTACATGAAAGAAAATGTTTATTTTTCTTAGGATCAATCAGGACATAGCCAGCTCCTGGTCCTTCCAAATTTTTAGACCCATCACAGAAAAGCGTCCAAAAATCATCTATTACTATTGTACATGAATCAACATCTACATCTAAAACTAAATCTACTATTTCACAATCAATCTCATCATCCTGTGAAAAACGAAGGAGATCAAGCTAGGTGTCTGATGTACAGTTGGCTTCTTCTGCTTGGTAGTTTCCCGGTTCTAGCTCAATGAAGTAATTTCCCAAAACAGAATTCAAAGGTTCATTCTTACCCTCCAACTGAGTGACATTTTGTTTCATGTGGGGCTCTCTTAAAACTTTAATTTGATTAGGAATTCCCTTGTACAGTAACCATAGATGTGACCAGTATCAAGCAAAATATCCATTCAGCTTTGTTGACTAATCTCTACTCAAAACAAGTCCATAAGCCTCGGGTATGTCTGCTACTACAATATCAATGAATTGACATACCTTATCATTTGAAGATAAGCGAATGAGAACATCCTCCATTTCCCCAATTACCTTCACATTTGTTCTGTCCAACTAAATGACCTTCCAGGTAGGTGGTTTAGGCTGTCCATTTATTTGTTTGCAAACTGACAGTGGCATAACATTTACTGATGCCCCTGAGTCTACTAGACAGTTGTGCACGTTATGGTTGAAAATTTCAAAGGTAAGGAGGAAAGGTGGAGTTTTTCATTTGGGCTTACCTCCCACACTTGCTTCGCCAATTTCTTCTTCTTGGGGTTGATTGTTGGTGGGAAGCTTCTCCTCTGGCATTTCAAGTGCTTTCAATAACTTTTCTTTCTGCTGCGGCACATTACACATCTCGAATAGTGAAATATTTGCCTTTACCTTTTTAATATCCTCCACAATGTCATACTCCATCTTATGTTCTGTGAGATTCGTTTTTACATTATTGATCTTCTCTTCAATGGGTTTAGTAGGCATGTTGATCTGCTTTGGATTTTGACTGGTAATGGTAAACTCAGGAATTTTATTAGCTAAGGTGTTTTTTTGGAATTTCTTTACATTCTTTTGAAGTCTCTTAATCTTTGAGAGTATAAGAATATTTTATTTAATCAACCCTTGGCTTCTCGTTGTCACATTCGTTTTTGAGATATATTCATGTCTCGGATCCTTTTTTTCTTCGGTATCAAACAACGATACACAGTCCCATAAAACCATGGCATCATCCTCTTGTTTTTCTGTTGATTTATTGTTATCTTTTCCCTCTTCATCATTATCCTCAGTTAATTTGGAATTCAACAGCTGATTCATTACCAATGTCATTGAATTTATCCATTGAGGATAATTTTTTTAGAATGGGGTTGTTGGTGGAAAGTGCAAAAGTTATCCATCCCTACCTCTGTTAAGTTCATCGATGCAGGACTGTATGGAGGAGGTTTGGATTGGTTGTTATCCTCTCTTTTCTTGTAATACGGCTTATATGCTTTCTGAGCTTCCTTTTCTTTCTCCAAATCTATTATTCTGTTAGAAAGCTTCTACATCATATTTGTCATTCCTTCGAAATCATGTGATTGTTCCTCTTTAGGCTTAGTAAATAAAAAAGCTTTCTTCACAACAATTTTCTCTCCTAACTGCTCAGGATAATCTTCGATGCTTTCCTTTTTAGCCTCTACTCTCTCCGCTTCTTCAGAAGCCTCTGCTAGCGTGGGTTTGGCTTTTATTTTGGCAAACATTGCCAAATCAGGCCCTAGAGCTGAAGTATAATACTCAATCAGAACTTTATCCAAGGGCTTATCAATTTCAGGAAAAATCTTAAGATAAGCTGCAAATCTTTGGGTAAAACTATGCACCTTTTCTTTTCTTTCTTTCTTTAAAGTGCACAGTCCTTTCATGAGAGCCGCATGAGTTTTTTGGGTCGCATATTTGCTTCTGAATATCCTTTCAAAGGTATCCCAATCTGAGATTGAGTTTGCAGGCGAACCAAAATACCATGAGGCTGCTGCTCCTTTAAGGGTATGCGGAAAAAATTCTACAGACTACATCCTCGTGTTCTCCAGCTTTTAGTCCTTCTATGGCCAAGTAGAAACTTTTCTAATGGTCATCTACTAAAATATTCTCATTTGGATCAAACTTGGGCAGCATCTTCTCGAACGCTTGAGGTAATTCATGCAACAGAGGTGCTAATTTTAGAGGTGATCTGGCTTTCAAAGCAGGGGGTGGATTTGGTGGGTTAGGTGGTTGATTTGCATTTATGCCTACCATGAGTCTAGGTGGAGAATGGGGTGGTGATGGAATAGGAGTATGCATAGGAGAACAGTAAGGTGTATCAGGGCCTACTTGATTCAAAGGCTAAACAACTTCGTGTAATGCTACTTCTACCAATTCTTCCAAATCTCCAACCAACACTGAATCTTCTAAGATGGGACGGTCTTTCTTCTTATATTCTCTTCAGGGTAAAACAAGGATAGTGGGTAATCCTCCAATACTCTTCACATACGCTCTAGTGTGTTTCCTCAGACCATTAACAACTTCATTGTCTACAAAATACAAATTTTCTCTATTTTCTTTAGCATTCGGATCAGTAAATAAACTGCTTTCAAAACTTTCACTGGTGGAGTAACTTTGAGGAAATAGATTTCCCCGTCCAGCTATGCACTGATGTCCCTCCTTCTAGCGCCAGAAAACTATTGAGGCCTAGAAAATTGCAGGCAACAACAGCAAGGGATTCTCCCTAGTCAACGTTCCCAACTAGCCCATGACTGTTTTGTATGGGGAATCTGTCTGGTTTGCGGTCCGGCTACCGTAGGTATAGTAACAAAAATAAAGGGTTTTACCGGTTGCGGCCCGGTCCACCATGTATATTTTGTATTTTTTTACTTTAAGTATGATATGCAAGTGCCTATCTAACATGCAGATTGATAAAGAATATGAGGAGCGGTCACAATGTGATGCGCAGGTTCTTACCTCTCGTCTTAAACTCTCTCGCATCTAAATCACACACAACAGAAAAACAAGACTAACTAAGTTGTCCCTAGGGAGCAAGATTATCAATTAATGAGTAATGTATTACTGCTCATATGCTAAGATAAATCACAGATAGTTGTTCTTAGAATTAAAACACATAAACATGAATAGAGATATGCATAATAAGATAGCTCGACGTTTGTTAAAACATTCATTACTCGTAGTGGAAATTATCATAAAATAAACCAAAGAACATTCATACAAGAACATAGGTTCAAAAAGTTAGAACGATCTCACAGTTAATGAAACACAGCTGAAAACGAAATAGTTCCCCTTCAACATTGTTCACTTCACCACATTTGAACATTCCACACAGCACTTTCTCCAATAGGCAAAATTGTAATTATATTATTGCAAAATGAAATAGTTCCTCTTACAACAAGTTTTTCACAAGTCTCACTGGGAAAAATCCCCCCCCCCACACCCGCTCTTCCCTCTAAATTTCGTATATTTATACCAAAACCAGTCCCAAACCTTTGGGTTGCCCCCCAACCATTTTAATCTCAAAGTCTCGTCATTTTGTGAATGCTCATGATTCAAACGTTACATTTCTGATAAACACTTTTATGAAAATGGGACCGGCTTGGTAACTGACGAACTGCCCAAGCCTGAGCCTTTTCTTTTTAATGATTATGCTCTAAAACTCCTTAGTCCTTTTAAGACCTTCATTATTTTCTCTTCATTGAATAACAACTCTACTTCTTTATGCTTTAGCACGCTTTGTCCTCCAACTACATCTTCTTCGCGCATTAATCTTCAAATGGCTCTGAGAAAATTTCCTACATCTGTCTGTGGTCAAACGAACACTCATCATTTACCCAGACAGCTTTAAATAAAACATAAACCATAATACCAATAAGATAAGTATTGAAAGTAAAACCTTAGACTGCGTTTTCGACGTGAAAATCTCAACTTGATGAAAGCAAAGCACATCTCGTCACTCATGAAACCAGTTACAAGCTCATAACAACAGTGGGAAAACGATCAGGAAACGGGCATATAAAATCCCCATCGGCGAATCGGAACACTTGACATCGGTCGGTTAGTTCGTTGGAACGCCGCAACGACGGGTAACCCATGGTCTAGGGGTTCCGGAGCACAAACCAAACGTCGGCGAGATAAACATTAGAATGGGACATCTAAACATCAGAGGTCAAATCTACTATAGCATCGGACAGTTAGTTTGCTGCAAATCCGTAACAGCGAAATTTATACGGTCTAAAATTTCCGCAGACTAATCAACATCAGAGAAAAATAGAACAAAACATCAGTGAAAGGAAAAGCAATGTGGCAGACGGTTAGTCTACTCTGGAGCCGCAACGACAGAACACAATCAGTCCTCGGCCTCTGATCAGAGTCAAAACATTCCGAAAAAACAACGTGAAGCAAAAATCTGAAACAATAAAACTGCGTGATCAGCGAAAGACAAACTAATCATCGACCCAATCTCTATTTGTTCTCCAAAATAGCGGCGACTAAAATTCCATTTCAAACCTCGACCAAACTTCGGCAACGATAAAACAGCCTGAAACTTGCTAAGCTCCATAGTCCAAAGCATTTGCGGACACAAAATGATTTTTCGAAGAGCAAGAAAACGGCTGGCCTCAAACAATCCCAACTTGTAACAGAGTGGGAACAAAACGGTCTTCACAAAATCAATTAAGGAGGGTCCAAATTTTTTTAGAAATTTGGGAAAACATTGCAGCTGCAACAGTTGGATAGCTCCCTACACAAGGAAAATGGTACTCTACTACTGAAGTAAGCAACAAGTTTCCTCACTTGAACGAATACACAATGGAGACCATTATTTCTTAAGGAAGGAGGAATGATCCAACCAGTAGTTGGCATGTTGGTGAACTTCGACAAAATCTAGCACTTCGACTACTTTGACTGCTTTGATAAGTTCAACATCGGATTCGACAAGTCCAAACCTCGACACAACCAGCCTTGACAACCTCGATAGAGTTCGTGCTCTACATACAACATCTTGACATGCCTGTCTTTGTCTTCCAGACGTCTGCAACGGTTGCACTTTTCAACTGTTATGACTTCTTTTGTAACTAAACGTAATGGGTAGTCACCCAAACATCTCAACATTCTATATAAACATGTGCATTATTGTAACAATGGGAGTCCAACCTTCATGGAGAAGAAGTAATATAGAAATTGGTTTGAATTCTTGCATTTTGTCGGTGCGCATACTTTATATTGATATAGTGTATTCCCTGCTTTACTTTTCTTTTTCTATTTTTCCACCATAACAGTGCTCAACTCATCCAGTCGACTATTGTCCTCGGCATGCACCTAGGCATGAATTGGATCATTTATATAACACTTTATTTACACCACGAAAGTGGGAATGTTATTTAAAACAAACCCCACGATCAGAACTTGAATCCTTCCAAGAATTTTATTCATAAGATAGATGTCAGATTCAAGTTGAAGTAATGATTTGACATTAAGTAATCTAATTATGAACATAATACTCTAGATAGAGAGTTGAATCAGTTTTTTGAATTAATGGTTGGACGATGATAAAGATAGAGTCCAATTCTACATGTTAATGTCAACAAAAATGAAAATTGCAGTAGGAGGAAAATCCATTGGCTTTATAGACTGTGATGGTTCAAATCCCTTTATCCCCACCTAGGTTCATTCTTGAATAACTGATCTATTTTCTCCAATTCTGTTAGTTTGAAACCATTCTCACTTCTCGATTCTTTTACCTTAATATTTTATTTATTCATGAACTGAAGAAATTAGAACATGAATCTTTCCATCCATCTTGTGACAAGTTAGGTTGATCGGTTGATCATATGATCAAATCATTTGATGATAGATGATCCACATAGATTAGATAATTTTGAAATTATTCGATCGCAATCCATTTTTTATCATATTAGTGACTTCCAGATCGAAAACAATAAACATCCTCCTAAAAACTAGGAAAAATCCTTTGTTTTCCTTATTTGTAGTTGACATGAGTTAAAACCATGTACTAGGATGATCCACAGCGAAGAGTTGGGATAACTAAGTTGGTAGAACAGAGTACTGAAAATCCTCGTGTCACCAATTCAAATATGGTTCCTGACAAGATGTCAATATCCATGTATCCATATCCATCTATTCTAGCTAGATGGATATGGGTACACTGATATTTACACACACACACACACACACACACATATATGTATGTATGTATGTGCATACGAAGATACCCCTGTTAAAATATATAGATGAATCAATCTATTATGTTCTCTCCCTCTTCTTTTCTCATATTGTCCCTCCATGTCCGTTCCAACTGAATCCTGATACTCTCTACATATAAAAAAGTAGGATCGAGAACTCAGAGGGAAATACTTTACGATGGAAATAGAATATATTATAAGCTCTAGTATAAAATCTATTGAATCCTCTGTTTGGTTCTCATACATCGTGTGCACATTATTGGCGCATTTTTGATGCATCAATTTTTTTTTTTGGATTCATTAATCCATCTCTCATCCATATACAGGAATATGGAAGAATTTAATGGATAAGAATTCAGCTCCAATACTAGTCAGAATCTATTCATCCCATCCCATCTGAACCGAAATGGAATGTTTTATCCAAACGTTAGCAGGGTTTAAGTAGATCCAAATGTTTTAGAGGGTATTTCAAAAGTAGAATTGAATTGAGGTTAAGAAGATTGATGTAATAACTTTTGATCATAGTTCCGAATATTAATACTAGATCCAACATGATGAAACCGATGATTTATAGTGAAATGTTTGATTCTTTCCTTGTTGGAGCTCGGTCCTCATATATCCATCGAGCTATATTTTATTTCATGAAGTGTCATTATAACACCTATAATAGCCTCTGTATCAGGTGGGAAACCCGACGAATAGACATCCACAGGACTTAACTTATCCAGTCCAGGAACAGTACTATAAGAATATGTACCAAACATTCCTCTGTAATAGTACATGCTCCCATGGAAACTACATATTTTGGTTCAGGCATTTGTTTGTATAATCAATCTCACTACACAAGGATCATTTTTCATGGTCACAGTCTCCATTGTTACAATGAGGTCAGCTCATACAAGACCTGATATTGGTACCAAACTGTAATGATCGAAATCGAATTGCAAACATATTAATGATGTGAATTTGATGGAACCACAACTAGTACCATAAAGGAGCGGCCATGAATTGGAGAGTCTAGTTCAATTCATTTGACATATCATTTGGGGTAGTTGAAATACCTAGATTTGGAATTGTTTGATCAAGTAAAGTTAACTCTATATGATCAATCATTTTCTTTATGTCATTTTCTACTTCCCTCCCCCCGAATACTAGGAAACTGAGGACCATTCCAATGCTCCCTTTTGCCACACATGGACTAAACAACGATGAAAATAAGCATGAGAATTGAAGCTCCTATAAATGCGGATATACCGTGTATACTAGAACTCATAGCCCATAGATAAAGGGAGATTATTCCAACATTAGGAACAACAAGAACTGGACCGAACATATAATGATCCTAGATCAAATCCAAGTATCTCCCATTGGTTCGATACCTGATTCGTAACTAGTGGTACGGTTCCTAACCAGTGGGGGCCAAAGCTACGTAAATAATTAGGATGCAAGAATAGGTAAGAATGAGGCTAGATATTAATGAAAATATCCAGCTAGAAAGTATTGTATTCAGAAAATAGGAACATGAAGATATGCCTTTGAAATACATTAAATTCTTACCTTTTTCGTCAAGTTCTTCATCATTCTCCCACCCACAATGGGTGGAATACCAAAGGACCGAACAATCAATTCTAATTGATTCACATATTTGTGTTTGTTTTTTCCATGGCTCATTACAAAGTTATTTCAATGAAATGTCACTGGAATGTCTATTGATAATACTTAATAAAATATGAGAGAAAGAATGTGATTGGTTCCTGAACTACCCAATTTCATATCTGAGTCTATACTCATATTATAGAATTAATATGTTGAGGATATTTATCCAGCATCCATGGTTGAATCGTTAAAGCGCCCAACTCATAATTGGTGAACTCGAGAATTCAGTTCATGTTGGATGAAGGGGAACTGCACATATTCATTCTTTATGGCATGGAAAAAGTATGAAGGATAAAAACAAATATATGAAGAATACCAAATTTTTCATTTTGTTGTTTTATTGAAAGGCTTGGTATTGCTCAGTTAAACAATACACGATAACAATACATCTTAGTATTTATTATGTGTTTGTTTAAATAGATTCAACAATGGATAGATCCATAGGAAAGTTGTGAGCATTATGTCCATGCATAACTTCCAACCTAACTTATGATATATACCTGTATAATTAAATTGGTTTATGATCCGATATAATAATAACTACAAGAATTACGGGAAAAAAGGTGAAAGGAAGAAAAAATATAAAAATGAGAGGAGGGATAAAATTTATGGATGAATTGAAATATTCGGTAATTATAGAGAAAATTATTCATCTATTGGAAAGGAATCAATATACTTTTAACGTCAATTCGTAATCGAACAAAACAAAGATTAAATTTTGGATTGAGCATTTCTTCAATGTGAAAGTGATAGCTATGAACAATCATCGCCTCCCTGAAAAGAGAGGAAAGAAAGGTTCAATGATAAGACATCCAATACGTTGTAAATGTATAATTATTACACTTAAAACCAGTGATTCTATTCCACTCTTTTCAGAACAATAAGATTTCAATATTGAAACTAAATGGCCATCCATTCATATAGAATTTTAACTCTAGATAGACGCAATAGATATGTATCAGGTTTCGACGGAAGAGTGCAGTTTGACCTGCAGAAGAAATTGACCTATAGACAACATCATTATGGGAAAGGTCGTAATGGAAGAGGAATTATTACCATAAGACACAGGGGAGGGGGTCACAAGCGTTTGCATCATCAAATTGATTTTCTATGGAATAAGGAAAACTTATCAGGAGTAATTGTGACCAGAGAATACGACCCTAATCTAAGTGCATACATTTGCAAGGTGCACTACAAGAATGGTGATAAGATGTATATTCTACATCCCATATGGGTCATGATTGAAGATATTATTCTTTATGGTCCAAAATCTCCTATATAAATAGGAAATTCCCTACCTCTTAGTGCGGTTTGAATTATTAATTCACATGATCGGAAGAAATCGATTGGGTTTACAAAAAAACCTATAAATCTATCATTGATCCAACTTGAACACTTTTATGGGACGAACTCCAAAGGGAAACCGAGGATAAATGACAACAGTTGATTGGATCCAAAAATTGTTCATATAGGATCAATGGTACTAAAGATATGGTAATATGGAGAGGACCAGATTATTTGTCTGAAGCATGAAAAAAATGGGATAGAGGCACCCTCAAAAAAGAAAAGTTACTCACATTTGATCTGATGGTCAAAGGCATATTCAGAGCTGGACAATGGTAATAATTCCTAAAAGGAAAAGATGGGGAGAGGGAAAAAAGTAGAAAGAGAGAGAAGATAAAAATATGTTGTATGCCTCCTACATTATCCATAACATATGAAAGTATTAGCGTAATTTGATAAATTCATTCATTTTGAGTGCTACATAAAGATTACAAGCCAGATGATGGAATAAAGAGACCTAGGATGTATAGAATACAATAAATATATGCTCTTTCTCAATTCAGTTCTATTTAATATATATGTGAATGAATATCATCTCATATAAATCCAAAAAGTTGTATGCCCAGAGAGAGTCTTGTACAATTTTCCAATATCACCAATAATAAATATGTTCGTATCCAGTTGGTCAGATCAGTCAATAATGAATGGGAGTTACCACCTTGGTAATACCCTACTTTATTGAAAAGTTCAAATACATATTTGGAATATGAAGTAAGTATATGGCTATGGATAAGGATCATGAGGAAGTCTTCAATTTATCTATAACTAGAACCAATTTATCCATAACTAAAATCGAAAACACTTCAACATTAAGTCCATATCATCTGTGAAATGTGAAACTTGAACTCTATTCATGACCTTTCTCTCATTGGTCGTTATCTCTTCGTACACACATATGTTTCCTATTCTATATGTATTGTCATATGGAAAATTCACACCATTATGGTCAAAGGTTGATTTGGTTCCTTAAATTCATTCATTAACTAGTTTAACAGTTGAAGGGTGCTCAAGTCAATGAATAACTTCAAGAGTAAAGATTGGGTTGCACCATACATAAATAACATTATACAATGAGAGTGTATCTAGTAGATCTTATTGTCCAATAATGTACGAGTGTTTTGTAGGATATTTTTCTCAAAATTGATTGTTTATGTTTGATCCATGCCGAGCAAACCTTGTCCTTGCGAGAAATAATTATTAATAAAGGAGGGACTTATGTCACCAAAAACATATACTAAAGCTAGTGTCAGATTCAAAGTTGATGTTAAATATTACATATTAACTTATTATACTCTTAAATATCAAACCAAAGATATGGATAGCTTGGCAGCATTCCGAGTAACTCCTCAACTTGGGGTGCCACCTGAGGAATCAGGAGCAACAGTAGTTGCTTAATCTTCCACCAGTACATGGAACATTGTTTGGACTAATGGACTTAATAGTCTTAATCATTACAAGGCACGATGCTATGACATAGATGTTGTTCCTGGAGAGGAGAGTCAATTTATTGCCTATGTAGCTTACCCATTAAACCTTTTCGAAGAAGGTTCTGTTACTAACTTGTTCACTTCCATTGTAGGTAATGTATTTGGATTCAAGGCCCTACGAGCTCTACATTTGGAAGATTTGCAGACCCCCCCTGCTTATTCCAAAACTTTTCAAGGTACATCTCATGGTATCCAAGTTGAAAGGGATTAATTGAACAAATATAGTCATCCTTTATTGGGATGTACTCTCAAACCAAAATTGCGTCTATCAGCTAAGAACTATGGTAGAGCAGTTTACGAATGTCTCTGTGGTGGACTCAATTTTTCCAAGGATGATGAGAATGCAAATTCCCAACCATTCATGCATTGGAGAGATCATTTTGTCTTTTGTGCGTAAGAAATTTATAAGGCTCATCCTGAGATGAGTGAAATTAAGGGACATTACTTTAATGCTGTTGTAGGTACATGTGAAGAAATGATAAATAAGGGCGGTATTTGTAAGAGAATTGGGATTTCCTATCATTATGCATGACTATCTGACAAGAGTTTTTACCGCAAATACTTCTTTGGCACATTATTGCCAAGACAACGGTCTATTTATTCACATCACTGCACGATGCATGCAGTTATTGACAGACAAATAAATCATGGCATACACTTCCGTGTATTGGCTAAAGCATTGTGTATGTCTGATGGAGATCATATTCACTTCGATATTGTAGTAGGTAAACTTGAAGGGGAACTAGAAGTCACTTTAGGATTTCTTGATCTACTGCGTGATGATTTTATCGAAAAAATATCAAAGTCATGGTATTTACTTCACTTAATATTGGGTATCTATTATAGGTGTTTTCCCGTGGCTTCAGGAGGTGTTCACGTTTGGCATATGCCTGCTCTGACAGAGATCTTTGGGGATGATTCGTACTACACTTTGATGGAGGAACTTTGGGGAACCCTTGGGGAAATGTGCCCGGTACAATAGCTAACCAGAATTCTCTAGAAGCTTGTGTAGAAGCTCGTAATGAAGGATGTGATCTTGCTCGTGAAGGTAATGAAGTGACCCGTGAAGCTCCTAAATGGAGTCTTGAACTAGTTATTGCTTGTGAAGTATGGAAGGAGATCAAATTTGAATTTGGTACGATTTGAACTACCAATAGGACTCGGCCCAATATTTTACCACTACCACAAAGATTAGGCCAAATCATGAATGAAGATCTGCAATTTCATATATCAATATCTAGATTTTCTATATATCAATATCTATATATATTTATAGATATTTATGAGGTCAAATATCTCAAACAAAGTCAGCCAATAAAAAAAATTTGGGGTTAAGCATTAGATGACCAATCCTATTCATCCTTTACACTGATCTTATGGATCATTCGATAGGGTTTGTAGCTCAGTGGATCAGAGCTCATGGTTCTGGACCATGAATTCAAGGGCTTAAATCCATTTTAGCCCAAAAGATTTTATATTTTGGATGAAAATTCCTTTTCATCACGGTATAGGAGAGAAGCTTTCTTTATAACAGAATAAAGGGTTCTATCATAATCCCAGATTGATATTTTGGATTCCTAATCAATAATGAATGGAGATGATGTATCAATGATTCATTCCACTATTCATTAATGATTTTCATCATTGTATTTATACGACTTCTCCTCATACAAAATAATATAGGAAAAGTAATAATCTTTACCTCTATATGGAAAACTCTATGTCTATAAGGGAGTGGTTCAAAGACATGCATAAAATAACTGGATTACTAGAAGAAGGGTATGGTAAGGACATCAATGAGATGGATAAGAAAAAGAATCTAAATATCAATTATGTTAAAATTAACAGATCATGGGTTCAATGTGATCATTGCGAGAGCTTACTCTATATCATAGTCTTGAGAGAGAATAAAAGTATTTGTGAAGAATGTGGATATTATCTGCAAATGAATAGTTCAAATAGAATATAACTTCTAATTGATTGTGGCACTTGGCGTCATATGGATGAAGACATGTACAATGTAGATGTTCTTAAATTTTATTCTGAGGATGAGCCTTCTAATTATGATCTTCTTAATTATTATGATGAATCTTATATGGATCATATAACTTCCTCTCAAATAGAGACAGATTTAACTGATGCTATTCAAATAGGTATAGGTAAATTAAATGGTATTCCTATCACACTCGGAGTTATGGATTTTAAGTTCATGTGAGGTAGTATGGTATCTGTAGTAGGCGATAAACTAACTCGTCTAATCGATCACGCTACCGAGGAATATCTTCCATTCATTATCGTGTGTGATTCCGGAGGAACATGCATGCAAGAAGGAAGTTTTAGTTTAATGCAAATGGCTAAAATAGATTCTGCGTTCTATATTCATAAGAAGGATAAAAGTTGTTATATTGTTTGCAGGGGTTTTAGGATAAGTCAACCGCACAACATCATGGATTTTGTGGAAGCTCAAAAGACACTGCGCAAGTGAAAGATGGCACGCAAGGCGGAAGATAGACTATTTTTTAATATTTTGTGTCATTTTTTGTACTTTTGACCATATTTTGTGGATGTTGGTCATTTCTTTGTAGAATCAATTAGAAGTTAGTTAGAAAATAGTCTAAGTGGACCATGAATGTAAAGGCGCAAGCCTATAAATAGAAGAATTGTAAATGTGAAAATCATTTGGATGAGTTACGATCATAGAAGGAGAATTGAGAGCTTGAGACTCAATTGTTATATGTTTTGAATCTTTGGTTGATTGCGCAGAGTTAATATGATAAGACTAAGGTTGATATGAACTATTGTTATATTTTATATTTCCTGTCTTTTTGTTTCCGTGAATCCAATGGTGAATGTTAAGTGAATCTGTGACATGGATCTATGATGCGATGTTTATTGCTTATGAATACTGTTGTCTTTTTAGATATGTTTGTGCAACAACATGGTTATTTTTTTTATGAATGAATGATGTAATGAATATCCTTGTTGATGATAAAGTACCTGGTCAGATCTGGTAGATAAGTTGATGAATTGTCGACTCCCGTAGTCCTCTTCCATTCGGCGAAAACTTGGTTCCATCATCCCTTCCCTCCCTCGAACATCTCGAGTGAGGCTTCATCCACTTTGCGGATGTTTCCTAGTGGGGTAAAACCTGCCTGGGCCGATGCTCAGGGAGATTGCAGCGAGTTGAGTGTCGATAGAGTGGGAGCCCCTATCGAATGGGTTTTTTTGGTTGGGTTTGTACCAATAAATGGTTTCATTTATGGGACCTTGTTGCGACCGAGAGGAGGATATGTGGCATCCGACGCGACCGAAAATTCAAGTTTGGTTTGATCAGAAGCTACGAGAATTTGCTGAAGAAGAAAATGAGAATCCTGCATTGACGAAAAACAAGTGGTTGGTGAGATACATGAACGATGGTCCTCATGAATACTTTTTCTCTAAGTTTCCTATCATATTGTATGAGTGGCTGGCGCGATTCACTTACAAGAAGACAAATTTCCAAGGGGGAGAGCCAACATCCTAGACCCCTGAGTTGATCCAAGACTGCAGGAAACTGAAAACAAAGCATCGCGAGTTGTTGAGGTCTAGATGGATAGTATCCTAGAAAGATACATCACTGAATTCGTAGTCGACACTACCAAGTCCTATAGCGAAGCGAAAAGGGAATTTTTCAATGGACCCAGAGGTAGGTTCCTGTTGTTTCTACAATTGTCAATTAAGATGCTTGTCTATGAAAAGGGTATACTAAATATGCACCTCGAGTAGGAGAACTACAGTGTACAAAGGTTGTGGATACCGCGCCAGAAGTGGGGAGACGAATGGAAAGATAAGGGGTAGATGGGTGCAAGTTTCAACGAGACTGTGAGGGAAGCCGAGGAAGAAAGTGGTATTATGAGGTGAGGAGAAAGGTTTCGACAAGAGAAGAGGCAAAGGACAGGGGAAGGTCCTACTGTGATCGAAATGCAAGACCACGAAGGAAGACCACACAAGACGAAGCGACCCTATAATGACAAAGAGGACAACCAGACCTAGGCTACGCTCACAACAACAGTAAGATCAAACCCCAGCAGCAACGTACCCGCACCTCCACGCACTGCTCCACATTCAGGAAGAAACACAAGTTCCACGTCGAATTTCTCGACGTTCTAGCATCATTCTAGTAGTAGATCAACATCTGTAGGAAGAAGGCTCAAGATGGCGGGCAATGACATGAAGTTACCGATGTTCCATGGAAACGGGACCGATGATCCCGAGCAGTATTGGTTTTTATGTGAAGCAGTGTGGACTGTTAGAAAGACCACAGATGATGATGTAAATAAGGGTCAATTGGAAACCACTCTCCGAGGTCATGCACTTGACTGGTATATGAAATTTATACAAGTTTCTCAAGGGAATCTTGCGAAGACGCTAGACGAATTTCGGACATGAATAATTGAAGGATTTAGAAAATCGAAGTCTGAAGTGCAGTATATTACAGAATTAAAGGAGATTAAGCTATTTCCTAACGAGACCGTTTGGGACTTCGACCAAAGGTTCAAGACACTAATGGCAAGGGTCAGTTTCAAAATGAGCGATGTTCAACACAAAGAATGGTTCATCGTAGCGCTAGTATCTCATATCCAACAACCACTAATGCAGCAAAATATCATGACACAAAGCGAGGCCTTGGAGATCGCAATGAAGTTGGAGGCTTCACCCATTGGAGAGAGCACAGTTGGCATGAACCAGATTCACGCACAGCTAGAAAATTTGACAATTCAATTGCAAGACATTAAGAAGGAGAAAGAAAATCATGAATATATTTGGTGCACTCATTGTCACACAGATGGGCATACTTGTCCCAATTTCCGAAACTATCTACTATCAGGAGCGTTGAACCCACTGAGTTGTGGTAGTGTACCATGGTGTCGCATATGTCAAGTATATGGGCATAGACATGAAGAATGTAGCTACATACGGATGATGGTCATGAAGCCAACAAGCTTATACTACACTTTATGTCGCTCGGTTTGGCATGAAGATAAAGACTGACGCGCTTATGACCTACTCCAGGAAAGGACATATGACTTGTACTATGTGAAGGGTGAAGATTCTTGTACAATACAAAAATAACAACTACAGGAGCAAGTGGTGCAACCATTACCTCAATCACAATATACCCCACCACCATAGATACAGTTTATTCTATCACAACCGCAAGCACAATTTGTGACCGAGCCACAATTTGCACCGCGACCGCAGTATAATCAGATGTCGATGGCTGCGTCGCAGCCATAGTATGTTCAAGTAGCGTTGTTGGTACTGCGGTTGAGCCAATTGTTGTGGCGGGGGATTCTAAGGAAGTGGAGGAGGACAAGGTCGTGAATCGGTTCAATGTTACAATTGTGGGGTGTGTGTACATTACCAAAGAGATTGCCCACACTTGCAGTGTTCGTGTACATACTGCACCGCAGTTGATTATACTGTCGAGAACTGCCCACAGCTAATCGCTAGATGACAGGCCAAAAATGTTCCTCAGTTGCAAAATCATAACTAGTTCCAGAATCAAAATCAGCTACAGAACCAAAATCAGTTACAAAGCCAGGCTTAGAATCAAGTTCCACTGCATAATCAAACTATGAATCAACTGATGAACCCACCGGTAAACCAGAATCCACCACTGAACCAAAATCTGCTGATGAACCAGAATCAAGGGTCAACAATTGCGACAATCTTAGCAAAACATAGAATGAAGGATGTCGATGTTGCTATTGTCACTCATGGGGGTACGACAACCGGAGAGGATGGGCCCCGGCCGCAAGTTTGATTGGATGGGAAGAAGAAGGCATCGTTTGATATCGCAACTGAAAAAAAATACATTCTTTGAAGATTGGGATTCGATCGAAATAAATTCTTGTAAGTCACCTATTTACGAAATGCCCTCTGTTTTTTATTCTTCATTGGAGGCATGACCATCACGACAGCATGGTAAATTGCAGCACTTCTTTGAGAGTTGCTTGTCACTGGCAAGAGATCCCGATGCTCTGGCCGAGATGAGAATTTTTTGCACCGCCATGGTAAGGAGCAGAAGGACTCCTCGGTGAATTCTTTACATAAGAAAAATACGGGCAAAGAGATGCGCATGAACATCCATATTGGGGACTATCAAGTAGACTCGGTCATTCTGGATTTCGGCTCATATGTAAATATCCTAACAAAGCAGACTTCGCAGAAGATGATGATGGATGACATTGGGTTGGTCCCCTATACAGTTATTATTGGCTAATCAGGCTAAAGTACAGCCAATTAGTCGAGTATCGAACTTGGTTGTGGATGTTGAAGGGATGAAGACCTATGTTGATTTCGACATGATTGAAGTTGTTGATAGTGGAGGTTCCTATCCCACGTTACTGGGGATCAGATGAGCCAACGATAGTATGGCAGTGATTAACTTCAAGAAGCGGTGATGACATTTGAGAATCAAGACATCAGAGTCATCACTCCTATGGATCCTAACAAAGGGAAGAGGTACATTGAACCCGTCAAATATGAAGTTGTTTGGGGATGGGATCATGCTTACAACATCTCAGAATATTATATCCACTCGACTATTGATGGGGAACTTGGATGGCACAACGCTAGCTCTACGTCTTCTGATTCTAATGATGCATTAGAGAACTGGAAAAATCGCATGCATGAGGTATCATTCAGGAAGTGCGGCTTAGTCATACAGTCATTGTGCCACGTCGCGACTGAGATTATTGAATTACCGATATATGAGGGACTGCCCGAGCTGTCTACATTCCTCAAAGAGTATGAAGAGAAGGTATCAGAACCCAAGTGATTGTTGGTGCTGGAGGAAGCACTGGAGGCCACTCCAGGACGCTAGTGGGTGACTCACAAAAAGATAATTACTGGATGGGCGCAGTGTCGACGGTTGATGATAGTTCACTTTGATGACACAGAAGTATATCGCATTGGGAAGTATGATGGGTAGAATGACCCTAGTGACCATGTGATGGAATGCCAAACACTGTGGGCATCACGACTAAAGGATGAATGTGTCCATACTTTGGTTCACACATTAGATGAGATGCCAAGATCATGGTATGTATCGGTGGAGTTGCGTAGAGAAATAATCACTTGGGAAGAACTGACAGTTTGCTTTGCTCACGCATTTAGTTTCGCGGATGCCAGTCCCGATGTCCATAATGTGCTTCAGCTCATCCGAGATGTGGTATTAAAAGTAGTGCCGACTGCATATCCAATGGATCCACATGCGCATTGCCACATACAGAAAATGATGGAATGTTAAAATGTGTCCAGCGAGCCTGAGGATGACGATGAGCTATGGAATATCAATATTCTGGAAACAGAAGGGAGTAGGGATGTCGCAACACCAGATATACTCACTGATCCCATGACTTAGCCGCTGAAGATTAGGACATTTAACATTGGGACAGAGGAGAACCCAAAATTTGCAAGTGTTGGGGACTACTCTACGAAGAGACCATGGCAAAAATCATGGATCTCTTTCATGAATTTCAAGATCTATTTTTGACAAAGTTCTCAGAAATGAAAGGAATATTGGATGATTTAGGAGAAATGAATATTCCATTAAATCCAGATGCGAAACTGGTAAGACAGAGACGATAATGCCTGAACCCGCGACACAAAGAAAGAGTCAAGGTCTAGCTCGACCGAGTGTTGGACGTTGGAATCATTGAGCCAGTGGAAGAATCGAAATGGATCATTCCTATGGTGGTCCAAGATAAGAAAATTGATGAAGTTCAAATATGTGTCGACCTGATAATACTGAATGATGCTTGTATGCATGATTTGTTTCCGACACCATTCACAGATGAAGTACTCAAAGGAGTAGGTGGTAAAGAGATGTACTCTTTTACATATGTATTTTCTGGTTATCACCATATCATAATCACAAAAGAAGATCGATATAAAACAACATTTGTTATTGAATGGGGCTGCTTCCAATACACACTGATGCCCTTTGGATCGAAGAATGTACCTTCTATATTTTCCCGGGTTGTTGTCGCTACATTCAAAGATTTCATTTAGAAGTTCCTACAAGTTTATATGGATAATTGGACAGTGTATGGTGTCATTAAGGATCATCTGGAAAACCTGCGACTGATGCTAGAAAGATGCCGACAAAATCAAATCGTGCTGAACTCTAAGAAGTGTGTTTTCTATGCACCATTTGGGATGATGTTGTGTCACATTGTTTGTAAGAAAGGATTGTTGGTTGACCCTGCGAAGGTTGCACTAATCTTGAGCTTTCCACCGCTGACAAATGTGAAGATGCTTAGGGCGACACTGGGGCACACTAGGTATTATCGCAAATTCATAAGAGGATATGCTGTGATTACTGCCCATATGGAGAAACTATTGAAGAAAGATGTTGCATTCGTATGGAGTCTAGAATGTAAAGGAAGCTTTGACTCCCTAAAGTCTTGTTGATGCCTCGGTTATGTAGGTGCTGGAATAGTGTCCAAGGCAAACAATAGGGGATGAAAACCCAACCAAAGGCTTTGGATAATCCTACGCAAGTATTACCCTATCCTCGAGCTGTTTGGTGTGGTTAACACCCATGGATATTCGGCCTCATCTAGCACTCTTTGAGTTTGTGATTTTTGATCCAAAAGGATCAGGCTTCCCATGAAGGAAAACAAGATATTGTATGTCTACAAAACAACAGATCTACCTAGAAGGAAATCTAAGCTAAGTTAGAACTATTCTACGAAGGTGGCTTGTGTATGTGTAGGTCAACTTGATGTAGAAATAGATAAGTGCATTTATCAACTTAACAAAAATGTTAAAAGGTCAATTACTTATATGCCCAAGTTACTATTAATCAACTAAATTAATCAATGGCAAATTGAGGGTTACATGCATTCAAGATCAACCTGTAACTGATATGTTAATTGAAAAATTAACATCAATTAAAGTTTACTATGAAACCATTTGCAGAAATAAATAATCCTTTAATTAAATAAACTCTTTCAAAACATCATGAACACACAAATCATTAGCAAAGATAAACCAGAACTATAGATCATTGTGTTTAATAAATTGCAAAATATTTGACAGCATGGATAAGCAATCTGGAGTTAAAATCAACATTCATTAAAGAAACTTGATGAATAGAAAAAAGAATATTTGAAAATAAATTTACTATATAATTGAAAGTCTGTAAAAATTACAAGCTTAGCATAAAAAAAAAGTGTCTCCAGTCTCATCTATTGATTTTTCCTCCTTGGTAGCAGCGTCTCCTATTCTCTATCTTCAAACAATTGAAAGTCAATAAATTACATAGCTCTGAAAGAGAAATCTTTTCCATCTCTGTCGAACGCTTTCCCCCCTCTCAGAATGCTGAGGTCGAATTTATAGAATTGAAGAGCAGTGGGAAGGATAACATCAAATCCCAATATGTCTGGTTCGTTCAACTATACAAAATGGCCAGAATAAATTTTTGGAAAATTCACCTATGTTCGGTCATGTGTTCCTCCCAAACTATTAATCAATTTGAAAAATTTCTGAGATGAAGGGTAAATGGGTTTGTTTTGGAAGTGGGTTTTCAGCTGTTTGAGCTAATTCCTCATGGTTTGATCACAATTCTCCATGCAAAAAACATGTATTCTACATGTGCGTGATCCATTTTTTGAACTTCATCCTTCACGGCAACAACAAATTAGGGTTTAGTGAAATACTTTGTAAAATAGTTTTGGCATATGATATTTTGATAGTTTTGGCAACAATGCCTGTTGATGCATCGATTATGTAGGTACTGGAATAGTGTCCAAGACAAACAACAGGGGATGAAAACTTAGCCAAAGGCTTCATATAATCATACGCAAGTATTACCCTATCCTCAAGTTGTTTGGTGTTGTTAACACCCATGGATATTCGACCTCCGCTGGCACTCTTTGATTTGGTGAGTTTTGATCCAAAAGGATCGATCTTCCTATGAAGGAAAACAAGATATTGTATGTCTACAAAACAACAGATCTACCTAGAAGGAAATCTAAGCTAAGTTAGAACTATTCTGAGAAGGTGGCTTATGTATGTGCAGGTCAACTTGATGTAGAAATAGATAAGTGCATTTATCAACTTAACAAAAATGTTAAGTCGATATGTCAAAAACTATTTTACAAAGTATTTCACTAAACCTTAATTTATTGTTGTCGTGAAGTATGAAGTTCAAAAAAAGGATCGCGCACATGTAGAAGACATGTTTTTTTGTGTGGAGGATTGTGATCAAACCGTGAGGAATTAGCCCAAACAGTTGAAAACCCACTTCCAAAACAGACCCATTTAACCCTAATTGTAGACATTTTTGCAAATTAATTAACAGTTTGGGAGAAAAATGTGACCGAACAGAGCTGAATTTTCCAGAAATTTATTCCGACAGTTTTGCATAGTTGAACAAACCAGACATCTTGGGATTTGCTGCTATCCTTCCCGCTACTCTTCAATTCTATAAATTCAACCTCAAAATTTTGAGAGGGGGGGCGGAACACTCAACAGAGCTGGAAAAGATTTATCTTTCAGAGCTTTGTAATTTTCTGACTTTCAATTGTTTAAAGATAGAGAATAGGAGACGCTGCTACCAAGGAGGAAAATTCAGCAGAAGAGACTGGAGACACTTTGTTTGATGTTAAGCATGTAATTTCTTATAGACTTTCAATTATACAGTAAATTTATTTTCATATCTTCTTTTGTTTATTCATTAAGTTTATTTGATTAATGTTGAATTTAACTCCAGATTGCTTATCAATGTTGTCAAATATTTTGCAATGTATTAAACATAGTGATCTATAGTTATGATTTATCTTTGCTAATGATTTGTGTGTTCATGATGTTTCGAAAGAGTTTATTTATTTAAAGTATTAATTATTTCTACAAATGGTTTCACAGTAAAGTTTAATTGATGTTAATTTTTCAATTGACATATCAATTACAGGTTGATCTTGAATGCATGTAACCCTCAATCTGATGTTGATTAATATTAATTGATTAATAGTAACTTGGGCAGATAAGTAACTGACCTTTTAACATTTCTGTTAAGTTGATAAATGCACTTATCTATTTCTACATCAAGTTGACCTGCACATACACAAGCCACCTTCTTAGAATAGTTCTAACTTAGCTTAGATTTCCTTCTAGGTAGATCTGTTGTTTTGTAGACATACAATATCTTGTTTTCCTTCATAGGAAGACCGATTGTTTTGGAACAAAACTCACCAACTCAAAGAGTGCCAGCAGAGGCCAAATATCCATGGGTGTTAACTAAACCAAACAGCTCGAGGATAGGGTAATACTTGCATAGGATTATCTAAAGCCTTTGGTTGGGTTTTCATCTCCTGTTGTTTTCCATGGACACTATTCCAGCACCTACATAACCGAGGCATCAACAAATGGCACTAGAAGAAGGGCCATCAGACATGTAAGTTCATTTGAGCTATCTTAATCATATTATCTTAAAAGTGTGACCAGGGCGAAAATCTGTATATAGTTCCTTTTCTGCCCATGAATTTGTATTTAGTTGTTTTTATAGGAAAATTAGCTTTCATTTTCAAACAGATTTGTTGACGCAACTAATAGAAGTAAAATTCGACGGTGAGGAAGAAATTTTAGCACATGAACATGTTTTTCAATTTACTTATAATTGTCTTATTAACGAATTATGGATCTAGATGTTTTGTTCAGATTGTTAGCCTTCGCATTCGAGGGACGGGTTAAAGAATGGTTTGTAACTTTGTCTTTTGTTTTTGTCCACTCTTTTGAACATTTTGTATATATTTTTATGCTTTCTTTTGGACATTATGACTTTGTTATATTATGTGATGAATGGAAACAACTCACTATAAATAAGGGTGAATCATTAAAAGATTTTGCAATTAGAATTTTTAATCTCTATTGTAGATTCCCTTTAATAGATCGTTCTATGATACATTAATGGTTTCAGCACACTAGTTCTGTTTTGCAAAAATCTGATCAATTAGTATATGATGAGTCTGAATTATATATCGACAATTAGTCACCTCTTGGTTTGGATTTGCATGAAGAATATAAGGATTTAAAAATCGCATAAATGACTTTTCTTTCTTTCTTAGATATGGATCATAATCAATATGATGATGCGGATGAATTAAATGTTGATATGTCTGTGTCTATTTCACATGAAATTCAGAGTCTAATTGATCATGAAGGAGATCATTTTTCTATCGAAGATTCTTCTAAAGTACAAAAGAATAGTTCTAATCATAATATTGAACCATCTTCTTCTAGCATAAGTAAATAGATTCACGACTCTCATATTTGTGATTCTCTTAATCCTTTAATAGATCTTGAATGAACTAATTGTTCTGAAATTTGTGATATGTTTTCCCAATCACCATTTTATGACCTAAATGATTTTATAGGAGAACATATTTAACAAAATGATGATACTACATTACAAGAAGAAGTACATTCTGATCTGAAACCTTTCATACATGTCTCTTTTGAAGAGAAAATCCCTCTTAAGGAATCTCGATTTGAAAATATTCTACAAAGAGATGAATTCTATGCACTTATTTCCTCTTCATTTTTTTCTATGTATCATGATCTATTTGATAACAATGGCATTCAATCATATATTTCAGATTTTAATTCTCCATTGTTAAGTCTTAAAGAGGTACAAGTTAATTATGAAATGCATTAAGAATACCAAGAAGATTCTTATTCTTGTCATCAATCCATGTCTTCTTGTCATTCTTCTTGGCTAGAAATGAATACTATTTCTAATGATTATTTTAAGGATTCTTCCTTTTATAATGAAACATTTTCTTCTTACAATCATTTGCTTGATGGAGAAGATTCTTATGAGAATATTAATGTTACTAGTTCTATACTTATAACATCTCATATCTTTAACTCTTCTCGAGTAAATAACCAAAGGCAATGTGATCTCTTTGAGAATTTCCAATTTAATCAACCAATTTATGATCATTTTTATGATAACAAGTTGGAACAAATTGGATGTGATTTTGTTGATCTTATTCAAGGAAACGTTCAAGGAGATAATTGTTCAAGAAGAAGTTTTGGATCCATATAATACTAATGTTGATTTTATTTCAAATAATCCATTTCATTGCATAAATCTTTCGAACTCTTTATGTCATTATTTTGAATTTCATTGTACATACCATGATTGGATTGTTAATTAGCTTGAGAAATCTTTCTTAGCAAGATTTCATCATTATGGTAAAACTCTGTTTTCCTTATTTGTATATAAAGATGGTAAGGTTCCATTCTCTTTATTTGTACATAAATTTCATCTTATTTGTTTTAATGCATTTTTTTTTCATTTTTATTTGCAAGCATTCATATCATGCTTTCTGATTATTCACTTCTTCCTTTTTGCAGGATTCCATATGCTTTCATGGTTGCATTGGAAATTTGATTATAGTTAGTTTTTGTTTTTTTTAGTTGTGTAGAAGTAGGTGTAGAATAGATTAGTTTTATCATTTCTTTAATAATTTAGATTACTCTTTTGGTTTTCTTCAATAAAATATTTACGACAACAAGCCAATTGCAAGTTGGAAACGACGCTTCTTCGGATACATTCAGGGAAGTGTTTTTTTATTCTCTTCCACTTTCTATGCCTTCACAAATTATTTTATTGGTTCAAAGCATTCATGTTTGATTTATGTCTTTAGTTTTAAATTATAATGATCTTTTCATGAAATGTTTTGAATTAATTCTTGTATAAATTTTAAGAGCAAGAATATTTCGACAGGAGATAAAGTAATCTTCATTACTCACGAATGTTGATCTTTTCTAGATATCCACTTGAAAGGTGGGGGGGGCGGGGGAGTGGGGGCGGAGGGTTACATATTTTGTTGTTGCAAATTGGACTTAATTTAGTTTTGTTTCTTTTTGTACATAATTTTTAATAAATGAGGCCTTATTGTCCTAAACAACTTTATGCGAAGCAACAAATGTTGATTGTAATTCTTACTGAAAGATAATAAATTTATTTTAAGAATTTTATTATAATCAATTCAATTTACAGATTCAACACATTTTCAAATATGAATTGATATAGTTATTCTCTTTACAATTAAAAAAAAAAGATTTCAATTCTACAAACACGACAAACAAATCTCTCTTATGTTCGCATCAGACAATTTCTTAAGGCTTAATTTTGGAGTTATCTTCCTTTAAGCTTCTTTAATAAAGAACTATTTAAATAATCTTTTCTTTCTTTTAGTTTGTGATATGGTTGGGAGATTTTGATTTGCTTTTGGTTTTGCTTGTATATAAGATTTGAATTTATCATTCCTACTGGTTTGTTTTAGTTTTTTATGATTTTTTCTTTTAAAGTAATAAAAAAATATTATCACTCTTTTACAGTTTTGAAATTTTAGGAAATCTTTATAAATTTTTTCTGCTTGCTGGAAATCAAATGGTTTGATTAATTTATCTCTGATTGTGAAAAATCAATAACAGCCTGTGTTGATAATTCTATTTGAATATTTTCATCATTATCCTATAACTTTATCTTTAACTCAACATAAACATGTGAGTTTGAATTTAATTACTTTTAAGGGAATCAGTTTCGGGAAAGAAGTTTTGATCTGTAAATATTAGTAATTTATAGATTTCTTACACCATCCTTTCTCTTAAGGAGTTTTCTAAGTCTACCCCCCACCCCATTTACTAGGCTAAATCAAATTGATATTAGCACATTACACATAGTTTGCATATTTCTTTAAACTTGCTACTTGGGATATAAGCCATCAGACAAAATGGGTTAAAAGACATCATTGTCGAGGCTATGGATTCCTATGGGCTGCAGTGGTTGCGTTTGTGGTTTTAGGATTCCAAATCATAAATATTATATATATAAATATTTAAGAATCATTTTCCATCCCACACTCGTAAAGAGTCACATGATGTTGCTTACCCATTAGTAAATTGAGTCATTGTATAACTATGTATCTAATTTAGTAAATTGGGACTAGAGCGCTTGGAGTTGCGGTTAAAAGGCATCCCTATCGCGGCTATAAACGTTGGATGGAAGTAGGGTCCTGCCTATGGTATTGGAGTCATTTATTAATACTATGTCTTATATGATTAGCTTGATTTCCCGAGGTTAATTCCCGGTAAAGTTCTTGATTCTTACATCTTGTAAATAATTTATTTTGAAAAACTGAGTTTATCTTTAAAGAAAATTTTTTGGATAATGATGGGAATGATGTGGATGTTTTGGAAGCTTTGAAATCTAACCAATACTATATCGTTCAGTGATAAAGTTATTCAGATTATTTGAAATGTAGCATGTGAAAGCATTTTATTTTCATTCTTAATTTTTAGATTTCAATACTGTAATTCAAAAATAACTTGTTCTTCTTAGCCAGTTGCCATTTGTTGTAGCTACAGCAGATCCCATGTTTTATCCAAAACATGAGAGCCAAAAAATTTATATGCAAAAGGTGATACTTAAGTTCCCTAGTCATTTTGGGATTCCCATGTTGTTTATCACGGTTTCTACGTCTTTTTCATGATTTGATTTAGTTAACATTTTGGAAAATTTATGCATTTTTGTGTGTTTTTGTGAGTTGTAGAAATAACTAATTTTTCCCAAAAAAGTGTGTCTTACCCACAACCCACAATGCAGATTGCGAGAGATTGGTTTTGCATTTGAACCTTTTTACTTCCGCAACCCGCAACATGGATTGCGGATGTAGAAACATTTTTCAATATTCGTAGTTTGTCATCCTCGCAACCCGCAATTGCGGATTGCAGGAAGGTCTTTACTCTGCAATGTGTTTTATGTTTTCGCAACCTGTAAATTGTGGACTGCAGATTGTGGAAATGTTAGTTAAACTGTAGAAGCATGTGCATTCCCGCATCCCACAACCCACAATTGTGGATTGCAGAATGAGTTTGGTCACTTGTTGATTTTGTTCTCTCCACAACCCTCAACCCACATTGCAGATTGCAGAATGTGCATTATTTTCATTTTTACTTATTTGTTTTGATTCATTTGAGTTGGTTTTTATCATTACACGTGGTTCCATTATATTAGTTGTTAACTTAACATGTTATATTTTACATTCCCCGCCTAGATTTGGTCTTCACTACATAAGCTGATTTATTTTATTAGTTTTTGGAAATTTCAAAGGTCTTATCATTTGATTCCGACTATTGTGTGTAATGATTTCTTTTCCTTATTTGAACCTGTTTGAGTCATTTGTCTGCTTCAATTTTGACTAATTAAATTCATATGATATTTTGATAGTTTTGGCAATAAAAATGAACTTCCATTGAATCCTAAAAAACCATATTTTCAAACCATGGGAAGAGTCAATAGTTTTTCATTAAGCAAAGTATTAATTTTTACAAAGAATAATTAGCTTTCCTTGTTGATAACAGTATTATTCTTTTTTCATAATCGAAATGGTGATTGGGAAAACATATCACAAATTTCAGAACAATTCGCTGATTCAAGATCTATTAAAGGATTAAGATAATCACAAATATTAGCGTCTTGAATCGCTTTACTTGTGCTGGAAGAAGATTGTTCAATATTATGATTAGAACTATTCTCTTGTACTTTAGAAGAATCTTCTATAGAAAAATGATCTCCTTTATGATCAGTTAGACTTTGAATTTCATGTGAAATAGACATGGGCATATCAACATTTAATTCATCTGAATCATCATATTGATTATGATCCATATATAAAGAAGAAAAAGAATTCATTTCTGCTATTTTTAAATCCTTAGATTTTTCATGCAAATCTGAACCAAGAGGTGACTGATTATCGATATATGATTGAGACTCATCAACTACTAATTGATCAGATTGATGCAAAATAGAACTAGTGTGCTGAAACCATTCATGTATCATAGGACGATCTATTAAAGGGAATCTACAATAAAGAGTAAAAATTCTAATTGCAAAATCTTTTAATGATTCACCCTTCTTTATAGTGAGTTGTTTCCATTCATCACATAATCTAACAAAGTCATAATGTCCAAAAGCTAGAGTAAAAATATCTACAAAATGTTCAAAAGAGTGGACAGAAGCAAAAGGCAAAGTTACAAACCATTCTTTAACCCGTACCTTGAATGTGAAGGCTAACAATCTGCACAAAACATCTAGATCCAAAATTTCGTTAACAAGACAATTATAAGTAAATTGAAAAACATGTTCTTGTGCTAAAATTTCTCCCTCACCATTGAATTTTACTTCTATAAGTTGCCTCAACAAATCCGTTTGGAAATGAAAGCTAATTGGCCAAGAAAAACAACTAAATACATATTCATGAGCAGAAATGAACTATAAACAGATTTTTGAGCTGGAGCCATTTTTAAGATAATCTGATTAAGATAGCTCAAATGACTTTACATGTCTGATGGCCCTCCTTCTAGTGCCATTTGTTGATGCCTCGGTTATGTAGGTGTTGGAATGGTGTCTAAGGAAAACAACAAGGGATGAAAACCCAGCCAAAGGATTTAGATAATCTTACGCAAGTATTACCCTATCCTTGAGCTGTTTGGTGTGGTTAACACCCACGAATATTCGGCCTCCGCTGGCACTCTTTGAGTTGGTGAGTTTTGTTCCAAAACAATTGGTCTTCCTATGAAGGAAAACAAGATATTGTATGTCTACAAAACAACAAATCTACCTAGAAGGAAATCTAAGCTAAGTTGGAACTATTCTAAGAAGGTGGCTTGTGTATGTGCAGGTCAACTTGATGTAGAAATAGATAAGTGCATTTATCAACTTAACAGAAATATTAAAAGGTCAATTACTTATCTGTCCAAGTTACTATTAATCAATTAAAATTAATCAACAGCAGATTGAGGGTTACATGCATTCAAGATCAACCTATCACTGATATGTTAATTGAAAAATTAACATCAATTAAACTTTACTGTGAAACCATTTGTAGAAATAAATAATACTTTAATTAAATAAACTCTTTCAAAACATCATAGCACACAAATTATTAGCAAAGATTAACCAGAACTATAGATCACTGTGTTTAATAAATTACAAAAGATTTGACAACATTGATAAGCAATCTGGAGTTAAAATCAACATTCATCAAAGAAACTTGATGAATAGACAAAAGATTATCTAAAAATAACTTTACTGTATAATTAAAAGTCTATAATAAATTACAAGATTAGCATTAAACAAAGTGTCTCCATTCTCTTTTGTTGATTTTTCCTCCTTGGTAGCAGCGTCTCCTATTCTCTATCTTCAAACAATTGAAAGCCAGAACCTTACAGAGCTCTGAAAGAGAAATCTTTTCCAGCTCTATCGAGTGCTTTCCCCCCTTTCTCAGAATGTTGAGGTCGAATTTATAGAATTGAATACTAGTGGGAAGGATAACATCAAATCCCAAGATGTCTGGTTCATTCAACTATGCAAGACAGCTGGAATAAATTTTTGAAAAAATTACCTTTGTTTGGTCACATTTTCCTCCCAAACTATTGATCAATTTGCAAAACTATTCACGATTAAGGGTAAATGGGTCTAGTTTGGAAGTGGTTTTTCAACCATTTGAGCTAATTCCTCACTGTTTGATCACAATCCTCCACGCAAAAACATGTCTTCTATGTGTGCGCAATCCATTTTTTGAACTTAATCCTTCATGGCAACAATAAATTAGGGTTTAGTGAAATACTATGTATTAACATTGTAAACAATATGATTTAAAAGCCAACCATATAAATAAATTATTGTCTTTCAAAAATTACATCAAATATAATTTAAACAATAATAATAATCGTATCAACAACCAAAGCTAATTATTCTTTGTAAAATATAATACTTTGCTTAATGAAAAATTGTTGACTCTTTCCATGGCTTGAAAATATGTTTTTTAGGATTCAATTGAAGTTCAATTTTGTTGCAAAAACTATCAAAATATCATATGAATTTAATTAGTCAAAATTGAAGCATGTAAATGACTCAAACAGGTTCAAATAAGGATAAGAAATCATTACACACAATAGTTGAAAGCAAATGATAAGACCTTTGAAATCTCCAAAAACAATAAAATAAATCAGCTTATGAAGTGAAGACCCAATCTAGGTGGGGAATGTAAAAGATAGCATGTTAAGTTAACCACTAAGATTATGGAACCAAGGGAAATGATAAAAACCAACTCAAATGAATCAAAATAAATAAGTAAAAATGAAAATAATGTGCATTCCGCAATCTGCAATCCGCAATCCACAATGCGGGTTGCGGAGAGAACAAACTCAACATGTGACCAAAACATTCTGCAATCCACAATTGTGGGTTACGGGTTGTGGGATACGGGAATGAAAATGATCCTACAGTTTAACTAACCTTTCCGCAATTTGTGGGTTGCAGAACCATAAAACACATCGTAGAGTAAAGACCTTCCCGCAATCTGAAATTGCGGGTTGCGAGGATGACAAACTGTGATTATTGAAAAACATTTCTGCTTCCGCGATCTGTGTTGTGGGTTGTGGAACCGAAAAAGTTTCAAACGCAAAACCAAGCTCCCGCAATCTGCATTGTGGGTTGCGGGAATGACACATTTTTTGGGGAAAAATCAGTTCTTTCTGCAACTCACAAAAGCACACAAAAATGCATAAATTTTCCGAAATGTTAACTAAATCAAATCATGAAAAAGGCATAGAAACCATGATAAACAACATGGGAATCCCAAAATGACTAAGAGACTTAAGTATCACCTTTTGCATATAAAAAGTTGGGCTCTCATGTTTTGGATAAAACATGGGATCTGTTGTAGCTACATCAAGGCCAAGATGGCTTCGGTGCTAATTCTTGTGTTTCCAGACTGGAACAAGGAGTTCCATGTCCATGTTGATGTATCGTATGTCATACTGGAAGTAGTGCTAGCGCAGCGAGGAGAAGGAGATCTTGATCACCTGATCTCTTTTGCTAGTAGGAAGCTGTCATTTGCGGAGAAGAACTATACGACTACAGAGAGAGAAGGTCTGGTGATGGTATATGTGCTACAAAATTTCAAGCATTACCTTTTAGGTGGTCATTTCAAGATGTTTATCGATCATTTTGCTCTGAAGTACCTAGTTAATAAGCCTTTGTTAGGGGGGAAGATAAGTTGTTGGTTACTTCTCTTTCAAGAGTTTGATTTTGAAATAATTGTCAAGCCGGATCACTTGAATGCTGGCCCTGACCATCTGTCTCAGATTGAAACAGGCGAAGAACCAACAAACATAGACGAGGGATTGCCTGATGCACAGCTGCTCAAAGTTGACATAGCAAATGATTATTATGACCAAATAATCTATTTCTTAGCGACAGGAGTCGCACCGAAATATTTTTCAACAAGTCAGAAGAAGTATTTGGTGGTCAAAGCCTCAAATTTCCAGTCAATTGCTGGGTAGCTATACAAACTTGGCTCAGATGAGATTTTGCGGCGTTGTGTCCTACGACATGAATAAGGAGAGATTTTATAAGAAGCCCATTAAGGGGTCGCTAGTGGACACTATGGAGGACGAGCTACTTCGAGAAAGGTGCTTCGCGCAGGGCTCCGGTGACCCACTTCGCATAATGATGCGATAGATTATGCGCAGAGCTGCGACGTCTGTCAATGCACTGGAAAACCATCGCGACGGGATGAGATGTAGTTGGTACTGCAAGTAACCTTGTAACCTTTTGAAAAATGGTTGTGGATTTTGTGGGTCCAATCAAACCACTTGGGAAGAGAACTGACGCATGGTACATAATCACAGTGACAGACTATTTGACAAGGTGGGTAGAGGTCGCACCAGTTGTGGATTGCACCGCTGCGACATCAGCAAGATTCATGTTTGAAAATATTGTGATGTGGTTTGGATGCCAAAGGATAACGATGAGTGACCAAGGTAGTCACTTCATCAATCACATAGTAAAAGCGCTGACAGAATAATTGTAGATACAGCATAAGAAAAGCACCCCATATCATCTGCAAGCAAATGTAACAGTAGAAGCCTTCAACAAGATATTGGATAATGCGCTTACAAAGGTATGTATCACAAACCGAGATGACTGGGATTTGAAGATTCCAATATTATTATGGGCCTATCACACCACTTGCAAGAGATTGACGAGGAAAACACCGTTCAAATTGGTGTATGGGCAAGAAGTAGTCATGCCTATGGAATACATTGTCCCCAGTCTGCGCATCGCAACCGCGACAGGCATGGATGACGAGGCAACACTAGAGGAGCATGTGGCGTAGTTGATACAGCTTGAAGAGGACTGCTTTATTACAGGTTTCCATCAGTGTGCCAAGAAGGATCGACAGAACGTGTGGCATGATCGCCACATAAAGAACAAACGATTTCACCAAGGAGATTTGGTGTTGTTTTACGACAGCAAGTTCATGAAGCATCCAAGTAAGTTACAGATGCACTGGTTAGGTCCATATATTGTTAGTTCCATTACTTATGGGGGGTGCAACTCAACTACAATAATTAGATGGAGCGGTGCTACCAAAACTGGTGAATTGTAGCCGACTGAAGCCCTATAGGACAAGGCTAGAATCGTAGAGTGCTTGAGGCACTGCGAAAAATAAAAGGAAGGATATATAGAAAGTGGAAGGGCACGTCAGGAGGAAGCGGTTGCACAAGAGTAGGAATCAGTAGTGCAATTAGGAAGACAGGCCACGGGGATACGACATAGACAAATCAACAATAAATATAGACATTTAAAAGTAGTTAACAACGGCGCTTGTTGAAGAGACACACATTTATGGTCAATCCGACCATTAGCTTGGCAGGATCGCCAACAAATTCAGGTCGTTAATGATGGATTCGATCATGATGGTCGTGTTTGATTTGGTAATGATGAGGATGGATCGACAACATGCTATAAGAAGGTGCTCGACTCAGGTCGAAGGCACCACTGTGCTAAGTTTAAGTTGCAAGGATTGTTAAGTTAAGTTCTAGAGTGAATTGCGTGAGTTGCAGAGTGAAGAAGAGGGTGTGTGCTGACTAAAACATTGCGGAGCATTGGTGAGGCATGCAGAGAACCCCAGACACAGTGGAGATTTTGAGTGAGCGAGAGTCACCAATTATACCAACCACCATTATCGAGGAAGCCATCAATATTCCAGTCGGATCATCATCAGTCCCAAAGAGGAAGTGAAAGGGCCAAAATCCGAGCCCTCTGATGTCGTAGAAGAGGCAGACGAGAACATCCATTAAAGTGCAAGGAGATGGAACTACGTAGACGGGGTCATTAAGATCCAAGGTTGTAGAGTCAACGGCATGAATAGGCATCTCTATTAAGGATATCCTGGGGTATATCACTCCCACCCGACCTGGGGCACAGACTCAGTGGCTAACCAAGAATCAAAGGTATCAGCCGAAAATGTCGTCGCTGCCGAAAGGGATGGTGTGCAATAAAGATATCATGCCAGCATTAATGAAGATGAAGTACAACGACCATGACTTGTTGGCATTGCAGGATGTTGTGAATGAGCCCTACCAGTCTTTACCCTCAATCACGGGAAGACCCATAGTGCAGATCCCACAGCCATGGGCGTAAGGGTTGGACAAAGCTAGGTTGTTGGGATTAATCAACATGTCACACTTTGGGTGGCTGAATGAGGCAAATGCATGTGTCTGGCAATAGTTAGCTTGCTTTCATGGAGGGATGTTGTGGTTGGACACACCAGTCGCGATCACGGTGGATTTGATCTCGGATATCACAGGGTTACCAAAGGATGGGCTAGACACATTGCAATATTTCAAAGGCAAGGATAATGATAAGTGGCTTGTTGCATGATTGAAGATGAAGTATGACATGCAACGAGATGGCAGAGCGTATTGCATTGATAGCATCAATGACCGTACGGTATGTATCGACGCCAAGATCTTAGCAAACAAGATTTTAAGGAAGAACTGCCCCATCCAGTGCACTTTAAGGGTGATTGCATGTCCCAACAATGCGCAGAAGGGGTACAAATGAACTGGTCACTCTTCTTGTTGAACCAATTGACAGAGGACACGGTAGCAGTTCAAGTCGGAGAGCGGCCTTTCACATATAGCTGGCTATTGATCCTTATCGCATTAGTTCCTTGGAGGGAGCCAGATGATTACCAAGGGATGGAGGTTGAAGCCTTTAAGGTATGTAAAGGTGCAAGGTATCAAAATCTATGGTGGGTCGAGGAACCTACAAGGTAAGAGGATTGTGCAATCCACTTTTGGGTCTACTAGGAAGCACTGCAGGTGGCACCTATAAAAGTTCCTCATCTATCAGAAGAGGTCGCAGTAAAATACCATGTTAGAATAATCAACCCATAGCTACCCATATTTGACATTAATTAAATCATTTTTGTCTTATTCCTAGATTCCTAGGTTCCTCTCTATGCTAGTTGGCTTCCACATGTTCCTAGAAGTCAATACTTGCTAAACTGGGTCATGGAGCGCTTTGGAATCATCCTAGAAACTATTTTAGCAAGAATAATTTTATTCCTGGTTCCTAAAAGCGTAGTTCTACTTTTTTTGAAAGTTGCCTTGCTTTACATCAGTTTTAAGGCATAAAGGAAAAGCTACTCTAAGGGAACTTGCCTTGTTTTTTGCCCGCATCCTCCTCCTTCCTTTTCTCCAAAAAAAAGCATGAATGAGTTGTCTTTCCATCACTTATTATCTTGACCTCTTGCTTTAGCCAATTCGTGAGCATCTTCATAGATTTGGAAAGTCCTTTTTGCACCTATGGGGGATTTGACTTGATTTAGTAAGCCTGCTTTTTTACCAATTCGAATAGCAACCTAGTGATTTCGAATATCTCATGTAATTATATATTTGAGCAGCCTATTACTTCATATGGTTGGCTTATGTACACTTATTCAATACAGGATCAAGTTATGCTCCAATTTCAGTCTCCTTTTGTATGAATTTCGTATGTTTGATTAGCAATTCTGTGAGTGTAATTGATCTATCACTTGGGTTCAATTTCAACATGGTATTAGAGCCTTTGTAGATTGATTTCTCTCCTTCCAATTTGTTATTTCAGGTTTGATGTCACTGGCTGGGAGCACATTTTGTTGACTGAAGGGCACAGGAGCTGAGACATGAACCAATCTCAAAGGATCATCTTGACTCCATTCAATTTCTTTGAATGGAAAGCTGAGATGGAGATATTGTTAAGAGTGAAAGGTCTCTACAGGGTTTCCATGGCTACTAAGGAAGATCCCAATGCAGCTGCAAAGAAAATTAAATGGAACAACATGATGGATGAGACCTATGGTCTTTTGTGTCTGAGCATTTCAAGAGACCTCCTCTTTCATCTTGATTCATTGACATCTCTTAATGAGTTGTGGGAGAATCTTGAAGATATTTTTGGAAAGATAGATGAGATAAGAGGACATCAAATTGAGAATTAATTGATCTCCTTGAGTCCCAGTAGCTTCAAATCATTGCAACTCTACTTTACCAAGTTTAAGGCCCTTGTTTTGCAGTTAAAACAATGTGGGATTGAAAAGAAGGAAGAGAAAGTAGTTTTGACCATTCTCTCAAAGCTTGGTCCTAACAATTCAGTGTTTTTTTCGACCTTCTATGCCACTAAATTGACAGCTCGAACCTAGAAGATGCCTAAGCTTGCCGAGTTCATGGAATCCCTCACCCAGGAGCAAGATAAATTGGTGATGATGGGCACCATCAAACCTTCCAAAGACCAAGATTTGGTTGCTGGAGATTCAAATGTGGATTCAAAAAGCAAGAAAAAAGCTAAAAATCCACCTAAGAAAAAGAGAGACAAGTCAAAGTCTCAAGAGGAGCCCTCGGGCTCCAAGAAGAACTTCCAGAAGAAGAAGAACAAAGGAGAAATGAGCAAGTGTGCATACTGCAGTAAGGGATATCATCCTGAGAGCTCTTATATGAAAAATCAATTTGACATGTTGACCCAAGTCGTGGAGAAGAACAACGTCTCCCTTTCTGATTCCTCAAAGAAGAGGGAAGGAGGATCAAATTCAAAAGACAAGGAGAGAGTACATGCTTTGGTTACTGGCACCTCAGGCTCACCTATAGAGAGAAGATGCAAGGAGAGAGTACATGCTTTGGTTACTGGCACCTCAGGCTCACTTTGATTTAGTAAGCCTGCTTTGGTTACTGGCACCTCAGGCTCACCTAGAGAGAATTTGAGGTAAAAAACGGGCCTCAAAATGACCAAAATGTACTATAAAAATCAATCAATTACATTCTAGTAGATGACATCATCCTCCATGATTGAGGTGGCATTGCATGAGTTAAGAATGCTTATTTGTCAGATTTTCTATGGTGGATGAAAACCCATAGTTAACCAAGGTAGTGGTACAAGTACTTTTAAGTCATAAAGTGAAGTACTCATAATAAAAGTCATTTCACACTTTCTCATAAAATAATATTATTGTTATTTTCAAGTAAAGTACTCACAATTCACTTTCTCATAAAATAATATTATTGTCATTTTCAAGTAAAGTACTCATAATTCATAAAAATGTCTTTTCACATTTTTTTATAAAATAATATACTGTCATTTTCATGTTTTTTTAATTTTAAATTATATATTCACTCAATTGTATTTAATATCATAATGTCAAACTAATATATATATAGATAATCTTGTACTTTTAAAATAAATTAAATTCATGAATGATATTTATATGAAAAAAATATGTTAGTTATGCATATAAATTAAATTCATTTTTGTTTAATTTTATTTACAAGTTCAAGACAAATAAATGCTAAAGGACAATAAATTTTTGGGAATTTACAATGAATCTTAGTCACACCATTGTAGAGTTATTTTATTAATTTTATTTATAGTCAATTTAGAAAAGTAACTCAACCATGGTTATTTATATTATGCATAAAAAGTAGTGTTGGAGGTGAATTGTCATATATACCTATCCCATAAAACCCCTAACTCATAATATTTTAATATATCTTATATTTTTGTAGTACACCTCTTAGGAGGCCCATTTTGGACCTCGAATTCTCTCTAATGCTTCATCTTTGATTATGGAACTTCCAGGCATATGGTTTCAACAAGGGATATCTTTTCCTCTCTTGACATGTCAAAAGCTCCACCAATAGTTTTGGGAGATAACTTTCCAATTAACAGTATGGGGAAGGGTAGGATTGATCTTGACCATGGTAATTTCAATAATGTGTTGTATGTTCCAGGTCTTGCCTCTAATATCTTGTCAGTGTATTAGATGAATCACACTGTGTCTCCAAAGAAAGTCATCTTCTTCCCCAATGAAGTTGAAATCATAGAGATTTCGAATGGTAAAGTCATAGCAAAAGGTGTTGTTGATCACACTTCGAAGGTATACAGATTTTCTCACTTTCTACCCTACTCAAACCCCTCTGCTCTTCTTACTCATGCTAATGAAGCAAGAAAGATTTGGCATGAAATATTTGGCCATCTTAACTACAAGTATCTTTCTGATTTGAGTGACAAAGATATGGTCATAGGGTTACCAAAGATCAAGTTTTATAAAGGAGTCAGTCAAGGTTGTATCCTAGGAAAACACACAGAGCACAAGTATGATAGAGCTAGTCATGAGAGAACCTCTGCACCCCTTGAGTTGATCCACAATGACATTGTTGGTCCATTTCCTGACATGTCCATGAGTCAGGCCAAATATGCACTCACCTTCATAGATGATTTTTCCAGGTATTGTTGGGTTTACTTCCTAAAGCACAAGTCTGAAGTTTTTGACCTTTTCAAAGTCTTTAGAGCCTTGGTTGAGAACCAGTCTGGGAGGAAACTCAAGATCCTCATATATGACAATGGTGGAGAGTATGTCAAGTCTGATTTCATCCAATAATGCAAAGATGCAGGTATCCATATGCAGCATTCTATTCCTTACACACCACAGCAAAATGGTGTTGCTGAGAGAAAGAATAGTTCATTGGAGGAGATGGCAACTTGCATGGTGGAGGCTAAAACTTTGCCACCAAAGTTTTGGGCCGAGGCTATAAACTGTGCATCCTATATCCAAAATAGGGTGCCACATAAGTATCTTGATGGTATGACTCATTTCGAATCTTGGAGTGGGCACAAGCCAGATGTGACCCATTTCAGGATTTTTGGCTCAAAGGCTTGGGCTAGAATTCCAACTGAAAAGAGGAAGGCTTTGCAAACCCAAAGCCAAGAGTGTCTATTTGTTGGGTATTCTAAAGATTCAAAAGGGCACAAGCTGATCAACTTGAGCACTAACAAAAATTTCATTGAAATGAGTGTTCAGTTTGAAGAAGAGCCTTTAGCAGTAGTTGAAGTTGGAGAGTCCTCTTCACCACCACAGCCATTGATTATAAGTGAATAGACTAATGAGTTTGTTGATTCTGATATGTCTGATCATGATGATTTAATTGCAAATACTAACATCCCTATAATACTAAAGTGGGAAGCAAGGACCATTCATGTAGCTGGGGAACTAGCTGGAAATCCTAGTGACACTAGGAGGACTAGATCTCAATTTGAGAGTGCCTTTGTGTGAAAGATCCACTATTTGTTGAGAAGTGTTATTTGATGGTTGATTTTGATCCTCATGCATATGATGATGCAGCACATTATCCAAGATGGCAAGCATCCATGAAAGAAGAATTTAGCTCGCTCCAGAAGAACAACACATGGGAACTGGTTGATCTCCCTCCTAGGGAGAAAGCTAGTGAAGTGTAAGTGGGTCTTTAAAACTAAGTTTGATGCTAATGGTTCACCTTTGAAATATAAGGCAAGATTGGTAGCCAAGGGTTACTCTCAAGTACATGGTATTGACTACAATGAGACCTTTGCACCAGTGGAAAAGATGGATTCCATAAGGCTAGATCTAGCCATTGCAGCTTCGAAGCAATGGGAAGTACATCGCATGGATGTGAAGTGTGATTTTCTAAATGGAGATCTTAATGAAGAGATTTATATGCAGCAACTTGAAGGGTTTGTTTCTAATCCATATTTAGTGTGCAGGTTAAAGAAATCATTGTATGGGCTCAAGCAAGCTCTCAGGGCTTGGTATGCCAAGATTGATGGCTTTCTGCTGTCACTGAGTTTTGTTCGATGCAAGTCTGATCCTAATGTCTATTTGAAGCTGATTCATGGATTTTTAATGATGATTGTTTTGTATGTTGATGACCTACTGATCATAGGAAGTTCAAAGAAAGAGATTTCCTCGTTGAAGGATGCAATGAACCATGCATTTTCCATGATAGATTTGGGGTTGTTGAGCCAATTCTGGGGTCTCAAAATTGCTCAATCACAACATGGAATCAAAGTCCATCAGTACAAGTGTGCTTTAGATTTTCTCACCAAGTTCAGTATGAAATATTGCAAGCCAAGCAAGACTCTATTCTTTTCAGGATTTAAGCTTGAGGAAGTAGTTGCATTCTTCTCCTATGGTAAATAACACATTGTATAGGCAGTTGATTGGGTGTTTGCTTTATCTTACACATACTCTACATGACTTATATTTTGCAGTTCGTGTGGCTTCAAGATACATGGATCAGCCTCATGAGATCCATTAGAGAGCATCCAAGAGGATCCTAAGCTTTGTTCAGGGAACAAGGACTCATGGGATTTTCTACAAAGCAAAATCTGACTTAGAGCTAGTTGGATTTACTGACAATGATTGGGAAGGTGACAACACAGATCGAAAGTCTACCTCAGGATATGTGTTCATGCTTACAGAAGGACCAATCAGCTAGTCAAGTAAGAAACAGAGTGCCATAGCACTCTCATCTACAGAGGCAGAGTATAGAGGAGTTGTAAATGCAGCTACTCAATGTTTGTGGTTGCAGGGGATACTTGGAGAATGTGGTTTTGAATCAAATTTTTCAACAGTCATCTATTGTGACAATCAAAGCACCATTTGAATCTCCATTGATCCATTTCAAAGACAAAGAACCAAGCACATTGAGATCCATCTGCACTATATCATGGAGCTTTTGCATGATGGTACCATTGCTCTACTCTACTGCGCATCTTCAGAACAAGTAGCAGATATCTTCACCAAAGTTTTATGTGAGAAGACCTTTATTAATTTCAAATCACTGCTAGGGATTGTTGATCATGTGGTGAAGTGTGATTGATAACAATATTTCCAAAATTTTGTTTCTTGTCCATGTTTAAGGGAGGATTTTCCCAATGGGCTTTTGCCTCTTTCCTTGGTTGTATGGACATGCAGTATGTAAAAGGGTGACTAAGCCTTATTGCTAGACCCTATAATTTTTTTATATTTACTGATAAAGTCAGGCTTAAGGGGGGGTGTTATAATAATCAACCCATAATTACCCATATTTGACATTAATTAAATCATTTTTGTCTTATTCCTAGATTCATAGATTCCTCTCTATGCTAGTTGGCTTCCACATGTTCCTAGAAGTCAATACTTGCTAAACTGGGTCATGGTGCACTTTGGAATCATCCTCGAAACTATTTTAGCAAGTCTTTTGTTATTCCTGGTTCCTAAAAGTGCAGTTCTGCTTTTTCTGAAAGTTGCATTGCTTTACAACAGTTTTAAGGCATAAAGGAAAAGCTAGTTTAGGGGAACTTGTCTTGTTTTTTTCCCACATCATCCTCCTTCCTTTTCTACAAAAAAAAATCATGTACGAGTTTTATTTCCATCAATTGCTATCTTTACCACTTGCTTTAGCCAATTCTTGAGCATCTTCATAGATTTGGAAAGTCCTTTTTGCACCTATGGGGGATTTGACTTGATTTAGTAAACCTGCTTTTTGACCAATTCAAAGAGCAACCTAGTGCTTTTGAATCTCTCGTGTAATTATATATTTGAGCAGCCTATTACTTTATATGGTTGGATTATGTACACTTATTCAATACAGGATTAAGTTATGCTCCAATTTCAGTATCCTTTTGTATGAATTTTACATGTTTGATTAGCAATTTTGTGAGTGTAATTGATCTATCACTTGGGTTCAATTTCCACATACCAAAGGATTATGCAGTTCACTATTGGGCTGCACACTATTCATATCTAGGCACAGAACGACCCGGATAAGCAATGGCTACCAGTGTCCTATAAGCTGACGGACGAAGAATTGGAAGCGATAGTTCAGGATTGGCCCGCAGAATGGCGTGAATCGATCAGCAGAGAAGAAATATCAATAGAACCACCAGCAGACGCCCCTAAAGATCCTGTGTGTAAAGAGCAGATTCATCATGAATTTTATGGAGATTCATCAACTCAGACTGATTTAGAATCAAAGTGCATCCTAGCCGAAATCAAAACAAAGTGGCGCATGGAGCAGGATGCGAGCAACAGCACCAGATCTGCAATGGAGGCACAACTACAATGAATTATTAAGGCCATCACCAATGCATCTAATACTACAACAAGAGAAATGAGGAAGTCATCCCAAGAAGGCTTCACCAAGCTGAGAACCAAGTTAGATTTTGTTTATGATGTTGTTTTGAGAAGAGCATCGAAGAGTGTTGTTGTGTAGGAATTCATGTCAATTAGCACCGAGCCACAGGTCAGGAATGTCCAGATTCCCCCAATTGCGATTGACGTTGGACGAGAGGATGTGAACTCCTTACTGCAATAGTTGCAGAACATTGCGGGGGATATCAATAAGTTGTCCACCCATACCCTAGTACGCATGCAGCGGGTCGCCAACCAAGATTTGCTCGATAGGAAAAAGGATATTAGTGACTAGTACTTGCGGTCATAAGAGGAAGAGGAAGCGATGCAGAAAGAAGTAGAGAAATTGCACCATGCAAAGGAGCAGTTGATAGCAGACAAAGCGTAGGAGATAGAAGTGATGAAGAAGGTGCGGGAAGAGTTGAAGCTGAAGACTATGGAAGATATTACCAAACTGAAAAAAGAAACCAACAGCCTTGTTGTTAAGAAGCCGCACCTTTTTTCTAGTCAATGGCAAGTGGAAGAGGCTGTTACAAACGCTTGTTAGTACATCCATGAAAGCACTACAGAGTTGGATGCAGTAGTAAAGGCAAAGTGCCTAGGGGAATTTATCACGCAGTTATAGCTAGACAACAATATTTTGAATGCTCTGGCCTACCCAGGCACACTGCCAGAGCAAATTGCGGAATGGAAGAGTGCCATTGAAGAGATAGCGGCACAATTTGAAGAAATGGAGTAGGATGCCAAAAAGATTACTGAAGCGACGACACAATTTTGGGGTAGTGTCGTTCAAGATGAACAGTTAGAGTGACTGACAAAGCAGTTGTAGGATGCTGAGGGCCAGTTAGCAACGTTGTAGATGACATTGAGGACAATGCTACCAATTGTTCAAATTACGCGGTCTGCAAAGTTAAAGGAATTGTAGCAAAGAGTTGTAAAGGCTCAAGAGGGACAACGAAAGTGCAATGACCAGCTCGACGAGTTCCAAGAAATTGGAGCCCAATTGTTAGTAAAAGCAGTCACTACGCTACAGGTTGTGTAGGAGGGTAAGAAGGAAGTGAATACAAAGATGGTGGAGAACCCGTTGAAGCAATATTTTCTTGGATGTCAAGACCTTACTGAGAAAATTAAAACGTAGGTAAAGGAGATCACTCAGTAGTACGATGACTTCAAGCTAAAAACCAACGAGTACACCATGTCTAACTGGCGTGGCTCGAGGGCGAGCCACACGACTATGTTAGGGGGTTTTTGGCAGGGGTTTTGGGATAAGTTAGTTGCGCAGCATCGCGGATGCTACGCAAGTTCGAAAGACACTATGCAAGGCGGAAGATAGATTTTTTTAAATATTTTGTGTCACTTTTTGCACTTTTGACCATATTTTGTGGATATTGGTCATTTCTTTGTAGAATCAATTAGAAGTTAGTTAGAAAATAGTCTAAGTTGACCATGAATGTAAAGGAGCAAGCCTATAAATAGAAGAATTGTAAATGTGAAAATCATATAGATGAGTTACGATCATAGAAGGAGAATTAAGAGCTTAAGACTTAATTGTTATATGTTTTGAATCTGTGGTTGATTGTGCAGAGTTAATATGATAAGAATGAGGTTGATCTGAACTGATGTTATCTTTTATCTTTTTTGTCTTTCTGTTTATGCGAATCCAATGGCGAATGTTAAGTGAATCTGCGACATGGATCTATGATGCGATGTTTATTGCTTATGAATAATGTTATCTTTTTAGATCTATTTGTGCAACAACCTAGTTATTTTTGTTATGAATGAATGATGCAATGAATATCCCTATTAATGATAGAGTAATGAGTCAGATTTGGTAGATAAGTTGATGAATTGTCAATGCCCATAGTCCTCTTCCATTCGGCGGAAACTTGGTTCCATTAGCCCTCCCTCGAACATCTCGGGTGAGATTTCATCCACTTCGTGAGTGTTGTCGAGCGGGGTAAAACCTATTTGGGTCGGTGCTCAGGGAGATTGTGGTGAGTTGAGTGTCGACATAGTGGTAAACCTTGTCAACTGGGTTTTGTTGTTTGGGTTTGCGCCAACATATATTTATCGATTATGGCATCTTCGAAAACCAGTGGAGTTACTGTTAGTTTTTTCATGTTGGGAGATATCATTATTGTCGAACCTAAAGCGAACATTGCATTTGCACGTAAAAGAGTAATCGAGCAGACATTAGGTTAGAAAGTGATTGTTCCACATAATCTCTTAAAAGGTGTTCTAAGTGAACTACGTAAGCTTTACGGTCTTCCTCGTAAAAAAAATGAACGTTGAGTTTTTTTCTTATAAGGAAAAATTATCAAATCGAGTTCCTTATAACTGAAGTGATAGTGATATAGTTTCTTATCATAGAGAAAGAAAGAATGATTTCTCTAGGAGAATTGCTTTTCACCCCCTTTTTACCAACAATTTATGATCCTAGATCCTATACTAACAATCAATATAGCCCACTAATTTTCCGCTTTCCAAAATAAGAGAAATTTTGGTCAGGGTTCATGTTCTTCCACTATTTTATTATATAATATGAATAAGTGTTGTAATAGATCTATATATATTGTAATATATAAGATCCTCATTGTTGAACTCATGATCTTATTTAAAAACAATTTTTGATCGAGCTTGAAATGCTTTTTTCATAATTTTTGGAAGAGATGGGGAAAAGAACAATATTTGTGTACATGTATTCAATGAAGAAGGACGAATAGGACCGCTCATTTGGTCCCATCACTTATTTGATCTTATAATCATTCCTTGTAATATGTATAAAAAATTTATTAATTAAGTAAGGTACTCATTCTATGATATCTCATATTCCTAACCTACCCTCTATTTTAGTTCCTTTAGTTGGCTTATTACTTCTAGCAATTACAATGGTTATTTCTCTTCTGTATATTAAAAAAGACAAGATTTTATGAATCTGATCAAATCCGATGTAATAAATGGGTTTGGATCTCTATTATGGAACAAATAGGATATTGATTTTTATTTCACATGATATAAGATAGAACCCTTATAGGCACAAAATAGGTATAAATATCCAGTATTTTGACTCATTCATATATGAATATGGATATATTTTACCATTATATTTTATAATATAGAGAATTTGGATATCTATTCATATCCATATACATATTGGATATACTCATGTTTCAATAGATAGGTATTGATCAATATGTTAATATGGTCGGTTATATATTTTTTATATGTTATACATATCTATTCTGGGAGATATTGATATTGCACTAATCCAGTGTTGTCTGTCAAATTGATAAATTAAGGAAGTGTCGATTTGAAATTAATGGTAAGAATCGACAAGAAGAGAAACTTGAATTACTTGACGGAAATGCTATCTATATATATATGGATAGCTAGTTATGAATCAAAGGATGAAAAAGTTGGCTATCCCCTCAACTTCAATAGGATGGAATTGAATACATTTTTTTATGAAACGTCGATCGAAATGGCTCTGGATAGAACGTATTACAAGGTCTTGAAAAAGAAGTAATTTCTTTTGGGCTTGTATCATCTTTCTGGGTTCACTAGGTTTTTTATTGGTCCATATTTTGAGTTATTTTGGTGATAACTTTATACCCTTATTGTCATCTCAGAAAATACTCTTTTTTCCACAAAGAATTATAATGTGTTTTCAAGTTATTGCAAGTTTGTTCATTAGCTCTTATCTATGGTGCACAATTTTGTTCAATGTGGGTAGTGGCTATAATAAGTTTGATAAAAGAAAAGGAACTGTATGTCTTTTTGTTGGGGATTTCCCAGAATAAATCGTCATATTTTCCCACGATTTCTTATGAAGTATATTCATATGATCAAAACGAAAGTTCAAGAAGGTATTTCCCCTCATAGTGTTCTTTATATGGAAATAAAGGGTTAAAAATACATTCCTTTAACTTGTACTGGTGATAATTTGAATCTAAGGGAGATGGAACAGAAAGCTGATGAATTAACCCATTTATTGCATGTATCCATTAAAGGGTTTTGAAATGAACCAAGGGGGTCTTTGTCCTCGACATACATGGAAATGTCGAGACATTTGAATATGGATCAAATCAAGGAACATTAATTAATATCCAATCAGGAAATTTCAATATTGTATTTCATATAAATATTGAAATATTATTATATGGAAATGCAACGATATAAAATCTTTATGAACAATATAAGATTTTTATGAAATAGTATAGGAAGAGGTAATATAGGAAGAGCGATAAGTTACGATAGAACTAGTTATTTGTCTGGGAAAAAGATCACGCAGTTAATTCCTACTAAATGATACTTATGGAATCATATCAAGATTCTTTTGGTAGTTCCAGAACACACCATATAATTTTTTATCGTAGGGAGGACGAGCTTATAGAGCTAGTAGATGGATACGATGAATAAGAAAGAACAATTATTAGATATAGTGGTATGGTTTCCCTTAAACTAGAATGTTTTTTTTCTCATCTCGATTCTTCATCACGATCCAATTTATTCTTATATAATTTTGTCATTATCTCATTTTTCAAGAGCATTTGTCGTCATCTTTGGAGATAACTGGGGAAATTTTAGTAAAATATCGATCCAGTGATCAAGATTCAAAGGATCTTGGAAATGAACAAGACTTATGTTACTTCAAGTGATTCTTCTAAAAAAGAGTCAGATAGAATGGAAAAATGAATAGATAATTGATTCAGATAGAGACGATATATAATGATCATATTTCTGGGAACAATTTCCTTATGCTCTATCTCACTCATTTGGAGCGAACCTTTTACTTTTTCTCCAAGGATATTTTTTCTCGGGGTCAAACAATTACACAATAGATCAATCTGTGAGTCCCATACCTCATTCTATAACTTGTACTTTATCTAGATTTTGGACAACACTGACAAGTAAATCAGGTTCGTTAGAGATTCATGAATTGGAAGTGGCCAAATATAAACCCTGGTAAAAAAGAACAACGAGTTTTATACCATTACTTCTGCTCCTAGATAAGATAACAAGGAATATATGTATTAATAGCATATGCATATATCCAAATGTTATGTTATAATATATATTCTAAATCGATTTTCTATATGTTAAATATTGGAATCTATTATGTTAAATTGAATTTATGGATGTATAAAATGATAACTATTCCTATCTGTATCTCCAATATATATATGGGGGATACCAGATCTATTTATTCTATTCTTGATTCTCATTCTTTTATTTCGATCAAAAAGGAGTTTCGATATGATAAGAGTACTTGATCTACTATGGGATCCATTTTCATCATGGGTAGAAGTATCAGGTCCGATCATTTTATTTGGGCTATATTATGGATTTATAACTACATTACCTTTTAGTCCCTCTAAAATATATTCCATGAGATATTTCTTTTTCGAAGAAACTCTCTATGGTATAATAGCTATGAGTGGTTCTATTATGGGACAATTAATAGTCTTTGTATCCATGTACTATTCACCCACCTATGCAGCATTGTGGAAACCTCATGCAATAAGTTTATTAGTGGTATCATATTGTTCGAGTCATTATCCAACCACACATCATTATTTGGCTTATTTTGGCCTAATTTACCTCTTATCCTAAGTTTTGACTCAAACATGTGATTGCATCATCAAACTGGATCTCCTCCTTCGATCGGGGATCCTAACTGATCCTCCTCCTTCAATTAGGGAGCAAATCTAGGTTAATATGCATGAGATATGCACCCCACTTAGTTAATTGGGAGTTGTTTCACCTACTTCTCAACTAATTGGAGTGATAAAGGCGCCTTTCCCATGATTTATTCTTATTTTTGGTTTAAATATAGTTAACTGGAGTGTTAAAGGCGCCATCACCTAACTTTGGTGACTCAGTTCAGTTTAACTCACCTAATTGAAGTCAGAAAGGCGCCCTCACCTACTTGTTGGAATGCAGTTGAGTTCTATTCAGTTAGACGCAGTCTAAACAACCTCCAAGTCAGTTAGAGTCAACTATGTTGGAGTTAAGTGGTTAACTGATGTGCCGAGTGGTGTCAACTAAAAAGTAAGCCAATCTCATGCACTCAATTCGAATGACCTCTCTAGGATTCATATTGCATGGCTATTCATGCCATTGTATTGCATTGTAATCTATTCTTCTGGTTAATGATTAAGCAAATATACAACTGCAAGTATTTTGCATTGTTTTTTGACATTTCATTGAGCAAATTGTTCTATTTCATCTGTAGTAACTTTTTTCTTGGTTCTAAGATTGTTGTGCCTTAATTTTATATGGTATTAGAGCCATGGAAGGAGAAGGAAACTCTTCTATAGAGTTTTGGATGGATCTTTGATGAAGATTGAGCAAAATTGCTAAAAAATATTCCAACACTGCACCAAAAGCAGATAGTTTTCCACATAAGTATTGAAATCTTAGCCTTGCTCCCTCTGGATTCTCTCCAGATAAGTCTATCCAGGCGTGAGGAAACTCAAAAATTGTAGGTTGTTCGACCTTATTTTGTTTGTTTTGTGTGATTGCAGGTATCTCATAAACTTCTATTACATTCGCTATAACTGGAAAATGGACTCTTCCTCTAGCAATCTTCTCACTCCTTTCAACTATCATCAGTGGAAATAGGATATTGAGATATCATTGTGTTCCAAGGGACTTTGAAAAGTCACCATGGGCACAGAGATAGATCCAAATGCAGTAGTAGAGAAGGAAAAATATTGGAACAAACTAGATGAACCGTATGGTTTACTATGCCTCTCTGTTTCCAAGGATATCCTTTTCCATCTCTTTGGATTGAAGACTCCCAAGGAAGTGTGGGAACAACTTGCTAAACTCTTTGGAAAGCAAGATTATTTGATATCCTATCAATTGGAGAATGAACCAATCTCTCTCAATCTGGGCAATTTTGAGACCATAAATGAATTCTTCACCAAGTTTAAGCACCTTGTGCTCCAATTGAAGCAATGTGAAGTTGAGAAGAAATATGATCGGCTAATTCTTTCTATCCTTTTGAAGTTAGGAACACACTACTTTGTCTTTGTCTCTACCTTCCATACCAGAAATATTACAATTCCTAATTGGAATATACCTACCTTGAATGCATTCATTGAGTCCTTAACCAATGAGCATGATAAACTTGTTTAGATGGGATCCCTGAGATCCTCCAAAGATCAAGATTTGTTTTTTGGAGGACCCAAGGCTTCGAATGTAAAGCGCAAAAGAAAGAGAAGACTAATTTTGGCTCTCCCAAGCAGAAGGAGAAAAATCAGCACTAGGATGAGTCCTCAGGCTCGAGGAAAAACAAGAAACGGGGCAAAGAGAAGACAAAGTGCTCTTACTGTGCTAGAGGATTTCATTTCGAAAAATCTTGCATGAAGATAACTATTGATCATATGTCCCTTCTCCTTGAGAAAAACAATGTCACTCTTCCAGAAGGCGCAAGGAAGAAGGATACTCAAGATTGAAATAATTAGCCTAAAAGAGGTCATGCACTCACGGCTAGTATTTTGAATGTTGGAGCTCTCCTCATTGACTTTGGTGCTTCGAATCACATGGTTGCATGCAAGGGTTCTTTCAAAACACTTGATTTGGACAACACCATCTCCATTCACATGGGAGATGATTCACAAGTCTCATCAAAAGACAAAGGTACTATTCATCTAGAGCTTGGTAGCTTCAAGAATGTTCTTTATGTTCCCTCTTTAGCCTTAAGCTTGTTGTCTATATATCGAATGACACACATTGGTTTGCCTGAAAGAGTTGTATTCAGCCCCAATTATGTTGAGATTTCTGATATAGCCACAGGAAAACTCATTGCAATGGGAAAAGCAAATCATGTTGCAAAGATTATGAATTTTCCAATTTAGTGCCTGATTCAAAGCCAAGTGCCCTCTTGACTCATGTAATGAGGTTAGTCGACTATGGAATGAGAGGTTTTGACACCTAAACTATAAATACTTGTAGCATCTACAAAATTATTCCATGGTGGAAGGACGCCCGACAATCAAATCCTCAAAAGGGATCTACAAGGGATGCATAGTCAGTAAGCATCCAGAGCATAAGTTTTATCGGGGAAAAGCTAGCAGAGCTTCCTGTATTTTGGGGTTGATCCACATTGATATCAACGGTCCAATGCCAACTACCTCCGTGAATGGATCAAGATATTTTCCTACCTTCATAGATGACCTTTCAAGATTTACATGGGTCTACTTTCTCAAAAAGAAATCAAAAGTTTTTGAAAAATTCAAAGTTTTTTAGCTTCTATTGAGAATGCTACTAGGAGCAAGATTAAATCTCTTAGATATGATAATGGAGGTGAATACATTAAATCAAATATGTTGCAACTTTGTGTGGAAAATGGAATCAAGATCCAACACACTGTTCCCTACACACCTTGGCAGAATGGTGTAGCGGAAAGGAAAAACCGGGCACTAAAAGAGATGACAACCTATATGCTTGAATCAAAAGATTTGGCTGCAAATATTTGGGATGAGGCTATGAATGTTGTTGCATACATTCAAAATAGGTTTCCACACTCATCCTTTAAAGGGATAACACCTTTTGAAGCTTACACTGGTCATAAGCATATGTGTCCAATCTCAGGGTTTTGGGGTCCACTACATGGGCTAGAATTCCACTGGATAAGAGAAAATATTTGGAGCCTCAGAGTGTTGAGTGTATCCTCATTGGGTATGTTGAAGAAGAAAAATGATACAATATCTTGAATATCATAACTAAAAATATACTCATCGAGAGAAGTCTCCGCTTTGAAGAACCTCTTCAAGATCTGAAACTAGTTGAGGAAGAAACTGCAAAATTGCTTCCTCTTTCTGATCAAGATTCTGGAGATGAAAAGGAAAGTATGTGCTCTGATATTTCAGATGTAATGTTTGATATCAATGAACATTAAATATCAAACTCTAAATCAGATCCAAATGAGCCCACTCATCTACCAAAATGGGCAAAAAAAGACTCTCCTCTGCTTGGTCAAACATTGGAAATCCTGTTGATCCAAGAAGAACTCGAGGAGACTATCAAAGAGCAGGTATTTATCTTTCTTGCACTGATCCTTTGTTGTCCAAGAAATGTTATATGATGATTGGATTTGATCCAAATTCATATTATAATGCCCATCATGATCCAAGATGGCAAGCTGCCATGGATGAAGAGTGTCAATGCTATTATTTCTTAATTTGGGATTTGGGCTCAGATGGGGAGAATGAGCAGAGAATCAGGAGTTAATATTAACCCACCGTTGAGACCGCTGAGTGTTGAGAAAGCACCTCCTTTTCCCCTTCTTCAGAAACCTTGTCTATGGACGCTTCACTCCCGTTGTGAAATACGAAATCAAGGGACATTCGCTTTGAACCTGTGAGAAGTTTAACAACGATGTCGTTTTCAAATGTCTTCAAAATTAATGTAGCGGTTATAGCATTTGTGTTTTCACCTTCTCAATGAAGTTCAAATTGCGTTTTCTAGGTAAAAAATTTGAACTAGAGGTAAGATTTACCAAATCATTTGAATATTTTCATGATATTTTTGGCTGGAACTGTGGAAATGGTGGCCTTTATCCTGGAATCCATCGATCTTTGTCATCTGGGAACCCAAGGACCTCTTCTAAACTCCTTTGGATTTCATGCAAGAGGAATATAGTTTATAGACCATCGCCAAGGAGATGACAAAGCTCGAGACAAAGATTGGCAAGGAGATGGGAAAGATCGAACAAAATATCACTCACATTATTTTAAGGGCCAAGGGGGATGAATTGAATCCCAATTCCTGCCAGTCCATGGAGTTTGGAGGACATCAAATCTACATTTCCAACTCCGAGAAGCCAAAATCCAGCTACCGCGTATGGAAATGGCATGACCACATCATGCACTACGATGAAGAAAGGGTTTATGCCTCGAGTACATCTATGGCAATTATTTCCAGCGCCCTGAGTTAATATGCGACATTGCCGATGCCAAGAAGGATGCCGAGGATTTGGTTTTGCGGGAGCTGATGGAGAAGGTCAATGAGGTTAATGTGCAGATCTTACGCATAAACATTAATTTGGCCTCCAAGCGTTGAATTAGAATTTGTATTATGGCAATAACTGTCCGAAAAGGTTTTGGTGTGGGGACAGCCTATGCTTTCCATGATCTGATTGAAAAAATGATGGTAGATTCTCAATTTTACCTCATAGTCTATTCAAAGATCAGGAAGCAACATCAGGGGGATTTTTGAGAAGTCTTCATTAGGTGAAGATTGTATGGCATATCTTGACATCCAAAGAAATGATTGTATTCTAATTGGAAAGAGAGATTGTTGGGTCATATTGTTTGCGAATATGGGATTTTAGTGGATCCTTCAGAGCTATAAATGACATAAACATGTATTCTCTAGGATCTAATACTTTATCCTTCTTTAAAAACTGAATTTATATTCACTCACATGATCCTCACAAGTTCATGAATATTATCATCACTCTTATAGCCTTCCCATAGGCTTTAACACTAATCCAAGCTAGGAATTAAACCATCCACTCAACATCTTGGATTCTTATTACATGTTCCCATTACTATTGTTAAACCTTGCTTCAGTAAATTTCGTTCATTGTTATTACTTCAGATAGACCCCATATAATAAATGTTCTTTTATAGTTGTATTTGTAAAATGGTTTCTTGAACTTCGGCTTGTTGTAGGCGGTATTCCAAAAAATAGAGAAGTTTTCTGGACTACTAAAGATGAGTCTATTTCAATGCCATTTCCTATCCTAGGGTACAAGAAAGAAAACAAAAATTTGATCCTTTGTTAGACACTATGATTTATGTTTACACCATTCATGACTCCATATATCTCTATTTCCCAGTAGGAAGATTCAAAATGTTTTGCTCATCACTCCATCTCTAAGTTTTATAATATCGTTACACATATTTGAAGACACATGAGGGAGGTTATCTACTATTGTACTAACAGAACGTTGTTCTCTCCTATAATCTGGTGACTTGGGCATAGTCAATTTCATCAATGTAGGGATTATGCTTCCTGACAGGCCCATGCTTCGAAGACCCTAATTCGAATTCGCCTAGTACCACCCCACACTTTGGAAGTAGTTTCTCCAACGTATCATTATTGGAAGAAATGCATTTGAAATGAAGTCAATTCTTAGGAATGATGCCTATAATCAAGCGTAATTACTTACGTAATAGAACACTGTCTCCCATACAACTCTTGGAAAAAACTACCTCAATTGACTCCCGAGTTGCAATATCAACCACGATCTCTTCTCCATTGTTGAAACTTGCAATGCAGAGCCATAAGAACATGTAAATATAATATAGATCGAACATCATTGTTGAACCTACATAAAATAAATAAAATGGAAACCAATATATAAAACTTGACAATGATAGTAAGAACACAAACACTGCAAATTTTTTGTATGATGATGAATTTGCACCTGAGAGAAGAATTTGTCGGCTCTCACTTAAGAGGAATTAAGCAGAGGGGGGAATTTAAGTAGGGAATGATATAAAAGTTGCTATGATCGTAAAAGGACACCTGCATCGTTGAAGGGTAAGTTTGGTTGTAGGGTGGCATGTCATAATGGCGTTAGCAGGTGGAACTTCCATTTGAGGGAGATGGGGCCTTTGACGAACCTATTATCCGTTATATTTTTTTGTCGATTTTTGTTTTTTGTATATATTTTCAGAGCAGTCGGATAAAAGTAGCCATCACCAAATTTGAGGGGAGCTTCTACGGTAGGTTGAGTCATGACAAAGGGAGTGATGTTTATGTCAATTGATTTTATTATTTTTCCTAAAGGTATGTAATAACTATTCCTTAATTTTAAATTAAGGAAAATAATTGTTTTTAATGGTTCTTTGAGTATATAACTTAAGGAAAATAATTGTTTTATTTTTTGTTGTTTGAGTATATTCGTAAAGGTATGTAATAGTTGTCCCTAAATTTAAATTTAAGGAAAGTAATTGTTTTTAATGGTTCTTTGAGTATATAACTTAAGGAAAATAATTGTTTTCTTTTGTTGTTGTTTGAGTATATGTTTACGCCATTATTACATTCTTTCTCTGGGTGGGGTTTTAGAATCACTATTCACTTTCGTCGTCACTTGGACCACTCCACATCTACCACGTGTTCACATCAACATGGCCTCTGCTACAACATTTCCTTCATTGAGAAGAGAAGCATTAGACATGGGTAGACCCATGATATCTGAAATCATGGTTTGGTAATTTGAGAGAGACTCCAGCCTCCCCTAAGCAATCTCTTTTTGTAAAGGAGTATATTATGTATACGACCCGGGATTCTCCGTTATATTGTGAAGGATAATAACAATAACATAGGTGTTGTAGTACCCCATACCTATGAAGGAATTCAAGACTTTGTTCTTGGCCACCAAGTACTGCATATGGGCTATCATCTAGTTCTCCATCAGGATCTCATTGAATTTGGAGAGCTTAAAGGGTCCAGTCCGGATGGTCACCAGCACGGTCGCGTTGATGACTACATCTAGGCTGGGGAAACCACAGGACTCTGCCATGAAGACTTGTTTCTACAGTGTTGAGCCATTGTTCCACCTTAAATGAACTACTGGGCTTCAGGGCCTCCATAGAGATCGATCTCATGCCTTGTCGAAAATCTGAGAAAGATGTCGGAACTGGCAACACCGTGTGGTAGAGAAAAGACAGGGGAGCTCACGTGCCAGCGGTGGCATTGGGCGTAGGAGGAACGTGACGATGGGATTTTGAGTGGAAAAGGATCTACTTGGCCAGAGATCCACAAGCAATACGCCATGCTCACTCATTCTAGAGCTTCTCTCACAATAAGAGCTTCACAACCTACTTGCCACCTCAAGCCTCTTATCTGATTCTTAGAATGATAATAAATTTCTGCCACCTCAAGCCTGTTTTGGTTCTATATGTACGCAAAAAACTTTGACTACTACATTCATAAATAGAGAACCCTTTACATCATCCACCATTGCATTTGCAGTTGCATTCTGCCTGATCACACCACTATTGGCTCGCCCACGGATAGCGTGGTCCAGTTTGGGGGACTACCATTTGAGCTTTGGGAGTTTTGCAATACATAGTAGACCTAGGTGAAAAGAGGAACACATGCTCTATGGATATGCATTGGAAACTTCTTTTTGGATTAGGTATCCGTAGGAAGGAGTTTCCCAAACTATTGAAGGGATTTCTTGACACACTCAACGCTGCAAAAATGGTGAATCCAATCCTATTGATGGATTAAAATGAAAGAATCTATGGTGATATTGTATTTATAACCTAATTATAAACCAGACCCAAGGAGATTATCACCTTTGAATCAAGAGATTATGCTTAATGATTTAGTGTTTTATATTAGTAATTATTATGTTATGCGCTCTTTCTCCTGGAGGGGTTTTAGAATCACTGTTCACTTTCGTTGTCACTCGGACCACTCCAAGTCTGCCATGTGTTCAACTCATTACTATTTTCTTATGAATAAGTATTGTCATATGTTAAACATTGCCAATGCCTACAACATGAATTCCCATTCATTTATTTGATTGCAGTTTTCCTATTTATCTGGGTACAAAGTGGCCACTGCTCCTTCCTATGAATTGGATAAAAATTACTAGCATCAATGTCCATAGACCCCAAATCAAAACTCATTATCCCAAGCGTCTAAGCAACATCACAGAACGCCATAAAACTACTACACTCCAACACATAAGACAACGATAAGGAACTGATTGGAAGCTAAAATCTTGTCCCCATTTCCTCGGCGTTGATCTCACTATAACAGTGATCCTCCAGGACCATTTTCTCCCACGCACCACCAGCCATCTAATTCTAACTAGTTTGCTAGCATGCGGCTATTCCATCGGCAATAATTGTACCGAAAACAAACGGACGATAACCATTTTTTGATACACAGCCTTGGTCGGGTCAGTGTTGATTACAGTCTCCTGAAAATATGAAATCTCATAGCCTAATGTCGACAAAAGCTCTCATTTATCACAACGATAATGACATCCACATGAAACTCAAGCCAAAATCCTGAACTTTTACAGGGGGGAATTCGAGGCAGACACGATCGCCCTATATTTCCTTCGCGAGAAAAGGTATGAACCGAGTGACCCTATAACTATAAAGCATTACAAAAGTAGTTTTTGGGCATCGAATTTGCGTGCACAGATACATATGTATTAAAATATTTACTACCTAACCATCTCCCTTCCCCCTACGTAAACGACCCTTTGAAGCGTGTTTCCTATTTCAACGCTCAAATCCCACTGGACGACAACTCACCCTTGGTTGCATGGAAAAAACCAAATAGTTCATGTGACCTGACCCGACTCCTTTTTCATTATTAAATGATACTAATCTCGCTTGCAAAGTAAAAAATGAGAGGTGGATATATTTACACCATTAGGCGTTCTTTTCCTAGGTCGGGTTTGAGAACTAATGTTCATTTTCATCATCCCTCTACTTAATAAAATAGTGTCGCATGTTTTCAAAATTGTGGGTTATTTTTAAATAAAAAATATTGACATTTGTGTACATTTAACGTGTTCATGAAGTTCTCTGCTCAGTTTAGTTCACGAGGTTCTACGACTTGTACATTTAACATGTTGAATTACTTCAACTTTTATTTCCGAATGTACGTCTTAAATACCTGGCAACAACCTTGGCTTATGAGGTTTATGAAGAATAATCAATTCCTTCACTAAATACTAGAAAATTGTCCACGTTTCCGACTCAATCTCTAGCACTGCCAAGCTGAAACTTCACGGTGAGTCTCAAATTGCTGGAATTTTCTCGATAGCTGAAAGGATGAAGAATAATGTAATGAAAGTCGAGATGATAAGCTTGACCAAAAATATTGTGTCAGGCATTTGTCATCATTTGCACGGTGTTCTCCATAATTACCATAGAGAGAGGTCATGGGTTTGTAGCGTAGGGTTGCCTCACAAATGATTCATCAGTCGAAACCACGGGCCCAACCTGATGATCATGTTAGAACCACAGATGATTTCATTTCAACATGGTACAGAGCCTCCAACGACCAGGAGCTACTCGAGAGTCAAGGGGAGTGGGTCAAGGAATTTCAATGTTGATTTCCATTTGTGGTTTTACTTAGAAGTAGAGTTTGAGTTCTAACAATGTTTCAACTCATGGATCCAAGGTTGTGGTGTTGCTCATGTGAACCACAAAGAAATGTAATAGATTCTCATAGTCATGCACGTACATGGTCGGGTAATGGATGTCTAGGGTTTTGGTTGGATGGAGTTCACTTGTCGATTGGTTTCCACTTGGTTTCCCACCTGCTGCTACATGACATTGTTGTTGCATTATCTTTTTTTTTGCATGTCGTTGCCACTGGTGTCATTGCAGGGATGCACTCATTTCAATTTAAAGATTCCTTGTCTGCTTGGTGTTTATTGTGTATATGCGTTGACATTTGGCTGCTACCCGTAAGATTGAAGATAATATTTAGAGACATTGATGAAAGTAATTCAACTAATTAACAATTGAATTATAGATTTAAACATGTTGCATTTAAAATCTTAAACTCAACAAATGAGTTATTTTTTTCTCCTCTAAATGACGCTATGCATGTATATACATGGAATGAGTTATTTTTCATTGGGCATGATCTTTTCCTGGAACTTTCTTTTTCTTCAACCTTGTCAACTGATGATAGACCAACCACTATACATACCAATACCACTTATCATCATTGTTTACTTAAAAAAAACAATAGCAACACCACCACTTAACATTGGACAACTTGGGCTATGCATGGTTGTACACCTAGATCCATTACATAGAATTGTGCACACATCAAGCTGCCAAGCATTCAATTCTCTACTCAGACACAATCATCTTTATCTAGTGATCCTTATTGACAAAATAAGTTTTGTCCATCTTTTGATGGCTCATACTGCTCACATCATATATAATAGTTCCTATATCATCCACAAACATATGAATAATTACCTACAAGTTGAATCCATCGCGTGAAAATCAATCAAATCACAAACTAAACTAAACTGTATGACATCTATACGTTGACACCTTGAGTTTGACGGACTAGGGGATAGAAGTACATCAACCTCAATTTCCATAGTTATTAGCAGTCAACAAAAAGAAAAGAGAAGAGGCAATGGTTATACTTATTTCTCTTTGCATTTCTATATCTTCTTACCTGACATCTTCACTCAACGCTATTCATCCATAAAAATATTACACTTGTTCTAAATCATTTGTGGTTTAGTTGTCTAAAATGATAATGATAATGAGTTGAAGGAGCGATATTGGAAATTGGAGCTAGAATTATTTCAAGATACTAAAATAGGGATGGAACTTAGAAGCCAATTGTGATGTTGCAAAACTCCAACTTGTTTGAAGATATTAGGATGAGGCTAAAATCTAATTGTGATGTTACAAAGCTAGAATTGTTTTTCATGAAATAAGTTGATGATGTTACAAAACTATAATTGTTCGTAAAAGAAGTTGGCATAGAGGATGAAGGCCAACATATGACCATAACACAATTCTATCATGTGCCACTGTTAAAGGTTAAGGTAATTTTTTGGAACTAGCATGACCCATCTTAAACTCAATCCCCTTTTCAATAAAAAACACATAAAATTTTCCATAAATCTATAAAGTGGAGTTGGTGAATTACATGTCCAATTGAAATTACACATTCAAAATATAGAGTGTTAAATTGAGATAAACTTGTTCATAAATCTATTAAGTGGAGTTAGTGCTTTACATGACCAGTCAAAATTACACATGCGAAATATAAAGGATGAATGGATATGTAGATCTAGAAACTACTCATTAGAACTAGGAAGTTGCAATGTCCATATGTAATTGTTTAGCATTAGGTGCTAAGAGTACGCTAATTTTTGAATCCTAAGACATTCATCAAAGCATGTTAACATTATGTTGAACCCTCAATAACATTGCTATCATTGTGTTGAACTCTCAACAACTTCTCCAAAATCAAAATAAAAAATTTGGGAACCATTTTTAGTGATAACTTATTTGTCTTTCTTTACTTTCATTTTGATGAAGTCACTAAAGTAAATCTCTGCTTTCAAAATATTTTGAATTCATATCTTAGTAATAAAACACTTTTTACATCTCATTTAGACTTGGTCTAGATTTAGCTTTGTTTCCTTCAATCCTTTTAAAATCATTTTAGGATTTTCTTAAAACTCATTTTTAAGCCTTTTTTAATGTTAAACTTTCAAATTCCCCAAAAATCCTCAAGGATTTTCAAAGGTTTAAACATTGAAAAGATTAATTTTGAGACTTTCTCCATTATTGAACTTTCTATCTCTTACCACATTGTAGGAGGCCTTGGCAAATTCTACTTGGAGGCTTGATAAACTTTCTACCTGATAAAACAAGCACTGGGCTAAGCTTCCTACAAGCTCTAGGACCTTCTTAAACTTAAAACTTTTGATGAGCTACGAAATACCTTCGGATACTTGCAAATTGCAATGTTTAAACTTTCGATTTCCTCCCATAGCCTTCAACATCCTTTCAATTAGCAACTTCCCAAGTTCCACAAAAAAGTTATCAATAGTCTTTTAAACTTCATAAACACAAGTTCACAGCCATTACACATCTAGTTTGTGTGCAACTAATGCACATGTCCCCCCATGATTTTTTGAATCCTTTGCATTCAATTCATCATAATTGACATTTTAATACAAGAGCATTACATCACTGTGGCATATGTTATGCCATTTGAAATTCCATCTATAGAATGCATTGTTTTTCCTCACCACATAGGAGGTTAGAGATTTCATACTCTTAAAAGGGTTGGAATTTGACAAGAAATTTTTTCGTCGCAAGTCTATTTTCCGGTCAAATATGGTTACAAATCAAGATAAACCACCACAAAATAAGCTTGGAGTGTGTAATTATTATTTTTAAATGGTTTTAACCATCAAGTTTGATGGGTGAGTTGGATTTCAAATTCCAACCCACCATCACTTAACCATCCTAGCAACATTATATGAAGGTTTTGGGAATTAGTTAAGTTTGGAATATTTGCCATCATTAGAATGAGAGTTGTCATAACTGGGTAAAGTTGACAAGTTCATATTTATTTACATTTAACATAGATTTTGTAGAAATGATAAATTCTATTATTTCTTCTAATTATAACTTATTTATAATAGCATTTCTTTAATATACATTTTTAGGAGCCAAATTTAATTCACGGATTAATTTTTCATTAAAAATATTTAGTTTTCATTTTTTCCTAAGATGATTGACCTAGATTCCACATGCTAAAAACATCAAATTATATAAAAAGATTAAAATTTTGAATATTTAAAAAAATATGGCACACATTTTATGGTTGGAAATTAAATAATTAGTAAAAATCACCAAGGTTTCCAAACCTTATGGAATTTATGGATCATTATCAATTGCTTTTAATTCTTCTCATTTTTTATTTATTTCAACTGTAGAGTTAATTTGAGTGTGATTAAACATAATACCATTCAAAATTCTTGCATTGCTTTAGATTCTTCTCATTTTTTATTTATTTTAAATGTAGAGTTGATTTGAGTGTGATTAAACATAATACCATTACAAATTCTTGCATTGTGTAAATGATACAGATAACATTGTGTACATGGAAAACATTCAATAGTGATCTCAAAGATTTAAGAGTAATGTAGCCCTTAGTTTTTATTTTGTTCTTTAGAAAATGGGAAAATTGATTTAGATGATAAGTTGTGCAAAGTTTATGATGTTTCATAAACGAACATGTATTGTATTAATTTATATTTACATAATTTATTTTGTTAAACGAATTTAGTTTCCAAAGTTTATGATGTTTTGTTTTTTATAATACTAATACTATTATTAATAATAATTTTTATGACTTAATTGTTTGATGATTTACTTTAATTTAATTGTATTCTAATTTTATTGTCTATTGAAGTCCAAAGTTGATCCATGGGATTGCTATTAATATTATAATATATATAAATAAAGGGGAGGACAAAACACATCTTAAGGAGACTACATTTATAGGGAGACAAAACCATCAAAATGTGACTCTACATAACATGCCAAATAGTGATATGTATGATGATTGATCATGTTTAAGATCTACTTTACAACAAGAAACACTTACAATATGAGGGGATCATGATTGCATTTTCATATTGAATTTTGGATATAGACTAAAAATGTACCTTCCCCTTGGGAATTATTGTTGAACCTTTATTATGTCTCCATGCCTTGGATTTGAGTGTTGTCACATATGTTATCTATTATCTTAGAAGGGTTTCTTATCGTTGGCCCTTCATTTCCCTTCCCTACAAAACTTATAGTTAATTTCATCAAGATACAAAGCCAAGTCCACCAATTCAATTTTAGTTTTCGTTTTAAGTCTTTTTTTTAACCCTCCAACAACAACCCGTATCGAAGTATATTACACCATGCAATTGCTAGTTAACCTCAAATTGAGCCTTTCTATTAATAGCCTAAAGTTGATCAATGAGAGCTTTTCCTTGTACCTCGTCTTCACGTTATTAAATGCTCCAATTGCACCCTTATCCAAGTCAGTCAAGCTCTCGCGCCCTTGAACTCATCCCATGTGACCATGACCTGAAAAGTAGGGTTTCTAGGGTTTTGTTTGGAACCCTACCTCCGCTCACAATAGTTGTTTTCTTTTATTCGAATACCCATTTCATAGAGAGCTTATTTTGCAGCCGGACTGTCTGAGAAGAAAGGGCGCATATCTCCCGATCTGTTTTCTTCGATCCAGAAGCTTGCGGCCGGGTCAAAATGGTAAGCATCAAACATTCGAACTGCATATTTCCTCGTATTAGTATTGACGTTTTTCTCAGATTTGAATAAGATCAAACCTTTGAACTTCTGTCTGGTTCTGCTAGGGTTTCGTTTGGTGTAGATTTATAGTCGCGTTTTCCCCCGACGTTTTTGTAAAATTTATGGCTCGGATTTAAAGCCTGTTATGAAACAAATCTCTTCTGTTATAACATCGATTAAATGGTAGACAGTCTTGTGGATTGTGAATGTAGGTTTATAAGTTCAATGTTTTCATTGTATAAAATATACCGCAGTTTGCTCTAAAGAGTCTTAAACTTTCATTTCTTCTTCTTTAAATCCTGCACCATGCAGCGGCAGCGTAAATTTATGGCCTGAAAGTTAAGATCTATGATTCAGTGCGAGAAACTCTTAGTAATTGTTATTATTCTAAAAAAGACTTCTTCTGCAACATATCTTATGTAAGACTGAGAAACAAATACGCAAAGAAACAGTTTTTTTTTTTCAAAAAATCGGAGGCCTCTCACGGAGAGAGAACTTAAAATAAAATCCGGTATTTAAATTTTTTTTTCTGGGTATTCTGTCATGGTTAGAAGTGAGTAATTTTAATAAATGACCTACTTTTTGCGACATATTAGGTCTATATCTTTCAACTGTAAGAAAATTTATGGTTTTGCTCAAGTATCATGTGAATCAAGTTTTTTAAAAACTATCTTTTACACTTCGTAACAAAATCCTGTGCAAAATGAAAACACGGGCCATTTTTAAACTGGCTGTTATTAGAGATTAGTTGAAAAGAACTCTTATTCACAAGATCTGCTTAAATTCATTTATGAAGTATCTCAAGAGGTAGTTTAAGAGCATTCAATAGTCTGTGTAAATTGTCTGGATTTGTGATCTTCCCCATAGCTGCAGACTGGTACTTTGCTCTTCTTTGGTAAACTTGAGTGATTGAGAGCCGAAACTGCTGACTAGTTTGGTTAGATTTTGTCACCATAACGTAGAGAAGAAGAGTGAGAAAGTCACCATAACGTAGAGAAAAAGAGTGAGAAAAATTGGTTAAGTTTCAGAGTTAAAACCCCCAATTACTGCTGGTTGGCGGGTGGGTTGTGTATCAGGGCGAAGGATTTAGGTGCAGACGTTTATATTTCTGACATCATTGGCAATTAAAGTTCCGACATCATGACACAGCAACAATCCCTTCAATCCTGACAGGGCACCTGGTGCCATTCAGTTGTTACCCCAATCCAATGTCTTTGACTGAAACCCCTGACCTGACTGGGTTGATATTCCTGATCATGGACACTTCTCAGAACTTTAAAATTCAACAACGATTATTATTAATGCAGTGAAACTGGACTGATTGATAAAGTAACAGATTCAATAGGTGGATTCGTGTATCTGGACATGACTGATTTTCCGATGACAACAAAGGTGTGCCCTTAGCCCAACAAACTAGACTGACTATTCCATGAAGTGAAACTGGACAGACTGATAAAGAAACAGATTCAATAGGTGGATTTGTGTAGCTGGATATCACTGACTTTCCATTGACAACAAAGGTGTACCCTCAACCCAACAAACTAGGCTGGCTATTCCTTGACAACAAAGGTGTGGACTTGACTTGACAAAATTTTAAAAGGGATTGAAATGTAGATAAAACCCAACTCTAGACTGCATTGATACTGCAGGAAACAGAAAAAATGTAAAACAGGACTGGAAGTGGAAATCAGAAAAACCAAAACTGACCAAAACCAAACTCAACCAATACCAACTTAACTGGACTCCTGAATAGGAGTGGTGCATGAGTTTTGAACTAAGGGGACGGGGTATAGGGTTTCAGGTGAGTGCACTGTGCGATTGACACATCCTGACCAGAAAACACCACTAGTTGATCCAACCAGGCTGCACCATAATTGTTGATGTCTGAAACTAGGATGTTGATNGGGTTTCAGGTGAGTGCACTGTGCGATTGACACATCCTGACCAGAAAACACCACTAGTTGATCCAACCAGGCTGCACCATAATTGTTGATGTCTGAAACTAGGAATGGATCTAACCAATGCATATGTAGCTTCCCTGGATGCTTCAGGTACTTACAAGTTACTGTTATAGAGAAAAAATAATATCCTTTGGGTAAATGATTTAGTGTCTATGTGTTGATTTCGCCAGGTCCTCTGTCTGGCTTTTTCAACAGTTTAATGGAGATAAGCCAAAAATATGGATTCCACCACCTGCATCAACTTGGTTAGTTGTCCTGCAACTGAGTCTTCTTATGTCATGTGGGTAGCCTGCAAAAAGAAACCACAAATCCAGTAGTGCTCACTGCTACCCACTTATAAACCAACTGAAAAGTTGTCTTCTTATTCAATCTCTTGGTGGTAGTTATGATAAGCCTAAAGTTCTGCTGAAAACCTTTCATTCCATTCATCACATTTTGCTGAACAAACCTTAGTTAGCCCATGCACCAGGATCTTATTAAAGTCATCTACTGCACCATTAGCTTGTAGATGATATGGACAGCTGCTGTGGTGCAGGATCAAGAACTGCTGGGTGAGAGTTGCAATAGTGGTATGAAGGAAATGGTGGCCCTGATCGCTGATAACATAGTTCTGTTTGAAACACTTCTTGTACTTGTGTTACTCGATATGCAAGAAATAGCTATTACTATATGTTATGGGATTATGGAAAGCAGCATACTTTTAATCAATTAATAGTGTTTTTGTGGAAAGTGGCATTCCTTTATTCAGTTAATTTCTTAAATTATTCTTTGAACGATCAATGTTCTTGTTAATTTCTTAAATTATTCTTCAATCAATCGATGTTCTTGTTAATTTTTAAATATTTATGAGTATTTTCTTTCATGTCCATTGAGTGTGATGTGTGCGTACTCATATTTCTTTTCCTTTTTGTTGGTTTTTTTGATTACTTGTTTGATTGAGTTGTTAGGGCCACTATGTCACTACGGCCACTATAGTTTATGTTGAAATAAATTAAATAAAGCATACTAAATTAAATCAGCTGCATGTAAGTTTCTTGAAGCATTCTGGTGGCAATTTTAAGAGGCCACTGAAATCTACACGATTCACTAAAAAATAACTAGACTTTAAGTTTAACCATGATAGGTTGTAGAAGGTATCAACATCAGCCATTTTACTTTGATAGAAGGTAACAACACCATGCTGTATGAAGTTGACAAGTTCTGATGCATGATATATTTAATCAACCATGAAAAGTGCCACCCACTGCACTAGGAGAAGAGTTGTGTTCTTGCAGCCCAGGTTGGAAGTGGTGACGTCAGCTTGTTGTTGGTGTAATGCACTAATAAATTAGCATCAAGCAGTGAGGTGATTTTGCTTGTATCAATGCAGATACCTGGATACCTGGGTTTGACGCTCTCCACCCCTCCCCACACCTCCCTCCCCAAGTGGGTGTGCAGATGTTATAGATGAGGCCAGGTGCAAGTCTAAGTTGATTTTGATGCCTTAGATATGTCCCTCGTAGTGCGACAGTTTAGCCAAAGGGACAGTGGTAAGTTTATCTAATTTTCTGACCCCTTAAAAATGAAAAAAACTGCTCATTTAAAAGGAGATATAAGGGCTGACTTAACAAATAAACTAGCATAGATCCACCTTAACCCTGGATCATTTGAGCACGAAGAGGTTGGTGCTTGGATTTTATTTCTTGTTCCTTCTCAGTGCTTAATAGATCTGGGGTTAAAGATGGATCCATGCTAGTTAGACAAAAATGACATATTACTTATTTTTTGGAGTTCCAAGCATGCGGTTGAAAGATTCATCTGGATTAACTTTAAGCACTTGGAATTGCAAGACCTGATGGATTGCACTTGTAATCACTATCAATACATCTTCCTTAATGAAGTATGCTCTTTATCTTCAATATTTTTCTACTTACATATATTGCACAGACACTCTTGATAAGATGTTTTTCAGTTTTGTATATATTGGGTTTATTTTCCTATTTGTATGACTTTCTTTCTAAATCTTTGTGCATGCTTTTCAGTTGTGATGTCATAGGACAGATTAAATGAAAAGAAACAACAACAAATGTAGTTGTCCCACATATACAAACTATACTTAAATGTGAATTCCTCCTCCAAGCTGTGAATAAGCCTAAAGTTTCATAAACTTAACTCACATAACAAGAACATTCTACTATGACCAGTACAAAACATCATATTTCTTTTTAAGTCATAAGCTTATGTTATAACTAAGATAATTGGTTCTTATGAGTAAATTCGTTGTTATATCACTTTTCAAACAGCAACCAGATGGAATTTTTGCCTTCAGTTGTTTGCTGTTGCTGTAGTTTTCATTAATTTACTTTATATTCAATATTTGGATGACACAAGACAATTCCTTTTTGCATTAAAAGAAGTAAGTTTTGCTTTAGCTACATAAAATGGAAGCAATCTTTGCTATGGCATCTATCTTTGGAAATCTGATCCAAATTCAACATTTCTATTTGACATAACAAGACTTGTTCAATTGTGCTATTATTAAGAGTATTTCCTATCTTCCTTGCAGTCTGGCAAGAAGAAGGTCAGAGAACCTAAGGAGGATAATGTTACACTAGGGCCTGCTGTCAGAGAAGGAGAACATGTTTTTGGTGTGGCACACATATTTGCTTCATTTAATGATACTTTTGTGGTAAGATGGAAATGTCTTATTTACATGGGGGCTTTAGCCATGCTTGTTTGTGATGTTCTCTGTGAATACACCCTGGACTAATCGCCTTTTTGTGCAGCACGTGACTGATTTGTCTGGGAAGGAAACAATGGCCCGTGTTACTGGTAAAATTCTTGGAACCAAGCATGTTATTGCCTCCTATAAGCTTCAGTTTTGAGAGAAAATTTATTGGTTTTGCAATGATTAGAGGTTAGAACCTGAGTTTTTAGTGACTAATTTCTGAAATATTGTCGTACTTGGTTCAAACAGGCGGCATGAAGGTTAAAGCCGATAGAGATGAATCTTCACCTTATGCTGCTATGCTTGCAGCACAAGATGTTGCTCAAAGATGCAAGGTAAGAGTTATGTTGAGCATTAAATCATTTTTATGATTTGCAGCCAAAACTGTCCATTTTAGGTACCTAAGCTGGATATGTTCTTGGTGGTTCAGGAGTTGGGAATAACTGCTTTGCACATTAAGCTCCGCGCCACAGGAGGAAATAAGACTAAGACGCCTGGACCTGGAGCACAATCTGCTCTTCGTGCTCTTGCTCGATCTGGGATGCGAATTGGTCGCATAGGTAAATATTTCTGTTACTGAAATATGAATTTCATGTATTTGAAACAGGTGATCATAAGGATAGTTGGGATTCTGTCTTAAATACAATTTTGTGGTCTTAACAGAGGATGTGACTCCAATTCCTACGGATAGCACCAGAAGAAAGGGTGGACGACGAGGAAGAAGGCTGTGATTCCTTTTTTTCTGGATGTCATTTGTATTTTGGCAGCTTAATATTCTCTGCCTGAAACATGAGATTTATAGAGCACTATGTTCTCAAGTTAAACATCAGCACATCACATGTTTTGGAGATGTGGAGTACATTACCTAAATTTTTGATGATTAGTCTTCTTGCTATAAATTAGGCTTCTGTGTTTAAACAATGATCAGTCTTGATATAAATTATATTCGTGTTAAACTTCATCTTCACTATGGTGAAAATCTGATATGTGATGAATTTGGCTTCTGTGTTCCAGTTCATTAATTTTGCTTTGAGGTGCATCCTCACATTTAGTTCTTTTATTTCATCTTGATTGTTAGCCACAGTTAGTGTACATGCAATATATCGTGTGTTTTTGGTGTTAGACAATTTCACTGATCTGCATCTCTACTAGTACATGGAATATATCGTGTGTTTTTGGTGTCAGACAATTTCACTGATCTGCATCTTGATTTATGCTTGATCTATATGAGCCGTGTTCTATATTGATTTATGTTTATGTAAAATGCCTTAGAATTTATCTTTTTCTCTAGTATAAATGAATTGTCTGTTATATGTACAACTAGTTTTGGGCAGTAAGGTCATCTGCATATTGATTTGTCACGAGGAAGCTTGTTTTTCAACTGTTCTTTTTCTCTGCATTTCTGGTAAATTTAATTTTTTACTTACTACCAGTTGAAATTTTCAGAGCACTTGAATTAAAGTTAAAAATGCAATATAAAATGCTGCTGTTTTGTACCATCTAGATATCTGTTCTTTCTTGAGCATATTGTCTGCCACTGGTTTCTGTGCTGGTTTTCCATTACTTGCTACTCTTCCTGTTTGTTTTGCTGTTTATGGTTCACTTGATAATATATTTTTAAAATGGTTTCTCATTTTCCAATCAGTGATTGATTACCTTCAGTTCCACAACTCATTTCTTTACAACTGTTTACGTCAGGGTTTTCTGCCATTGTGTATTGTATGATTTTCTTCCGAGCAATATTTGTGATTCACATTCCATTGAAACGAAGTTCATGAGTATATGATTAATTAGTGCTATTATTCAAAAAAAGGTTATATGATTAACTAGTTATAACATGTATTACTGTGGCAGACACATCTAAGTTGTTTTTCATATACCAAAAGATGCTTTGATCTGGAAAGGTTTCAAAGGGTGGTAGCAACCATTGCTTCTGTTTGAATTCTGTGTAGATGTGATTATTATTTCATTTGCCATCTCTCGAGCAGTTTAACTAATTTCTGTGTGATGCGAAACTTGTTTTGTAACACATCTTTGCATGTGGAGTATCGAGGCCACGATTAAAACTAGTTTGTGTAAAATATTGGTTTGAGTTTTTTCACAATGAAAAGGTTGACTGCTTCAGGAGTGGGCCTTGTTCAAGTAACACATCTTTACCTGTGGAGTATTTGAGGCCAAGATTTAAAACTAGTTTGTGCAAAAGATTGGTTTATGATTGTTTTCACAATAAAAAGATTGATTGCTCCAGGAGTGGGCCTTGTTCAAGACTGGATCTGTTCAAATGTTCGGATTTGAAATTTTATCTGAGTATCAATAGCGATATTTGCTGATCAATATCTTACAAAGCTATGCCGCTGCCTGTTATCCGATATTGTTTCAATTGATAAAACAGGAGGCAACTTCGCGAGTCGTCTGATTTAACAAACAGGTGAGTTTTTTTTTGAAACCCTTTTACATATAAAATATTCATTTGTCCAAAATTAAATTACTGAAAGCGGTTTGATTTAAAAGTTAAATAACACCGTCTTCCAAGTTAATTCACCATTTGTGGGGGCGTTTGCAAGCCATGACTTGCATGCCACTATTTTATACTCACCTTCAGAATATCAGTATGATTTGTATATGATAATGTTAACATTGTTATTACATGTTACGGTTGATTTTCTGTCCCACTGCTACTGCAAGCTATAGAAATGATTTTGAAGATTTGGTAATTTCTGATGAAGTCATACAGATGATGCTTTGTTGAAGTGATATTATTTTTTAAATGAAGATTGCTAATGTCCATTTCTAAATTTAATTTGATACCTAACGAGTTTGCTTTGCCCAAAATTCTACAAATGTTTTCACAAATAGAGATCGTAGTTTAATCACGCTATTATGGACACTTTCAAATAGGTTTTGTGTATATACATTTTGTAATATTTACACAATCCTGTTAAGTAATATTTGTTTTATGGAATGATAATTTGTACAGAAATTTTATTTTGGTAACATCTATGATGTGAAATATGTCTTTTGTTTCATTTTTTTTGTTCACCTTCTTTTGTAAATCACACGGCCATGGGGATAAACAGCGTTTGTTTATAAAGCATCGAGTTGCAAACCTGTTTGCCCTTATTTGAAAATTTTGTAATATATGTTGCCTCGGCATCGGAACTTGAGAGTTAATTTAACTACAGAAATTAGCAGCTCAACTTGCAAATATATTTTGGTGAATTGTTTATGATCTTTTCCCAAAAGTCTAGTTCGTAGCTTGGTGGGTTGTGACTTTTATATCAACTTGCAAATAACGTGTTTTTGATTTTTTTATGATCTCTTACATTTTCGTTATTTTTTTTATGATCTCTTCTATTTTCCAAAAGCCTAGATTGTAGCTTGTAGGGTTGTGACTTTTATACCAATTTATTCATAGGATAGGATTTCTTTGTTCTTTAATGTCTGTCATTATTATACAGTTTTGATAATTATGAACAAATGTCTTTCATTATTATACAGAGTTGATAATTATGAACTTCCATAAAGGTATTTTGATAATTATGAACAAATGTCTTTCATTATTATACAGAGTTGATAATTATGAACTTCCATAAAGGTATCGCCCACCTTTTTTACTAGATTGTAGTTGTGGTAGGGTTGCGACTTTTATACCAATTTATTCATAGGATATCCTTTTGTAGGCTTTCATTATGATCGAGATTTGATGATCATGAACTTTAATGAAAGTTGTAGACCATTTCTTTTTACCTAGTTATATTTCTAAATGGATAGATTTTTGTTTTTGTTAAACAACCTTTCAATCTCGAACTTCCACTTCCAAAAAGTTGTACGTTTTTTTTCCTTGGTAAGAGTAGAAGCCTTCTATTAAATAGTGAAGCAAGAGAGTACAATAACTTATTAAAAATATAATCTTCAACCTGCCTCAGGTTGTAGAAACAAGTCTGAGACATGAAAGACAGGGATTTGAGTGTCTGTCACAGACATGGTAACCCCCGGAATCAAGACACACAGGACACGTTATATATATATATTAAAATTAAAAATACTAAAAATATAGACATATGGATCCAAATTTTTACAAGTATTCAATGGCAATCAAAATCAATGCACATTTAACATTAGTAATCACACATTCACAAATCAAATCAGTAATAAATTATGATTCATTATTATCAAGAGTTTGCGAATTTCCATAAAGTTGTACACTTTTTTGCCTTAGTTTTTTTTTGTGAGTAAGAGTAGAAGCCTCCTATTAAACAATGAAATAAGAGAGTACAGTAGTTTATCAAAAAGACAATCTTCAACCTGCCCAAGGTTGTAGAAACAAGTTTGAGAGCTAAGTCACTTGACACAAGGACACGGGACACGGGGATTCAAGTGTTTGTAACAGGACGGTGACCCCTGGAATCAGGACATGTAGGACCTGTTATATATATATATTAAAAATAGACATATGTCCAATTTTTTACAAATATTTAATAGAAATAAGAATCAATATATATATATATATATATAATAGACATATAGGTCCAATTTTTTACAAATATTCAATAGAAATAAGAATCAATGCACATTTAACATAAGTAATTACACATTTACAAATCAAATCAGTAATCACTATGAGATTAGAGATAGATAATTCATGACACTCATGATAGTCATAGATCAAGATGTCCATACTAAGGGAGTCGGAACCATATCTCTCATTAAGTCATCAAAATTAAAATGTATTACATAAATGTCGGAATGGCACTAGCAAATGTCAAATAGGCTAATAGTAATAGTAAATACAAAAAGGCGTAGATCAAGATGGAAGAATGAAGAATCTCATCTATCAATAGTCTTGAAAATCGTGTAGATCAAGATGGAAAACATGTCTTGGAAACAGGACATATAGGTAACAGTGCGGGACACGTAGGTCCTTAATCGGGACATGTAGAAAAGTTGTGTCCAACACGCTCTGTCAACGTATCCGTGTTGGACACAGGACACATAGGTCCTTTTGGACGTGTTCGGTATCTTAGTTTGAGAGTTGTTTATATTTGTAGTGGCCTTGATGCTAATGTCAAAGAACTGGTATAACTACATTTTTATGAAAGCCTTTTTACTTGTTTAGAGTCCCTAAATCTAGAGATCTTACTATAGTTATTACAAGAAGGCCATTAATGGCATAATAACAAAAATATGTCTACATACTGAGTGGAGCCTTGTCACATGGTTGATTGAACTGAATTGTTGTTAATAGCGATGGTTGGTGAACTCGGAATTCGTAATGACGTTGTATTACCTTTCCTCTCATAGCACATTGCTCGATCTGGTCAGGTATATTCACACATGTCTATGCAGATTGGGTGGCATAACATTAATAATGATAGTTTGAATCCATATGCTCCGCATGGTTTGAAGCTGCCTTGCGTATACTTGGAGACAGATGGCTTGTCATGGTGTTACAAGTGGGGCCCCTCGTCAAGGTATTCACATCTTGTGCTACGGTGTTATGAGTGGACCCTATGGTTTTGCTCTCAGCCTACTTGGGAGACCTTTTTTACTTAGTTATATTTCAAAGTGATGGATCTTTGTTTTTTTTAACCAACCTTTCATTTCATGCCAATTCTATTTGCATACAATTTAAAGTGCTTAAATTAGTACAATAATAACGATGGTTTGAATCCATGTGTTCTGCATGGTTTGAAGTAGCCTCACGTCTACTTAGAGACAAATGGCTTGTCGTGGCGTTGCAAGTGGTGCCCCTCCTCAAGGTATCCACATCTTGTGATAGGATTTTCTGAGTGGACCCTATGGGTTTTGCTCTTAGCCTACTTGGGCGACCTTTTTTACTTAATTATATTTCAAAGTGATGGATCTTTGTTTATTTTTTACCAACCTTTCATTTCATGCCAATTATACTTGCATACTCTTTAAGTGCTTAAATTAGTACAATAACAACAATGGATTGAATCCATGTGCTCCACATGGTTTGAAGCTGCTTCACATTTACTTAGAGACATATGGCTTATCATGGTGTTGCAAGTGGGGCCCCTCCTTAAGGTATCCACATCTTATGCCTTGGTGTTATGAGTGGACCATATGGTTTTTGCTCTTAGCCTACTTGGGAGACCTTTTTTACTTAGTTATATTTCAAAGCGACGGATCTTTGTTTTTTTTTAACCAACCTTTCATTTCATGCCAATTCTACTTGTATACTCTTCGAAGTGCTTAAATTAGTACAATAATAATGCTGGTCTGAATATATGTGCTTCGCATGGTTTGAAGTTGCCTCATGTCTACTTAGAGACAGATGGCTTGTTGTTGCATTGCAAGTGTCCCCCCTCCTCAAGGTATCTAGATCTTGTGCTAGGGTGTTTTGAGTGGACCCTATGGTTTTTGCCCTCAGCCTACTTGGGTGACCTTTTTTACTTATTTATATTTCAAAGTGATGGATCTTTATTTTTTTTAACCAACCTTTCATTTCATGCCAATTCTACTTGCATACTCTTCAAAGTGATTAAATTAGTATGATAATAACAATGGTTTTAATCCATGTGCTCCGCATGGTTTGAAGTCACCTCACGTCTACTTAGAGACGAATGGCTTATCATGGCATTGTAGTGGGGCCCCTCCTCAAGGTATTAACATCTTGTGCTAGGGTGTTCTGAGTGGACCCTATGGTTTTTTCTCTCAACCTACTACTTGGGCGACCATTTTTAATTAGTTATATTTCAAAGTAATGGATCTTTGTTTTTTTAAACCAACCTTTCATTTCATGCCAATTCTACTTGCATACTCCTTAAAGTGCTTAAATTAGTGCAAAAATAACGATGGTTTGAATCCATGTGCTCCACATGGTTTGAAGCTACCTCATGTCTACTTAGAGATAGATGGCTTGTGGTGGTGTTGCAAGTGGGGCTCCTCCTTAAGGTATCCACATCTTGTGCTAGGGTGTTTTGAGTGGACCCTATGGTTTTTGCTCTGAGCCTACTTGGGCGACCTTTTTAACTTAGTTATATTTCAAAGTGATGGATCTTTTTTTTTAACCAACCTTTCATTTCATGCCAATTCTACTTGCATACTCTTTAAAGTGCTTAAATTAGTACAATAATAACGATGGTTTGAATCCATGTGCTTTGCATGGTTTGAAGATGCCTCACGTCTACTTAGAGACAAATGGATTATCATGGCGTTGCAAGTTGGGCTCCTCCTCAAGGTATCCACATCTTGTGCTAGGGTGTTCTGAGTGGACCCTATGGTTTTTGCTCTCAGCCTACTTGGGCGACCTTTTTTACTTAGTTTATTTCAAAGTGACGGATCTTTGTTTTTTAACCAACCTTTACTTAGTTTATTTCAAAGTGACGGATCTTTGTTTTTTAACCAACCTTTCATTTCATGCCAATTCTACTTGCATACTCTTTAAAGTGCTTAAATTAGTACAATAATAATGATGTTTTGAATCCATGTGATTCACATGGTTTGAAGTTGCCTTACATCTACTTAGAGACAGATAGCTTGTCGTGGCATTGTAAGTGGCCCCCTCCTCAAGGTATCCACATCTTGTGCTAAGGTGGTATGAATAGACCCTATGGTTTTTGCTCTGAGCCTACTTGGACGACCTTTTTTACTTAATTATATTTCAAATTTGTAATGACCCTACTTGAAATTTTTTGAGAAATGCACAAATTGGGAAAATTCGAGCTTAACTAGTCATGATTCTAAGGGGTTCCAACTGGCACCAAATGGTCCCAAATTTGAAATGAAATGATATGGTGAGTCTTAGTACCTACCATGATACGCTATGAACACTTTGGGTTTGACTTTAATCCTTTTCAACTTTGTTTGGGGCTAATAACAGAAACAACAAAATTGATAGCAAATTGTGGTTAAATCCCCCTAACGTATAGGCCAAATTGGCTTCCCAACTCATGTACAACCCTCCCAAATTTGTGCATAGAGTATGGGGACCATTATCAGACATCAGGGGCTGTCATCAGACATGGTTATTAGTTCTGCAAATTGGTTATAGAGTGCAACATTCGAATAGTAACTTTCAGTGAAATTGCTTAAGGGGAAATGACATTGCTAGCTCCATTTTAACTCCAAAAAATTACAAGAAATAGTTCAGAGAATGACATGATAAATGGAGACCATCTACATCATATAAATTGCTTCCTCAACAACATTAAACATCATAGAATTTCCTTAATCCAGTTCAAATATATAACTCTCTCGAAATGGAAGCCAAACACATGAAAATTAGTCAATCAAGAGCTTGTAAAGGTGAGCATTTTTGCACATGTATTTCTGAAATTTCGACTTTTAGAGCATAGGGACACAAGATTATAGAGCCAAACATCATGTACCCAAGCTTGGGAATCAACTAGACTCAGCCAAGCGCTAGCACCTCTCTCCATTACATGAGAGTATGGGGAATGGTGAAGTAGGAATGAGAGAAGGGGGAGATATATAAGTATCGAACTGTATAAGCCTTCAACCTACAACTAAAACACTTCATTTAACTCCAAATGAGAGTTCTGAATGGCCTCTACATCAACCAACTTGGAAAGGAATCCAATTCCCTCGAAATTGGTTCACAAGCAAGGAGAGTGAACACTCACCATGTAATGGACAAGCAAAAACTCTCCAAAATGCCAAAGGAAAATGATCCAATGATCATAATCTATTCTCCTTCTCCATGACATCCCTTTATGAACTTCATGAAGCTTCCTAAGGTCGAATTTCCCTCCATAGGCTTTCTCCAACTCATATTAGTGGTTTAGTAACTCCTATGACACTTGTCCTCTTCTCCATGATCCAATTCTTTCCCCAATTCGAATGGCTTCCTATAACCCCTAAATGCGCCCTCTTGGTGGATATTTTTAGCCCTGTCATGTCAAATTTGTCATAGGTCTGCAATCAGGTCTGAATTTTTCATATTTGTCATAGAATCTTTCATCACTAGTTGTCATAGAGTGCATTGTCTTCACAGTCTCTTCCTCTTCCATGGGAGTTACTTCCCCTTACCAATTTGAATTCCTTGGCTCATGATATGCTAATTGACGTCACTTTACCTCCCGAGAACTTTTCATTACCCATGGATTCAAATTTGTATGAAGATCATGCCAAGTGTAAGGGGGGAATCTAGCCACCCAAGGACTCCATGAGTCTCCATGAACCAATACCACCTTATTTTCTTCACATTCATTATTTAAATGAACCAATTTAATGTGGATATAGTAAACTTAGATTCTTTTGGGTCTCATAGCTCCCTTATTACAAAATTTTATACCTTCACCTTAACCTAAGAAACTAGTAAGTTAGTAAAACATTGTTTGCTAATAATCTTAATCTTAGATGGATACATAACAAAAGTAATGGATCTTTGTCTTTTTAACCAACCTTTCCTTTCGTGCCAATTCTACTTGTATACTCTTTAAAGTGCTTAAATTAATACAATATTAAACATGCTTATAATTTGATAGAATTTCGGTAATTTGTTTCAATTGTTTCTCGAGTGCCTTGGTCTTGACAAATGTTATTTTAATGTGATCAAGAAAATCTCTGGCATGTCAATGCTTTGGTTTTGTCAACTTTATATATGATTAATAGAATCTTTGCTTCATTAGCGCTTCGATCTTACCAAATCTTTTTTAATTCAATTAATAGAATCTCATTGCAACTAATAGAATCATTGCTTCCTTAGTGCTCTGGTTTTCTAATTAATAGAATCCTCGCTTTCTTTGTGCTTTGGGCTTGCCAATTATATTTTAAAGTGATCAATGGTATCTTTGTTTTCTTAGTGTTTGTTCATGTCAACTCTATTCAATGTGATCAATGTAATCTGTTTCTTACTGTTTTGGTCATGTCAATTATAATTATTTATTTTAATACGATGAATGGAATATATTTATTTTAATATGATTAATGGAATATTTGTTTGAGGTTTAGCTTTTTGTCTTTATCAATATTTTGGAGTATTTACACTGTTAAATATTTTAATTCTATGCTTAAAGTTAGTTTAATAGTGTCATGCTATTTATGAAAACTTATAAATTTTTTAAAAATCTTTTAATTCTATGCTTAAAGGTAGTTTATAGTGTCATCTTATCTATAAAAACTTCTAACTTTTATAAAATTTCTAAATTCTTAAATATGGTATTTGGAATTAGTATATAACAAAATATATAATGAATTTTTAAATCAAGTTATTTTTTGCTTTATTTTTGATATTATAGTTTAGGAGCAAGGCCTAGATTAATGTATATGTTCATTTTTACAATGTAATTGATTGTCACCCACGTTTAAAATTTAATGGACATGCTCCCTATGGTGACGTCGAAAAATTGGATGGAGCTAATATATGTAGAATTGTTCAAATCCAACAACATTACACTAATTGGTTGAATTTTTCTTTTGAGGTTGCAAGTGGCTATTGAAAACACACTAGTGTAGATACATGTCAATGTTGGATATATCAAGCATCAAAATAGATCAAATTTTTTGATTGTTTAAGATGGATTTTGGTTAGTTGTAAAGATGGATATGTAAAAATTCAATTTTTGATTATTGCCAAGATATTTATATTTAGATTGTAACAATATTTCTATATACATATTATAGCCGTAATACTCGTATTTATTTTTATTTTTGATATAAAAATTGTTATATTAAATGTACATATCAAATCTTTTATAGAAAGACATTTTTAATTCCGTTTGTATTGTATCTATATTGGGCTAACATATTTTGTTTTTATTATTATTATTTGTTATAAGTATTATATATATTTGTTATACTAATATATGATGATGTAAGCATTATCCATATGATATGGCTATCATAATACATGTAGAATTAGCACTTTTGAAACAATTATTTTTCAAATATAACAACATCGTGTAGAATTAGCACTTTTGAAACAACTATTCTTCAAATATAACAACATCATTTGGATTAATAAGTTTTTTTTAAAAATAAATTTGCCTTAAATGTTTTCTTTTTAGAGACATTTCTTCACTCTTAGCCATACTTTTAACTTGACACTTTTTATTACCTTCTTTAACCAAAGAATTTTGGCTTCATTGATTGTTCTCTATGCACAAAATATTAACTTTTTATCCACATGTTTGAATGCACATTTCAAGCTTTGGTTTTGAGCCTTATACAAAAATAGATTCAAGTAGAACCTTGATACCAATTTTAAGTAGAATCTTAATACTAATTTTATTTATATGGCATTGAATGGAACTTTGACCTCGCATGAAAATAGAACCTTTGATATTATATGATACCAAATATGATCAAACTTGACCTTGGTCACATGATTGGTTCTAGTGATTAGTTCTAAAGCTCAACTAGGTCAAATCAATCCATAGTTCCATATATGTGCATGTGTTTTTACAAATTTGACAATGCATAATATAATTTGATAAAATCATATATAAGAAGTTGAAAAACCAAGCTTTTCATAAGAACATCAATCAACACCCTAGGAATTATAGTTCCAAGTATAGCTGGTTTGTATTCTAAGATCTTATTCCCTATCTTCATTTATGAATTGGAAATTATAAACCTTCTGTAAATTGTGTTACAAATGAGCTCATGTCATTTTTTTCCTCCATTAGGAGGGATGGTATTTATACTGTGAGGTTGTTTAAAACTCTTAATTTCAATTAGAAGTAATTGATTTTGTTTGTAAAAAATGTGTATAATAACAATCATAACTGTCCCAATTAATTTGTCACGTTGATGTCAAGTCGAAATGTTAAATCACAAGTTCAAGGGATAATCAGGTTGTCGAATAACCAATTCAAGTTGAAAACAAATTGCATGTCAAGTCAATTATATTTATGCCACTACCAACTCTTTTACTACTAGGTTTCTCTATCATCTCAAGCCTTGTTATGAGTTGATCATTTGTCAACCATCCACCATTTTTAGGAATCTAAACTTGTTAGTTGACTTGATACAATTTTATACTATTGTTTCTTATAGTCTTCTCTTTAACGTGTAGTATTGTGGATGTCGTCAAAGTATAATCCATATCTAGATTGACTAAGTCAGGTTTGGTACCTTGAATTGATTTTCATCTTCATCAACCATTGATAGATGAAAGAGTCTTAGCCCTTCTCACATGGTCTCAGTGGGCAGTAACAATCTCATCATCACCATCTTTATGAAACACCAAGTGGACACCCAAGTATGTTAACCAATCCAATTTCAAGGCAATGATATATAATTTTCCTTAATTTTTTGTTTATTCCCTTGAATTGCACTTTCAATAAGTTTAACCATGTGACTTTGAACTTGTTAGCTTAATTTTTGTCATGTTGCTCACTGTATTTCTTCTTCTTAGTTTCATATGAAATCTTTTATAATTATCACTATATTGTTTGAATGTGGTTAATAAACTTCTCATCTTATCAGTGGAAAATTTCTTCTTGTTAAGTTTTTGGCCTTGTGCACTTGGTTGCAAAATATAAAGTTCTATTTCAAATGGAAATCTATTATTGGATCTATTTTTTTTTTCAAAACTGAAAAAAGTAACTTGCTATTCAAAATGAATCAAAGTTACATCAATGTTAACATCTTAACTACTAGCCTTTTCCATACAAACATGATGACTGTTGTAGCATGAGGGTTTATGCGGTTACCAACAATACATAATTATAACATAATAGAAATCACCTAATCATAATCCACATGATAAACAAGAGTAAGTTGGACAACAACAACTCAACTTTGTATTATATATGCAAGACTAAAGTACAAAAGATATGATGCCTATGGATTTGGCTCACCAGCCTATTTATACTTGTTACAAACAATTAATTAGTTATAACTAATAAGTCATTTGGCTAACCGACCGACTGAGCCGACTCGACCATATTTGGTTGGAGGACCTAGTCATCCAGTTGAATAGGCTCCTCCAACATCTACCCCACCAACAAAATCCTTCTTCACCCCAAACAAAAAAGGGGAGCAAATTTTATTTCTTTCAAAACATGAGAATCTTTTGTTAAGGTTGCTATATAAGAGATGAACTATTGGACTGGATGGGAACGCTACAAGATTTGACAATGGCACTGGAAGAGGATGCAATTCGAGACTAAAAATATTGCCACTACTCATGGAGAGTTGTCTGAATGTTTGTGCTAACTGTAATAAGATTGGTCAGCTTAGTAATTTTCTCTATGAGGGAGTCATGCTTGACGTTCTGTAAATCTTATCCGAGAATCAAATGCTAATTATTGGTGTTGGAAAGCAACTTATCTATCTGGGCAACCAAGTTGTTGACTTTGGCTTGTGCTAGCTGGGAATACTTGGACCACTTATCTGCTTTGTTCAGTAGATCCCTTAGTTTGTTATTCTCCAACTCAATCTGATGTTCAAGATCTGGTACAATTGCGTGAGCAACAAAGGCTTCTTTTGAAATATGAGTGCTAAATTATTTTGAATTCTGCTCATATCTACAAAAACTTGGCCATAATGCAAGTACCATCTACGCAAGACATTAGCCAACTGCTTGTCTAGTTACTCATAGCTGAGGAGTTTATTGTGCTGGCTTATAAATAATTTGTGTTGTTCTTTCAGTAGCACTATTGTTTGCTGATCGTCTTGTTGATTCTTCTGGGATGAAGCCTATTCTAGAAGTGCTATAAGGGACCCAAAGAGGCTCATTATCTGGTCTAGAGAATTTTTGGTCAGTGGTCCCCACAGTGTTGGTTTTATTTTCTTGATCATGATATCACAAATTTGTAGTACTTCAAGTTGCTGCTATTCAACGGTATCAAGCTTCTTTTTATCTTTTAACGATCTTTTATTTAGCTCTTTGGTTATGCCATAGAGGAGGGTTTCTAGTTCTTGGTATTTGTATCTAAAACAAACTAAAATGATACTTGTAATTGTTTTTTCTTTTTATTTTTCTTGGATTCCTTCTTGTCTTGTATCTGACTCGATTGTTGAGCATCCGGTAAAGGAGTATGTGTCGTTGAGGTATCTGGATCAGCAGTATTCGAAGGTGTAGGGACTGGTGCATACATGGTCGGGTTAAGAATGGTTGATATAGGCGGAGGTATGGTAATAGAAGTCAACTGATCAATAACAGTCGAAGATGGCAGATGCAACGATAAAATAATTGGATTTGTATGGGTGGTCAGAATGGTTGTTGTGGTCATCTAAGCATGAATGGCTAAAGGAAATTGCAGAGCGGTCAATGTAGATTTTATTTGGGTAGCTACGGTAGTAACAAAGTGAAGATGGGGTTGGTTAACAACGAATGATGTGATTGTTGAATATGAGGAAACTTGGGTAATTGGTGACTCATTTGGGACTTTTTCCATTGTTGTTGTGTGGTATTTGATGTTATGAGGTAACTTAGGCATCTTAAAATGATTTTTGGGAATTTTTGTTCTCGGCAGTAAAGCATGGGTTTTTGGTGGGTCAGTGGCTTCTAGAATTGGTTCTGTGATTACATATTTTTGTAACTTGGGGATATGGTTGGGGAAACTTTTAAGTACTTTCTGGAAGGTTGGGTCTTATATGGTTGAGAGGAAGGATTGTTTGGATTCATCTTCTTCAGGGTTTTTTTAGTTCTTCAACAAGAGTTGGAGATGGCATAGGATAATTGTCAGGAATAGTCACGGGGTTTTCATGTTGTGTCTTCAATTGAATTTTTAGCTTTGTAAGAGGAGGATACTTTACCTTTTTACGCTCCTTTGCCTTAATCCCGTTTTTCTCGATTTGTAGTTCAATGGTTACCTTATTGATGATAGAATCCATATTGACCTGTTCTGCTTCCTTGTGTACTTGGAGTTCATCTTCAGTCGGGGTGCTAAGTATCAATTTCCTCTTTTTCGAGTGTCTTAATTTAAACGTCTGCTACATTGTATGGATTCGTTCTACAACAATATTAAAATTTTCTTTTGACAGGTTAGGAGGTGACTGCACATCTGCTTGTGGTTCATCATCTTCCGTCGTTTCTCCCAACGGTTTTTTTTTCTTTCATCGATTTGGGATGGGTCTTTGATAGAACAATGGCTAGAGGATTTTCTTCTTCTACTTGAGGTCCAAAAATTTATAAGTGCAACCCTGCTTTGAAGGATTCTTCTTTCTATCCATCAATGAATGGATCTTTGCAGTGGTAAATCTTTTCTCGATGCGATTTGTGGTATTGGGTGGGTTGTGCTCGACTGAATTGCAAGATATTGGGAAATTTCTTTTATCGCTGGATAGTAGTCAAGTTCTATTGCACTTCCAGTTGTTCCCTTCATGAAACAAACTTTGGTGAATTCAAGCTCAAGTTGAATGTGTAGTCAAAGGTAGACTCCATCGGATAGGACGAGGAACCCTCCATCTTGACGCTGTAGTTTTTAATATTTGAAACCAGTTTTCAAGCCATATTTTGGCAAGTTTGGGACCTTGGGTGCAACCATGGGGTTGAAATGATTTAAAGTTGTTTGTTAGTGGTCCCGTCTTTACTGTAAATGAAAAATATCTGACTGGGGTTGTTTTGTACATCGCCAACCAAATAAAAAAGAGAATAAAATCTAATGGGGGACCCTATCTCCTGGATTTTTTCACAAGGCGACGAGATGTTCCCGACCAAATACTCTTCCCATTTGAACATTTTGGCTTCTGTGGCAATAACATTGGAAACTTCCAACATGTCTAGTCTGAGGTCGGATGGCCAACTGATGCTTATTAAATATATGGATACTATGATTGCAACATATTTATAAGTTTGATAAAGTATTTTATCTACGACTAAACCTATGGAGTTCTTACCCTTGGGGGATCCCGTGAATTCTTCTACAAGGTTTGGCCTGATGCTAATTGGTATTATAGGTCCTTGATTTGGTAAGTCGATGACAATTGCTATAATGATGACTTTGATTTCTACTTGTTCATCAAACTAGATCTTCCATCTATGGTATATGCTAATGACATATTGTACTATTAGTTCTTTCAACCCGTTAAAATTATCCAATTGGGGCACACACAAATAATGCCAGATATTTTCTACGACTAACTTATTAGATTCATTGGTACATTTGTCGTTCTGAATACCCCATTTTCTTAGTTCTCTCCAATATCTCTTCCATTGCTCTTCTTCTGTTCTTGCTTTTATGATCCTGGTTAATTAGGATTTCAGTGGAGTCATGGTGGCTTCTTCGTCTTCCCGATGAGATTTTTCTGCTGCTTTCATGGATCTAGTTACAATGAATTTCTTTGGGACCATTTCTTTTGCTATCGATGGTAAGGAAGTACGGGTTTATATCTCTAGAATTTCTAGCTCTATGTGTGACTTCTCCAATTCTTTGCAAAATTACTCCAACTCTGCTCAAGGTATTCATTTACAGCTGCTTTCAGGGGACGCCTTCTATTTGGGTAGGTGATGACATTAAATGCTGATTTTGCGCTAAACAACTGTTTCATACATGTGAAGTGTCTTTCTCCTCATGCCTTGGTCATCTATTATCATAGCTTCATCATTGGGTTCAGTCGTAGTATGTTGTTCATCGGGAGTGTTGACTTGTTTTCTCGTGGATTGAGTGTTCATTTGGTCATCATTGGTTGAATTCCCATCGATGGTTCATTTTGGGTGCATCTTTCTTGTCCATTCTTCTAGTATGGTTTGTCTCACTCTCCAAATTCCAATCTACTGTCATTGTGCTACCTTCCATTTTCCATGTCTTAGAATCTTCTTATATACTGTTGATGTTTATGTTGGTTTTTCCATAACTACTTTTTCTTTTAACTTAATATTGTTAACCTAGTTAATATATGACTATTAATTTTTTTCAAGCCCTGGGAAATGCCGTTTGACTAAACGATGATACAAACATTCAGTCGGTGTCGTGCCACTTTTATGCTCTATATCTTTTGATTCTTGCTTCGTTGACTACTTTGTTAAATATATTCCCTTGTAGTGTTTTTGGCCGGACTGATCCTTACTATTTAACTCTTCGATTATGTAGGGACCAAGCCAAGCTGTATGTAGTTTCTTCAGTTTTCATTTTATTCGACTGTCATATAATAGTACCAGGTCAATGACTGATACATCTTTCCTTTTTATATTTCATTCGTGCCAAGATTTTTGCTGTTGTTTCTGAATTTCTTGGTGATGAATTACTATCTGCCCTTGTTCCTTTAACTTCGTTAGATCAAAATTTCCGTCATGAACTCTTTTGATGATCGATCATGAATTTATTTAGTAGCACAATAGTAGTTTTGTTAATAAAGTGCGTGCCTCTTTTACTGGTTAGAGTAAGAGGGCATCCAAATCTTGTAATAATATTTTCATATATAAATTTTGCTGCTACTTAACTAGAGCATGCTTTGTTGGTCGTTCGACCCAAGTTTAGTCCACCCTCTTCGCATGCAACAAATCCTAAGATATCAGACCGACATAGAAAGGCTCAGTCAGCAGCACCCGCGGCGTAGATGCAGTCTCACTTGAGATATATTTCCTATGGATAACTACTAGAACCAAGTTTTCGTAGTTAGGTGGGGGATTTATCTTCCCTTGGTGTTCTGCTAAGGCACTCGATCGAAGCCGATGGGTGTAATCCTTATACTAATTATGCACAATTAAGATGAGACTCTATTCAACCATCAACATGTTAGGATTATTAATCCTCCCTTGGTCAAATGTTTATTAGATTAATTATTGCCTAACTTAAGAACCTTAAAATTAATTAATTGGGTCCACTAGTGCAACTGGGTCCACTTGGCCCAATTGGGACACATGTACTAGTCATTGAAGTGCGGGGAACACTACTAGAGGTTAACAACCACTTACTGCATGTGCATGCATCATTTAGGGAGCCTCCTAGACCAATCCCTACATTTTAGGAGCCACTGGGAGTCCCGACACCAACCTACTTCAGTTAATTGGTGTTAGTACTAGTTAGTCTTAGTTAGCCCCCAACTATAATCAGTTACTTCTCTGTCAGTTAAGCTAGTGCTACCAATGCATGGATAATGCATGGTTGCATGGGGAGGAGTGTTTTTCCTACCTATCACACTCAGTTACACTGAGTTAACTAGTTGTTACTGCTTGTTGGAGTTATTGGTCATCAGGGAGTTGTCTATTTGGACTCCGATATTGATTGTGAGACCTTGAGTTAGAGATTCAATTAGATACAGTCTTATCCACTTGGAGGATTCAAATTCATTACTCATGCATTCGAATACTACCTATGTAAACTATTGTAACACCGGATATTATTATGATGAATATACTGTAAATTCCTGAGCAATACTTGTCCGTTTCATGTGTGGTTTGTTTTGCTTAGTTTGTATGTTCATTCTCCATTCAATTGCTGCAACATTATCAGAACTCTCTGCTTGAAGATCTAAATGACATTCAAATTCTAATACAACAAATACTTTAACAATAAATATAATGGAGTATATATCATTCTGAGTTTAACATTGGGACATATACATATAAATCTTTGTAAGAAAATACTTAAAACTTATTCACAACAAACATATATGCGACTCAAATACATTCATCATTTACACATTCGACACTGTATCTAACACGGAATCCCATACGAGAAAAACCACAAAGGCGCTCTTCATTTGGCATGAGAAATATATGGCACCTTTTTGTCTGTGCGTTGAGCTACAGACTCTGTCCTAGATCTTCTTCTCTTATATATACAGACTTCTCTCTCCTCTCATGCTCTCTGATCTTCTATCATCGATCCTTCTCTACTTGACTCTACTTTTGATCCGCACACAGCCTGGATCGATTCAACTTATTTTACGGCTCTACGACTCTGATTGAATCTTCAACTCTACTGTTGATCAACACGCAACCTGCATCCACTTAATATCTCTACACTTCTGTGCACTTAGTTGCAGACTTCTTCGAATATCTACCAAACAACTAACTGACTCTCTATAGACATACTAGCTAAGAAACAACAACAAATCGCTAAGCAGTGCAGACAATCTGACCTTAATGAATCTGACAGAGTTCAATTGATCCAGAAGTGAGTAACCCGCACACAACCTGGGTTCTTCCTTCGTATAGAATCATTAGGGGAATTTTGAGGTAAAAATGGGCCTCATAACAAAAAATGTACTATCAAAATCCACTTTAAAAGAACCAATCACATTCTAAAGGATGCCATCATCTATAATAATTGATGTGACATTGGTTGAGTTAAGGATGCTTATTTGTCAAATTGTAAATGGTGAGTGAAAACCCATAGTTAACTGTAGCAATGTTGTAAGTAAAGTACCCATATAAAAATAATACTCATAGATTATTTATGAATATAATATAAATGTTCTAAAGTACTCTTAAAGTACTTAGAAAGAAAAATACTTTTTATATTTCAATATAAAATAAATTACAAATACAAAAAAACTAAATGTTTTATTTAAATGTAATTTTTTTTAAATTTATATTTTAGTATAAAATAAATTACAAATACCAAAAAGTAAATTGTCTATTCAAAACCAAAATTATGTAATTACTTTTTCAATATTTAAAATATATATGTCAAATATTTATTTAAAATCAAAACCACTTAACATCTTATAATAAATATAATTTGATCTTATAATAAAAAAAATTTGATGATTAATAGTTTTTGTTTTTTAAATACTTATTATGTATAATAATTTATTATAATTATTATTTAAATACAAAAAATTATTTATTTATTTTATAAAAATAAAATAAAATATTATAATAAATTATTATATATATTGTCATCTGAATTCTAATATTAATAATTTTTTTTTGAAATTTAAGTATTATTCAAGGTTCATATTTTACTATTAACTTTTAATTTTTGAAACATCTGCATCTATACCAACATAAATTAGACACTCACATTCAAGTTACAAAACCAAATACATACATAAAACCTTAATGTAGCAATTTGAATGAACTATTATATCATAATATGATATTATATTATTAAAATTTTTATTACATCTAATAATAATGTTTATTACATATAATCTCATTTACTTAATATTAACTCAACTTTTTAATGATAGAAATTTATGTACTATTCCTTCATCTCAATATTAATATTTTTTTAAAAATTTATTTAATGATGTTCTTAATTATTACATGAAAAACAATATGTGATATACATAATATATATTATAAAAAACTATTAAAAATGAGTTTACACATGTTTTTGAAAGTGCATTAAAAAAATGAAAAATAAATTTAAAAAATGTTTTAATTTTTAATTTTATATTTATATTTTAAAATTAATTTATATTTTTAATATATATATATATATATAAGAAATGACAATTTATTCATTCAATTTAACTTTATGTTTAAAATTCAAAATTATATATATATATAAGAAATGGCAATTTATTCATTTAATTTAACTTTATGTTTAAAATTCAAAATTATAAATAATATTTTGAATATTGAAAAAGTAACTTATGTTTCAAATTTCAAAATTAATATATATTATTTTATAAGTACATTCATCATATTATATGCAAAAGTAATGTAATTTATGTACTCAAAAGTACTTTACTTTTAGTCATACCAAAGATGATTTTTTATTGGTTTTATTTTAGACATATTTTCAATTTAACTTAATCATAGTTGCGTTGGTTATAGTGTAAGAGATGAGTTGTAAATATACCTTCCCCACAAAATGCCTAACTCATAATATTTTATTATATCTCTTATGAGGCCCATTTTAGACCTCAAAATTCTCCTAATGCTTACATTTCACTCTCAACCGACCTCATACTGTTAGCCAACAGACTATCATTCATATTCTAGCAACACATGTCAGTAGGCACTCGATGACCTTAATTACAAAGATGCTTTCATACGTGTGATTTCCGTCGACTCTAGCCGACCTTGTACTTGCGATCTTTCTGAACTATCGCTTTCCAGCTGTTGCGTCGTTGCACGCCTTCTGACATGGTTTCCTCTGTCGCAACTCGTCTTGTCGCATCTTTTCCTTCTGTCGTGGTTTATCTTCTAGGAATGATCTTTGGACCCAACTCTTCTATGAATGCACTTTGGAGAGGGCTCTTTCTCCAAATTTTCTTTGTTACATTATATTTGTTAGTGTATTATGTTGTTAAGAGTTTCTCTCATGTCATATAGTAATATGATGTCTTTTATATCTGCTCTCTCCTCAAGAAGGAGTGAATTTTATAATTAGAACTCGTCAGTCCTTAGTATTTACAGATAGTCCTGGTTTGCTACAACAGGATTTTGGAACTTTCTAATGTAATTTTGATGCAAGGAAGGGCCACTTTTTTAAATATAATAACTCTATTAGTTATGGTTTTACACACACAAAAAAAAACTCAAATAAGCCATCAACTTGTGGTTTGTTCAACCTAGTCTCTAAGTTCTTTTTAAATGCACAAGATTTACTAGTCATATCTCAACTTTTAAGCAAATTGACAGAAGATTGAATGAATTAAAATATTCCAACACTCTACACTCAATTAACAAAGACTTCAACAACTTAGTGGATCCATCAAGAAATTTTGTTGGAAATCAAATCCAAGAGTAGAAAGACCACCACTTCAAAAATATTTTTTTCAAGCTTAATGCACTCTATGTACTTGAATCATAAAGACTATTATCATTTAAAGAGCACACCACTTGGGGAGCTAAAGAAACCAAGCAATATAGAAAGGTACTTTTATCAACCCAAGATTGGACTAGTTAAAAAGCATATTGAAGTGTGCATAACTCATAAAAAAACTAGTGAATCAAGAAATGAGACTCTACACATTTTGTTGATTCCAACTAGAGCATGGTAATATATTTGGAATTCCATGGTTACTAGATCATATTCAAACAACATTATTATATTCTTATTATTGTTAATGGATTTAATAAGATGCTCATTTTGATTCAATGTAAGAGGACTATTACTAGGCTATGTTGGAATTCTAAATTGGTATTGATGTCAAACAATAAGCTTAATTTATATCTTGAAATACCCGCAAACAAGGATAAAATATGCTCGTAGTGAAGGCTAAAATATGTCTGAAATACATGAAAGAAAATGCACACAGAGGTGGTAAAATATGCTTACAAGCATAGTAGAAATGTAAGATACAGGTAAAACACAACATGAGTGAAATAACCACATCCAAGTGAAATGTACACAATATGATGAAAATACCCATAGTTCAATAGGAAGCCCACAAGCAAAGATAAATTCCCGCAGAATAAAGAGGAAAATTCCTGCAGGCTTTACCCGCAGGCTTTGGGAGAATACTTGGATGTCCGCAACACCTACTAAAGATTCCTGCACAATCATTGAGGAATGCCTACAGATATTGAAATTCCTTTTAAAATGCCCACAGGCCTTTAAGATATTGGTTAAAACTGGTAGCGTATGTTGTGGGGCATTTCAAAAATAAAAATGAGATTTGAAATCTGTGTAAGATGTTGGCCTCAATTTTGATCTAAAATTGAAATTACATTTGGAAGTCAGCTCCAAAATAAAATAATTTTATTTAGAGTACCCAAACATGTCGGTCGTCTAATTTCTTTTAGAGGACTTGTGTGTATAAATAAAAGAGTTTGGAATTTTTTTTGTACTATGCATTTCGATGTGAATATTTTAAGGGTTTGACAGGGGAAGCGAGACTATGGGAGAGGAAGGAGAAGTCAAGTGCAAAAGATGTTTTACCCCATTTTGAGAATAATTTTTTGGGTAAAAGTCTTATATTTTTTATAGTCAGGATCAAAAGAGTGGTGTTTAGGGCATCTTCCTCTCAGCTAAATCAGGTATGTGATTGTTTGTTGTTAACCAGAGATTACATGTTTGAAGCCTCGGGACTACACATGTATTGAAGATCGATCTCCAGCTCAAGTTGGATCAACTCATTGGTTCAAGGTTTAATTAGTTTTATTTATGTTTTAAAGGCTGAAACAAAATTTGTTTTTGGGAGGTAGGGTGGAGCAAGGGAACAATTCATATACTCAGGTTGCAGCGTGCCACATGTAATTTCAATTGATGCTGAAGAATTATTTTTTGAGGTTGAAGCCTCCAAAACACCAGTCACAGTTGGTGCATAAAATTATGTGTTGGAGCACAGAACTTCAATATAATTTTGTCACATATAAATATACTCAGATTTGAAGATTAACTATTGCAAATCTTATATCAGATGTTATACTTTTGGTCTTTCAAGTTCATGACTAAATATTAAGTCAGTGTATTGAATATTAAATCAGTCCTAAAATTTTTAAATTGGTAAAAGACTACAATACTGATTCACCCCTCCCTTTTAGTATTGTTTGTGTGTTCTTCAATTGGTATCAGAGACAGTCCTTCATAGAAGTCTGAAAGCTTGAAGGAGATTCCCATGAACAAACCAATGGCTATTTTCAAGCCCAAAAATATCCCCAGATTTGATGGGAGTGACTGTGTGTACTAGAGAAAAAGGATGCAAGCTCATCTAATAGCCTTAGGGTTTGAAATCTAGATAATAGTAAAGGATGAATACAAGGAGCCAAAATATGGTCTTTCTACTAGTGCTGGAATAACAGGCTATGAGAACAATGCAAAGGTTGTAAATGCTATCCTCGGAGTCTTAAATGAATTAGAATTATTTAAAGTTATGAACTATACTGCAACAAAGGAAATGTGGGATAAGTTGGCCACTATTTATTAAGGAGACTCCAAAGTTCAATAATCCAAGCTACAAACTTATAGGAGTCAATTCGAAAGTATCAAAATGGCATAGGAGGTATATGTAGGAGCCTACTTTCAAAGAGTTGAAGAAACTATGAACACTATGAGAGGTCTTGGTGAAATCATGGAACGAAAGTTAGTTGTTCAAAATATTCTTAGAACTATGTTCCCAAATACAATCCTAAAGTATCTGCTATTGAAAATAGGGAAAAAATGAATGAGTTGAAAATTGAAGAGCTTCAAGGAATTCTGACATCATATGAAATGAGAACTCAAGAATCGAGGCACAACATTGCAACATTCAAGGCAACCAAAAACAAAAATCAATGCCATGAATTTTGTTCATCAGATAATGAGATCTCTGATGAGGAAATGGCCAACTTTGTTAATAGGCTTCTAAGAGGATATGGAAGGTACAAAGAAAATATTTCACTGAAATGTTTCAATTGTGGAAAAATTGGACATTTTTCTACCAAATGTCCTCTTAAGAAGAATCAAAAGAAAACAAATTTTGAAGGAACTTTGAAGATAAGGACATCGGATAAACATATTCTATTTACAAAGTAAGAAGAGGAAGGAATATCAGATTTTGAAGAAGAGGAAGAAAACGTTGAATATAAAAAAAATGAAATATTATTTCTAGTTAAAAAAAACAATGAATATTAGATCGAACAAGAAGGAGACATTGTGGATTTCGAGGAGAAACTCGCTGCAGCATTAGAGAAAATTGAGAACCTAAAGTTATTGAATGAGAAGTAAGAACAACATCATCAAGCTTCAAAAAATATATTTTCCACAAGGTTAACAAAATCTATTAAAAAAGGAGAAGCATAAATTAAGTCTCTTAAAGAAGAGATTCAGAAGTAAAAAATAGTAAGTTAAAAGTTTCAAAAGAGTTCCTTAGATTTAGGAAAAATGATTTCACAACAGAGAAAATATGGAGATATAAGAGGACTGGGTTACATCAACAAATCCAATGAAAGCAAGCCATAATGCTCTTTGAACCAAGAAGTACCGTTGGTAAGCAAAACTGTCAATTAGCTGAAGATGAGTCTAGAAAAAATTCATGAGCCCTTAAATGAGGCTCAAAGACAACTAACCCTAAGAGAGAAAGAATGTGAAAGATTGAAAAATAAGTGATCAATTTGAAGAAACCTAATGACTCACAAGCAAATTGGAGAATTGATTATGAAGACAAAGAGGTCACAAACAATTTTTAGTCCTAAAGGAGACAAGTTTTGACCAGGTATCAAACTCCTTTATTTGGGTATTGTTTTAAATGTTATAGATTTGGTCATAAATAAATTGATTGCAGAATTCCCATAAGAAGAAACATTACTAATTATAGAAAGCATTTTGGGGAAAAGGACAATGCTCAAAATCAAAACCCCTACTCAATTCCTTTAGAGGAAATAGAGTATGTTAGAGGATAAATATACTAAAGAGGACTCAAGCCACATCTCCATAGTCCAAGTGGATCTAGAACAAATCAAGTACATAATACATCCTACTTTCTTAGATCAAATAGAAATGCAAGTTAAGAGATAGAGCACTTATCTGAGGTTTACAAATCCTCTTCGCTCTTTGTTGATCCAAGCTCCAGAGCCTTCAGATATTGAGCTGTAAAACGATGTAGAGCAAGTGGAAACAAGCAAATCGTACATGCATATCTAAACTTGAATTGATCTAAGCTAACAGTTAAGGAATAAAGCTTTAAATATCATCAACACAATAATTTTTATGGAAAGAGTTTATATTACTGTAATCAAGGAGATACATAGAATTGCATATGAAAGAACATCACAACCTAGCCTTAACGCTGCAATATTCCATCCAACAATCCAAACCAAGCCTCCAAAGAGTGATGGTAAGCCTCCCAAAGGATGAGATCTTGCCTCCCAAAGGATGATAGGGATCACCTAGAAATTCCACCAGCATAAGAGTACCATAGTCCTTCCTTCCTTCAGAATGGAGAGAGGGTTCAATTTATAAGGCTAAAGGGATAGAGTAGGTTGAGGATTAGGAGGATGAGTCTAAGGTATATTCCCCATAGGTTAGGGGATCGAATGCTACCTCACCTAGAAACTAGGGGTGATCCTCCACCTCATCCACCTTCGAGAAGGGCCTCTAAGCTTCGTTTTTTTCCCTCTAAACACCCCAGATGCACTTTATTGTAGCAGATAGAGCGCCAGAGAGGGTTGGCGCACATTGCAAGAGGAGAAAGAGTGCCAGTGGCGCTCCTTGTAGGAAGGGAAAGAGTTCCAACAAGGGGCTGGAACACCTTTCCTTAGTAGTAAGAGCTCCAGCCTACATAGAGAGGGTAAAAAGGGTATGAACAACCTCAGTTTCAATCCATTTTAGCAGAGGGAAATTTAGGGATTAGGCACAATGTTGAAACATGGATCAATATGACAAGATTTTGGTGTAATAGAATTCCCACCAAAGCATGAATTTAGAGGAATGCGATAGGTGAATGCTTTGTGAACTGAAGAAATCGAAGGCAAGGATGTTGGATGGAAGTTTTTGCAGTACCAGTGACTCAAATCTCATATGACTCATACCATGGTTGCTGACCAATACAATACAGATCTATGGCAGTAGAGACCGACTGAACACAATCATGGCTACTAGACACAAACGTAGATCCATGATGAGATGATAACACAACCATGCCCAATACAAAGTGGATCGATCTAATATGACTCAAACAAACTCCATTGCAACCTAGGAAAGATATCAGATAACCTAGGGTCTTCAAGCCGATCCCGCAATGATACAAATATAACCATGTGATTCCAATGTCTTGACATCGAACATGGTAGAAACCATTTGATTACCAGTCATTAATGAAATTTTTTAACAAGTGCGAGGGAAATCACCATTGATTTCAATAATTCCCAAGCTATCTTAGTACATTATGCCAAGTGTGAATAAAGGACTTGAATTCAAACACTTGGTAGAAGCTTTCAATCAAGAGTCAATGATGTAAACTCATGTTGGAAGCAAGGTAACCTGCCATTGGGGCATGCAGGCCCAGGGTACTTGACTTGGTTTCTAAGTCCAATTCCTAGATGAGGTATTGAATTCGACGGGAATAGACTCGTCGAAGGACGACCATAATGAATCCCCCTTCATCGACACGAAACACAATCATATATGTTTAGAGTAAACCAGAAAACAAAGTGATATACAAGACTGACTCAGAGATGACCAACATGATAGAAGGTAAAATGATTGCAGACAGTGAAAAGATGACCAAATCTCTCTTCAACATGGGAATGGAATGAGTTGGAATTATTGACATGGGAATGATACCAATCCCCTAATGCAACCGATGGCAAGATTATTCTTGGATAACTCAAGTGAGGTAAGAAGACTCATGGAATCAGTAGGACTCGAAGACAAACGAATTACCCAAGTACTGAAATGCATATGCAAATGAGTTCCATGTTCAAGAGTGACTATGTACTGTTGTAAATACAATGGAACACAAAATATTTCCTTAATTTCCCCATCACGAAGGATGAGTGCCTCTATTCATTTTTACGATTTCAAAGAGGGTAACAAACACTTGTTGTAGCTCATCAGGTGACAAGTCCATTCTCATACGTTTTACAAACCTGAGAAAGGAGGGGTTCATTCCTAGAAAGGGTCCTTCATCGTTTTATTTTATGAGTCTGATGAAAGTGAACTCATTCGTCGTTTCATGTTTAGAGAGTCTGAAATGATGGAATTTTCATAAATTTAGTCCTTGAGGCCCGAAAAAGTGTAAAATGATGTCTAGGAGAACTATTCTAGTCATGATTGGATAGATTATACCTTTTTCGTAAGTAGTGCTCCTTGGTTGGAAAAAGGGGTAAATTATAACCGGGAAGATGAATCTTCATGTCCTTTTACGAGCGTGAAGGAGACAAGTTCACTCGGAAATCTTTTCACATTTTAAGAGTCTGAAAAGATCTTAAAGACAAATCAATTAGGGTTCTTTTTTCATAATCCAATTTTAACGAGTCTAAAAAACAATAAAAGTACAATCAATACCTCTTCAATGATTTTTAACGAGCACACCGAAGGTAAAAAAGGAGCTCGAAATATTTTTCATGTTTGAATCTAGAGCACGAAAAAGAGATAAAGTAAGCTCAAACCAGTTTTCATGTTTTAACTAGAGCACGAAAAATGAAAAGCAAGCTGAAACCACTTTTCATGTTTTAACAAGAGCACAAAAAATGACAAGTAAGCTCTACACCATCTTACTGTTTTTAACGAGCTCAAAGATTAGTTGAAATAATGCTCAAGGTATTTGCTTCATTTTTTAACGAGCTTGGAATAGAGAAAAAACTATGCTCAAAGTGTCGTTTCATGGTTTAGCGAGCTTGAAACTAAAAGAAAGTATGCTAAAAATGACTCCAATTGAAGGGTGATTTCCCAACATGATGTCCACTTGGTACTTGTCCCCAAGTATAACTGTCAAGTAGGTTAACTCCAACATAAATACCTAGGGTACATTCCCCCCAACCTTCTGTTGCAGCTGCAACTATTTCCCAAAATTTAGAAAATTTTGGGACCCTCCTTTAATTCATTTTTGCTCAGTTTTTGTTTTTGTTTAAGGTTTGAATTAATTTTGCCTCACCATCGGAAGTGTTTTGGACTTTGAGTCGGGAGTCTAGTCGACTGCACGTCCGCCATTGTGGAAAGGAACTGGATATCAAGTCCGAAGACAAGTGTTTTGGTCTCCATTGTTTTTTTTCTTTATCGGCAGCTGTTTTGGAAATCCTGTCGGAACCTTTGTCTGTACGTTTTCCACAGTTGCGGAAATGGTTCTGCGAAGTTGCGCGACAGTTGTTTCATCCTTTTCTGACCCCGCCGTGTTGTTTCGCAGGTCTTTGGTTCTTTTCAACTTTCGTCATTGCGGCTCTAGAAAGAACTATGCTTCCGATAGTTTTGATTTATTTGTTCCGCTTGGTCGATTTATTCACTTGATGCATGTTTATTTTGACTCCGATTTTGCCATTCTGTGGAACTCATTCTCTTTATGTTTTCACCGTACGGATCTCTAATCATCTTTTGGCCCGAAGCCCTAGTCTCGCGAGCTCCGATGTGAGTGTTGGTTTGTTTCTCCTGCCAACGCCATTGTGGGCATTCTGACTTTTTCTTCATTTGCCGTTGTGGAGGAGATAGTAACTTGGTCGCTGATCCCATATCCTTTTGCCGCTCGATGATCTATTTTTTCCCTGATTGCATGTTGATCGCAACGTATATATAGTGGGGTTTGGGGTGCTTCATTTTTTATTGTTATTTTGGATTTTTCTCCGTGCTGTCGTTTTTGAGCAGACCAAGATTTTCGTTGTCAGTACCTTCGCTTCTAGGTGGCTTCGCCGTGGAAGTTCACTAGTTTTCCTCCACCAGTCGTGCAGCACAGTGCCAGGTAGGCCCTCATGCCCATTTTTCCATTTCGTTTGATTGGTCGAACTACTTTTGCTGTCTCCGTGGGTAGCGTTTTCCTAGGTTTTCCCATCCCAGCCTGTATATATTTTTGAGTTAAGCGTATGACTGCCTGGTGGGGGGTTTCTTAGTTTTTTGATGATGACTCCCGCGGCCGTTGAGGTTTTGCAGACCGCATTTGATTGCTGGGGAAACCGGTGTAGACGACCGTTACGCTGTCCGCACCAGTTTCCCCCAGTCTGCCTGTGGCCGTCCGAGGGGGGCGTTTTCAATATTTTTCTTCCAAGAGGCTGTGAGTTTGGTTCCACAGTTTGGTCACCCTCATCTTCACAAACCAGGACCGCAATGTTGTTTTTACTTCCTGCTTAGGGTGACACTGTTCAAATTCGAATCTGAACCCTGAACCAGTCTAGGTTAGAATTGCATTACCCAATCAGATCGTGAAGTGAGTGTTTACAGCAAGTAGCTTCCCCTTGTCTTCTAGTGTGCTATCACTTGCAGCGTTCTCACTTGAGCTGGTTTTAGTTTAGGCTCCTTTTGTCTTTCACGTAGCATGTAGGTCGTGGCGCCGAGAGGGGGTTCGGGATTGTGTTCATGTTGACGAGACAAGGGAGATATTCGTCGTTCTTGGAAGGCCGTGATTTTCTAAATCCGCAATTTGTTGGGCATGAGCTAGTTTTAGTCTTTGGGCAGGAGCATTTGGTTTTGAGCATTGTTTGCTTATTTTTCATAGCTGCACTCATGTTTAGAATATATGAGGTAAAATGCTTATACTGTTGTCTTTATCTTTAAATGTTATCTGGAAATGACCCAACAGAACCTAAAAGAAATTCCTGTATATGACAGGAAAATTCCTCAGAATTCAAGATGTCTAAACGTCAGAAGAAGAAGGCTCCCGTAGTTGAAGAGGAACCCGAATTCGAAATCGTTACAAGAGTCAAATACACCTACGAGGACACCAAATGCATAGTTGGTGTGGAACCCGAATATAAATGGGGGGAAATCTACAGATTGATAATGTGCTAAGAAGTACCTGACATAGGATTTGAAGAAGAAACCATCTATGCCAATATAGAGAGATCTTCCTTTATGAAAATTGCTACTAGACCTGAGCTCTTTCCATGCTCATAGGTGATTGGGTGGATTCTACCCAGGGCAGATGTAACCACCATGATTTTGGAAAATGTTGCTAAACAGGGTTTTGCTGCTTATAGCCCTGGGTATGTGGCACTGGCCTACCACTTACCAGAAGCACAGGTGTACTTGACTGAGGACTGGATGAAGGCAATTAGGATGGAACTAGTTGAGACACTAAAGAGGATGCTCATGCCTGGCAAGAACTTTAGACCTAGGCCAACCAGAGAATATGAGACTACAATTCTAAGAACCCCTTACAGGTTCATTGCCCTGATGCTGAACAGGATTTTCGGGAGGGCCCACGGTAAAAGCTTCAAATTGGAGTGGGTGTCTATCATTTTCTATGTTGCAACACAGGGGACCATGTTCAGCTAGGCCAACATTGTGTCCAACAACCTCTCGGCCTACATTGCTTCAGCATTAGGAGGGCTGTCCCAGAAGAGATCATAGTTCTACATGAGCTCTATATTGATAGATTGCATACTATGCAATCAACCCTTACCCAATCTAAGGTGTATCTGGGACCGGGAAAGAACACCAGTCTACTCAGCATACAAGCCACTGTGGGCCCACAAATACCACAGCCACTATAGGGAAGTGTGTGAGCACTTCATTATGCCATTGTATACCCTGATTTTCTTGAAAGAGTGCAACTGCATGTCGGAGGAGGCATTGCAGGTGATTGAAGAATATGCAGACTATTACTTGACTAAGGATGGATTATATTTTAGAATATTTGGATTCTCCAGAGCACCCTCACTACTGCCTAAGTATGCCACTGACTATGTAGTCCACAAAGAGGCAGTTAGACAAGTCTTTTTAGATGGCATAGGGAGTTTTCTTTTTGAACACATGAAAGCAACTTACCCTTCTTTTCCATTCAGGTTGGGAAGCGACAAGTTTACTAGAGTAAAGAAAGCTGACGAATTCATGGAAGAGTTGGGGAAATTCCATTTTGGGGAAATGCGTTTCCATAGGAATGATTCCCTGAATAAGGTGGCAGAGCACTGTAAAGAGGTGAATGTACATTTTGAATACACCAGCCACTGGGACAGAGAGGAATCCATCTTTCGCAGTGCAGAAAATATGACAGCCTTAAGAAGAAGGTTTAAGAAGAAAATCACCACCAAAGGTGGAAAAGGACAGGATGAGCAAGCAAAGGTCGAGGAGGAGGAAACTAGAAAAATAAATGAAGATGCTAGGAGACTAGCACAAGAGGCCGAAGGTTGGATCAAAGGAGAAGAGGGGGAAAAGAGAAGAGCTGCATAAGAGGCAGCCAGAAAGGCAAAAGAAGCTACCAAGAGCTAAAGAAGCAGGAAGCAGAAAAGCTAAAGCTGACACAGACAGTGATAGAGCAATCAACTTCCGATACAGCAGACAATCAGGCTCAAGACTTGGGGAACCCTGATATTCAAGATCTTGAGGTGGCTGATGGTAGCACACCAGGACAGGATTGGTCCCCACCCTTAGACTAATCCCGTTTGAGCAGAATAAAGGGGAGGAGGTACCAAATTTCAACACTATCTTTTATGATAGGGAAAATAAAAGGATAGTGAAGAGGATCGAGAGAAAGGTTGAGACTGGGGGGCAGTTTGGTAAAATGATAAATGATACAACTGTCGTATATAGGACAGACAAAGACCCCAGGTTCACTATCAGAGCAGGGGCTGCATTGATCCATGCTTCCGAGGACAATGTAGATAAAATAATGACTGATCTTGAACAATCAAAGAAGTCCTCTTCCTAGCTCAAAGATACCATAAGAAAAGAAAGAGAAGAAAATAATAGGTTGAAAAGAAAGTTTGAAGACATACAATGAGAAATAAAGTCTTCACAAGCTAAGCTCCAGTTCCTCCAAGTAGATAAGAGATCTATGGAGGCTGCCCAAGAAAGTCTAGAGAAAGTGCAACAAGAATGTCAAGGGTTGAAGGTAGAAAGGGAGCAGTTGCTAGGCAGGATAGGGGAGTTGGAGTTGCAGAAGGATTACTTGGAAGAATATAAGAGGCAAACTCAGGGGAAGAATGCAGAGCTCAAAAGATAGATTAACTCGTTGACAGTAGCCCTAGAGGAGGCCAACGAATAACAGGTCAGTCTTCAGCCGTTCAAGGAGCACATTTTGGCACAAAGAAGCAAGATGCACCAGCTACAAATGGCCATAGAGGAAGAGAGGTGCAAGGTCTTGCAGGTGGATAATCGGCTGGAAGAGATTTTGGAAACCTCTTCATATTTTGTTGACAGATCGCAGGACATCTTAGAAGTCCTAACAGGAAGGATGGCAAGATTAGAAGCGAATGAAGAAACCCCTGCAGATCTACCATCAAAAGATCAACAAGCCCTAAGGCAAGACTATGATTTACTGGAGTTTTCCATAAACACAGCCGATGAATTCAAGAAGGCTGTCAAGAAGAAAAAGGGGGCTTGTGCAGAATTCTTCAGAAGGCTTCTGATCACTTATAATTGATGCTAGGTAGAGGCTGAGCAAAGAATGGACACTTTTCCAGACCACAGCCTGTTTTTGGATATTTTGCAAAGAAGATATCAAAGAGACGAGCAAAGGATACAACACATTAAAACTTTAGATGAACAGACCCTGAGGAATGAAGTAGATCATTCCGCGGTTAGTGTGCAGCTATTAGAAGACCAACTTCACCTAAGCACAGCCATAATAGAAGTCATAAGAAATTAGGCTACTAAGTTCGAAATAAATATTCGTTTCCTAGAACCTTCTGAATTCGAAAGTATTGCCTCAGAAGCTTCAGCATGGAATAAATTTTTGAATAGTCAAGCGGGACCCTTCTCATGAGCATCTTATTCATTTTATTGTAATATATTGTAAACAATTAATGAAAGAAAATGTGGTAGGTGAAGAGTTGGGGAAGCCCAAGAGTCATTGCATGGGCATCCCAACAGTTTTGTTCTTTTGTATAAATATAGAGAATCTAGACAGGAATACCAACATTCCTTATGCATCCCAAGGAATGACTTGGGATGCATTTACTTTTAAACCAGCTTGATACATAGTTTTTCTAAGTGTTGAGTTGTGTACACAACTATCTCCATTGCAACTCGCGTACTGTACACGACTATATGCATTGCAACTCGCGTACATAAGCATACGTGGGTTTCCTTTGAGCAACTCACGTGTCATACGTGGGTTGCCTATATTAATAGTCGCATACACCTCAGTTCGACCTTAAAAAATATAAAACGTGATTAATGAAGATTAGTTGGGCCCTAATCATTAACTATCCCAACTGTTTCAACCACCCCAAACTTCGAAATTACTCTATTTCCCAAAGTATAAATAGAGGCCTTGGGGAGGGCATTAATCAATCAAGATTGGAGAGAAATGTTATGTTGGTGGTATATCTTCAGAAGTCTTGGAGCAGTAGAACTCAGAGTCCTTTGGTTGCAGAGGAGTCCTTGTCTCAGAAGCTAGGTTGTATTCTTATCTCATTCACTGATTGTTAATAAAGAGAATTCTTCTTCCAACATTGTGTTGAGTCTCTTTCATGTATCATGGTTAATGAATATATTTGATTATGTATTTGACATATTGTTTATCTAACCTCTTATATATACATGCATGAGATATTACTTGGAGAATTTTCTCTTTACAGGTGAAAGAGGTGCATCCCTGGAAGATTTGAAGAGAAGAGGAGTGGGAGAAGATCAAGCTTGGTTCAATAGTCGATAATTGGGTAAGTCAAGACTTTCTTCCTATTCGCTTTCTATTCTCTGGTTAAGCTAATTGTCTGCAAGGTTACTAGTAAGTTGGTAACCCCAGACCCTAGGTTACAAGTGTGCTTAATCCTAAACAACAGAACTGGAAACTCCACTGGGGAGTCCGACTTGTTGTGGGTTAGTCCTGTAGATACTTTCCCAGTCTTTGCTCTGATTCAGTGTATGGTTTTATATCTTGGCTTTGATTTACAGTAGTGTTTTAGAGACCCTCATTATTTTTTCTTTTTAATTTTTGTTTGTTTGTCATGTACGTGGGTTGCTATGCTACACAGTCGTGTACAACAACTTGTATACACGGGTTTCTATACTGAACAGTCGCGTACCGTATGCAGGTTGTTCTATTAGACAGTCGCGTACATCTCTTAGCAGCATATTTTTAGGTAGGGTTGCTTGTCCCTGTCTTATTTGGATTTTGCTTTGCTTTGGGGTCTTCTAGTGCTGGAATTTTACTGTAGGTCTGAAATCCCTATGCACCATACTTTGTTCTTTTCAGTAAGCCCTTGAGTTTTTGTTGTTTGAGTCTTCTTTCTTTTAGAAATTTGAGGTGGATTATCCTGTTTGGGTGATAGGGTCAGTGCTGTGTATCTGAATCAGTGATCAGGATTTTAGATACCTTGTACCCTATACTATTTCCAAGTAGTTTCAGTTTGTTACTTGCCTTTTAATTATTTTAGTGGATTTCATTCATTGTTTCTTCCAAAGCTAGGTGTTTGCCAATTCTCTTCCTTAGGCGGTTGATTTTGGTTCTTACAAGTCTGCTATACTTCATTTTGCTTGCTTTATGGTTTGATTATTCAAGCATACTCAAGGATTTTTGCATTTAGGTGCATAGTAATTTTTGAAGAGTTTGCAAAGTGAAAAAAAGAATTGGAAACATTTGCATTTGAATTGCATATTGTAGTTTTATTTTCAGTTTTTGAATAAAATCTCAAAAATTACAAAAAATAAGTCTTAGCTTTCTCTTACTTAGTTGTAATTTCATTAGTTCATATCTATAAAAAGAAAAAGAAGCTTGTTTTAAGTAGTTATAATTTGCTTTGGAATTCATTTTATACACCTTTTTACTTTTCTTATTGAGTCTATAATATCATAGTCATTCACGCCACTTACCCTTTGACTTAGAACAACCCTTAAAATGAATGCTATAATTTAAAATTTATTAGTAAGTTTTGTTTTATAGGGTCATACACCTATTAGCTTAGGCTAGACTTGTGGGATAGGAAGTGTAAACTCCCCACAAGTACTTAACTTCAGACATAGTTGGCCAATCGATAGGTAAATCCTTCTCTGTGTTGATAGTATATGGGAAGCTCCTCTCTAATGAGAGTTAAGTACGAGGCCACGTGGAGGCTTGGACTGAGGAGATAACCCTTCGATTTCTTGTCAAAATGTAGACCAAGGTTTTTACGCATTTGGGAATTCTGTCCTAGACAGAGTTTCAGGATTTTCTACCCCACCCATGCATATGAATCAGGCTTGCGATTGTCCCCCCAGACTATTGATATAGTTAAGGTAGCCTCTAGTCTCTTGGACATCTAGGGTTTATACACAGGTAAACTGGATTTCTATTTTTGCTTCACCTTGGATGGGATTGGAAGGTAACCCTTGTTGAAAGTGTAGGAGGATGGTGGGTGATTCCTCTGCTTGTACCTAATAACCTCTTCAAGGACACCAAGAAACTGTCTCTCAGCTTTCTTCAGGAAAGCATATCTTATACCCCTTGTGATTGTTGAGACTTTAGGAATTTTTGTAGTGATTGCTCTGTGGTTTGTCTGTGTTTTTAGCCGAACTTAGGGTGTGAAGAGTCAAATTTACAACCATGGAGGACCAATATATCAGAACTTCACGAAGGTTGCAAAACCTTCCTCCACTTATCACATTGGAACCTCCACCTCCCCCTCAAAGGTGGAGATTGGACACGGACGGTTCTTTCGAACCGATAGGAGTTAGTGAAGTTCCGAGTGAACCAAAACTTAGGGCAAACAATTTCAATTTAAACACAGTTGAGATAGAAGACTTGTAGGATGATGAGTTTGCAAGGAACTTTAATTCACCTCTAACTGACTTAAAAGATCCTATGATCGTTCAGGTTCGTACTTTCAATCCACCTGTGATTTGTGTCCCTTTAGGCAGACTAATGTTTACTGTAGGAGAAATTTCTTCTACTTCCACCTCAGCCGCTCCGGCAGAAGGGGTGCCACCTCCCCTGGTAGGTGCCCCTAGAACAAGTATACCTACTACACCGTTAATGCCAACTAGCCGGGTGGTTCAACCACTGGTTCCCACAAGTTTAGCAGGTACTTCTGGTGGTATGGTCACTGGGATTCCTAGTGTACCTTCAGTTCTTACTTCCTTCGCACACACTACTCAGAGTGGTCCTATAGGATCCTTGAATTTTGTCTAGGGTTATCCTTGGAATGGGGGGCACATTCCCCCATCCTCTCCATACGTAGGTCCAACACCCGCATATGTAGGGGTGCAGTTTGGAAACCCTAATCCTTATGGTCAAGGTTTTCATACTCCGGTTTCAGCTCCTTTCACAAGCTCTCCTTTTTCGCTTTTCAGCGGAGGGATACCTGCTCATGTGTTACAAACCCCAGCTTCAACTGGGGTAGCTAGAACCTCATACACTGCACCGCACATAAACAATCCACTGGCTTATGGATGGAATCCTTTTCAAAGCGTCCCAACCACTTCACAACCGGAAGTAGGGGGCAAGCCCACCTTCACATGTGGGAATATGGTAGAAAGTCCCTCTAATTCCCAAGCTGGTACTTTTAGTGCTCTGGTTAGACCCAAGCTCCCTTTCCTGCCAATGTTAAATTTTCTAGATTTGTTAAAACTAATGAATGATCTGGTGAGACATAACTCCTCCTGGCCACCCGTTCCTACTAAGATGCCCTCGGATATCCCACAATTTGAAGGCAAAGTTGATGATGATCCAGGAGCTCATGTCACCACTTTCCATTTGTGGTGCTCTTCCAACTCACTGAACAAGGATTCAGTTCAGTTGAGGCTGTTCCAAGGAAATCTAACCAGTACTGTAGCGAAATGGTATATTGAACTTCCTTCTACTGTGTTTAATAGTTTTTGGGACTTGGCTAATGTATTCCTTAGTCACTTCCAACTTCCTGTCCGATATGATTTTGGGACAGACTTGTTGTCTACCTTTCATCAGGACAAGGCCACTCATATTTCAGATCACATCCATGAGTGGAGAAGATGAAAGAGCCTTATCAAAGCCACTATTCCTCCCAAGTTCTTATTAGAATGGTTCCTTAAATCCCTATTGCTATATATATCTAAGGATGTATCTACTTCAAGAGTGACCAATGAAGAAGAGGCTATACTCAGGGCCTAGCAAGTAGATTTGATATATTCTCAGTCTTGGATTTTATATGAAATTATCCTTGAAGCGCCGAGGCCAATGCACAATGTAGATAAACCTAATCCTGGACCCCATGCCGATGGTGTGGTTGGTTCTGTGAAATATCCCACTGTAGAGTCTTTGGAAAAATAGCTCCATGAGCTGTATGTCAAACATTCTATGGTGGAGGCAGCAAAGGTTGCCCCCTCACCTAAGAATGCAAATGTTTTTACACAATCCTCTTAGAAGGGAAATCAGCAGCCCAGTGGGAAAAAGAAGAAAGGAAAAAAGGGTGAGGGAAACCAAAACAAGCAAAAACCCACAAACAATGCTGATGGGGGAAAAAAGGAAAAGAAGAAGGTGGAATTCCCATGCAAGTTGTGCCATGAAGATCACCTGACCCATCTATGTACCCTTATGGAACAAGCTCAAAAGCTGTTAAAAGGCCAACAACCGGCTGTCCCGAAGGATCCTTTTCCCCAAGGACAAAATTCAGCTTCAGCTTCAAATGTAGCAGGGGGAACCCCAAATGCTCCTGACCCCGATTATATCAATATGGTTTGATCCCAGAATTTACTCCAGACTAGGAACAAGAATGATGAATCAGAGGCCAATAGGTGAAACTTCCAACTCTCTCACGATTGAGAAGCCTGCTGAACCTATGCCCAAGATACCAAAAGGTGTCTTCAAGAAAACCTTGCACAATCCTAATGCTAGGGCTGCAGCAAACTATTCCGTAGTTGAAGATTTAGCCTAGAATCCTTGTACGGTGTTAGCTTTAGAGGTGTTATAGAGTTGTCCCGCACAACGAGATGCACTCTTAGCAGCCTTAGGTAGTATGGACTCATCGAGCCTCTTGGTGAAGTTTAATTTGTCTGATGTCAAAATTCGCCTGCCATATCATGTAGCCTTATCGATAGATGTCATCCATGGTGGAAAAACCATTGGAAGGGAAGTTTTTGATGAGGGTGCTTCTACATGTGTCATGTCCCTGTCTTGTTGGAAATCTCTTGGATCTCCAGAGCTGGTTCCATCGAACACCCTACGTATTGCTTTCGACGGAAGGTCATTTCATCTACATGGTATCCTACCGGCTTTCGAAATTAAGTTGGTAGGGAAAGAAGTTCCCGTTGAGGTAGAGGTGATTGATGCACCTATGTATTATAACTTGCTCTTGGGGAGAAGTTGGAATTACGCCATGTCAGCTATTGCATCGGCCGTATTTCAGGTGGTAGTGTTTCCACACGAAGGGAAGTTGGTTACTGTAGACCAACTTAGTTTTACTCGAAAAGGCCACATGGAAACTAACAAGTCCACCGTACCATTGGTTGATAAGGTTAAACCTTCTTCAGAGAGCTTAGGGGCTAGAATGTACGCATCATTGATTTGCACATTTGATATTCCAGCTCCGATTAATTATCTAGGTTCTACTAGTGTAGGTAAGTCTATCGAAATGGTTGTTGATAGAACAAATCCTTGGGTTCTTCCTTCCCACCATGAACCTGAAGTGCCCTTATTGGTAGTGGAAGTAGCTTATCAAGCTATCATTCATACCGTTGTTGATCTCATTCTGGTCCCTCTCACAGTCTCAGAGGAGCCACAAGAAGCCTATCTGCTTGCTTGGGAAGATAACTATTTGCATTCTAGAGATTGCTTAGATACGGTTTTACCTTCGGATGAAGCCATTTTGGAAGCCATGAGCAGACGAGATAAGATCTACGAAGATCTTCACCATCGATCCTATATTCTTCTAGAGTTAAGCAGGATCGAGAACCAAGAGTTCCATATGATAGTGGCAGGTGATGTTGATACACCTATTAATCCCTTACCAAGGGAAGGAATATTTGATGAGGGGAATATGGAAAACATTTCCGCTATGATTCCTTTCAACATCTCTGCGAAACCAAACGTTGTGGAAAATGTACACATCAACGTGAATTTCTCTTCGGAGGAGATTGCGATCTATACAGCCTTGTTTAAGGAATTTCGCGGCGTATTTTCCTGGTCATATGAGGAGATGCCATGCATAGATCCATCAATAGTCAAGCATGAAATTCGAACTTACCCTGATGCTAGACTCCTTTGACAAAAGTTGATACCTGTCAACCCGCGTAAAGCGATAGCGGTTAAGGTTGAAGTTGAGAAACTGTTGAAAGCTAGTTTCATTTACCCCATAGCTTTGACAGAATGGGTATCCAACCCTATTCCTGTCGAAAAAAAGCAAGGGACTATACCCGTTTGTACTGACTTTCAAGATCTAAACAAAGCCTATCCCAAGGACAACTACCCCACGCCATTTATAGTTCAAATAATTGATGTCTGTGCGGGAAGTGAAGTCTTTTCGTTTATGGATGGTTTCTCCGGGTATAATAAAATCCAAATTATACCGGAAGAACAACATAAAACAACTTTTATTTGTCCTTGGGGTACCTTCGCATACAAGAAAATGTCCTTTGGATTGAAAAATGCAGGGCAACCTTTCAGCGGGCAATGAATTTTGCCTTTCACAACATTAAAGCCATTGTCAAACCCTACCTTGATGATCTGCCAGCACATTCTCGTAAGAGGATCAATCACCCAGATCACTTGCGTTTGATTTTTGAACAATGAAGATACTACAAAATTCACTTGAATCCCCACAAGTGTGTTTTCTGTGTCGAGTCAGGGAGACTACTCAGATTCATTGTTTCCGACAAATGCATTCAGGTGGATCCTTTGAAAGTTGAGGCCATCGTAAATCTGCCTCCTCCTTATTCTATCAAGTAGCTTCAAATCTTGCAGGGGAAGTCCAACTTCCTTCGATATTTTATTGTAAATTATGCCAATATTACTAAAGGTTTCGTGCGCCTGTTGGAACAGGACACCCCATTTGTATGGGATGAAATTGCACAACTTGCATTCGAGGCATTAAAGAAAGCTTTGTTGTCGGCACCGTTATTGCGCCCACCAGATTACTCTCAATATTTTATATTGTATCTGGCCGCATTTGAGTCAACCATAGGGGTAGTACTAGTCCAGGAGGGCGATAAGCTCCAAGAGCATGTCATCTACTATCTCAGCCATGCTTTAGCCAACCCTGAACTTAGGTATTCCCACATCGAGAAGTTGGCCTTGGTAGCTGTATATGCTTTTTAGAGGTTGCGTCACTACATATTACTGAGGAACATGACGGTAGTTGGAGGCAAATTCAATAAATGGATAGTCATTCTTCAGGAGTTTGAATTAGATTTCCAATCCGCCAAATCGAAGAAATCCTTAGTTTTTGCTGAGCTCATTGCAGAATTTTCGGTAGAGGAAGATGTAGCCATTAAATAAGACTCATTCCCAGATGAGTATATTTTTTTTATTTCCACCTCTGATCCCTGGTATGGAGATATACTTGTCTATCTCCAGACTTTGAAGTACCTTGCAGCCTTCTCGCAGGAAAAATGGCGTAAACTACGTGTACATGCCAAGAACTACCTAATTATTGGAGATACTTTATATCGTAGGGGGGTAGATTCTGTTTTACGTCGATGTCTTACCCATGAAGAAGCAAAGACTGTCCTAAATGATGCCCATAGTGGAGCGTGTGGGGGTCATTTATCTGAGTTAGCAATGGCCCAGAATATCTTACGTGCCAGTTATTTCTGGCCCATGATCTTTAAAGATTGTGTGGAAGTCGTGAAGCACTGTCATCCTGTTGCAGCTGCAACTATTTTCCCAATTTTTTTAAAATTTTGGACCCTCCTTTTAATTTTATCTTGAATGGGAGTGTTTGGATTGCTGAACATTGTTTTTTCCCTCTGCTACATTTTGGATTGTTTGAAGTTGAATTGAGGTCAACTATTTTTCTTCTTTTCGGAAAGTTGCGGTTTTTCTTTTTCTTTTTTTCTTTTGGCCGATGCTTTGGACTGTGGAACTTGAAGTTTGATTTAAAAATGATTTCCTTCATCGCTGTTGAAAGCTAATTTATGTCTGAATCAGGGCGGTAGTTCTCTACGCGACCGCCGTTACGGAGGGTAAGTAATGAACTTCCCGATGGATAGTTCTTATTTTCATCGATGCACTTTTATTTCATTTGTTTCTTTGGACTCTCGACATTTTATTTTATCACGGTTGGAGCATTAGCCTTCTACGTCACCGCCATTTCGGAGGACAGATAGAGAACGGGCCGATGGATAGTTTTTTCTTTCGGCGATTACGTGGATTTATTGGTTCAAAATTTTTTGCTTTGCGATGATTTTTTGTTTCGCTATCAGAATGTTTTTGTCAAATAGTTGGATTTCTAGTCTCGAGTGACGCCGCCATTTTGGAGGCCTTGTTGTTTATCTCACCGACACTACGGAGATGCTTGGTTTTAAAACTCACTGATCTGTAGTCATTAAAGTTTCCATTTGATTGCAGAAATCGTAGCCTGATTTTTTTCCGCCGTTGCGGCTTTCTAAGCAGACTATTCTACTGACGCATTGTGATTAGTCCTTCCGATCTTCGATGCCTGTATGACAGTTTTTAAGGTTTTATTTCGTCGACGTTTTATTTTGCCGTGGAACCTGTAGTCTGTATGGTTTTTGCCGTTGTGACGGCTTAGTGAACTAACCATCTGACGTATAGTTTTCCATTCACCGATGAGGAGTTTGTCAGCCCGATTCTTAGTATTTTTCCTGCAGGTGGGGGTTTTTCCCACCATTTTTGTGAGCCTTTACCCTACTCCATGGGCGACAAAGGTTTCTGATTTTTGATCAAGTGAAGGATTTCGTGACAAGAACGCAATACAGGGCCTCACATTTGATGATTAGTTTTATTGATAGTGTGGTTTACTTTTTATTGAAAAGTTAGATGATCTTGAATGCAGTCTGGATTAATGATGAATTTTTCGTTTTAACTGCAAACGGATTTAGAATATTTTTTCAGACCCAGTTTGATGATTGCTGCTACAAAGAAGACATATCTAAAGGACACAATAGAAGGGAGTTGGCTGAAGAAAGGAGAAGTAAGAACCAGAGATGTTGCTTAAGAAAAGTGCAGCGTGAAGGTCTAAGATCAACAGGATCTCAAAAAGACCAACGGATTACTGAGTAGAATCAATAGCAGCAGAGGCCCAGGCTTGGGAAAAGTTCATCGGTGACCAAGCTGGTCCCTCTTTATAAAAGTGCTATTAAATTTTAGTTTAATGTAACGTATTGTACAACACTCACTAAAAGAAAAAATTGTGGATTTAAACGGTTGGGGAGCCCAAAGGTCGCTGGAGGGTAGCCTAAAGGTTTTGCTGTTTTGTATAAATATAGGAGAATTAGAGGTGTTGGAGGGACTTTTTCCTAGATAGATTTGTGAGAGTATGTTGTAAGAAGAACTATTTCCTTTTGCAATAAATAAATTACAAGTTTCCTGTTGGAGAAAGCTTGGTGGAAGGTTTCAAATGCTGTGCTATGGATTTGTTGAATGTGAACTATTTCGTTTTCAGCTGTTGTCCATTACTGTGAGATCGTTCTAACTCTTTGAACCTATGTTCTTGTTATGAATGCGCTCTAGTTTATTCTATGAAATTTCCACTATGAGTAATGAAGGATTTTCATAAACAATAAGCTATCTTGTTGTTCATATATCTATTAATGTTCATGTGTTTTGAAATAAGTAACAACTAACTGTGATTTTTCTTAATGCATGCACAGAAATACATTACTCACTGATAAATGATAATTTTGCTCCCTAAGGATAGGTTAGATAATTAGTTTTAGTTTCTTTCTATGTGTGATTTAGATGCGAGAGAGTTAAGACGAAAGGTAAGAACCTGTGCATCACATTGTGACCGCTCCTCGTTATCTCTATCAATCTGCATTTTTAGACAGGCACTTGCATATCATACTTAATTATAAAAAACTAAAATATACATAGTGGACAGGGCCGTAACCGGTATAACCTTTTATTTTTGTTACTTGACCTATGGTAGCTGGACCGTAAACCTGATCGATTCCCCATACCAAACAGTAACACACTAGTTGGGAACATTTACTGGGGAGAATCCCTAACTGTTGTTACCTGCGATTTTCGAGGCATCAACAGTTTTTGGTGCTAGAAGGAGGGCCGCCAGTGCATGGATGGCCGAGGAAACTCATTTCCTCGAAAGTACTCCACTGGTAACAGTTTGTTTCCCAATCCAATTCCTAAAGAGAAGGGTAAAGAGTTTTTGTATCCTGTCAATAACGAAGTAGTTGACGATTTGAGAATAATTAATAGGGCTTATGCAAAGAATATTGGAGGATTACCGATTATCCTTGCCTTACCCAGAATAAATTATCAAAATAAATACCGCCCTATATTGGAAGACATAGTGTTGGTTGGAGATTTTGAAGAACTGGTAGAGACAACCTTATAGGAATTTGTTCAACCTATGAATCAGTTGGGCCCAGATACACCTTACTGTTCACCTGTTCATACCCATGTTCATTCACCACCTCATTCTCCACTCAGAACCATGGCAAATGTAAATGCAAATCAGCCACCTAACCCACCAAATCCACCACCTACCTGGAGGGCTAGATCACCATTAAACCTAGCACCTCCTTTGCATGACTTACCTCAGGCTTTTGACAAAATGTTGCCTAAGTTTGAACCAAGTGAAAATATTTTGGTAGATGATCATTTGCAAAGCTTTTACTTGGCTATAGAAGGACTACGAGCTGGAGAACATGAAGATTTAGTCTGCAGATTGTTCCCTCATACCTTGAAAGGAGCAACAACCTCATGGTATTTTTCTCTATCTGCAAACTCAATCATAGACTGGGACACATTTGAAAGAATATTTAGAAGTAAATATGCAGTCCAAAACACTCATGCAGCTCTAATGAAAGGGTTATGCGCTTTAAAGAAAGAAAGAAAAGAAAAAGTGCATAGTTTCACTCAAAGGTTTGCTGCTTATCTAAAGATTTTTTCTGCAACTGATAAACCATATGATAAATTTTTGATTGAATACTATACTTCAGGTCTAGGTCCTGAATTGGCCATGTTTTCCAAGATGTTAGTCAAACCTACATTGTCAGAAACTTATGAAGAAGTTGAAAAAGAGAGCATATAAGATTATCCTGAGCAGTCGGGAGAATTTTTTTTTGGTAAGAAAGTGTTCTTACTGACTAAGCCTAAGGATGAGCAATCACATGACTTTGAAGGGATGGTGAAGATGATGCAGAAGCTATCCAACATAATAATAGATTTGGAAAAGGAAAATGAAGCTCATAAATCTTATAAGCCTTACTATAAAAGGAGAGAGGGAAACAATCAATCTAAACCTCCTCCACACAGTCCTGCATCAATGAATTTAACTGAGTTGGGTATGGATAATTTTTGCACCTTTCATCAACAACCTCATTCTGAAAAAAATTGCCCCCAATGGATAAATTCGATGACATTAGTAATGAATCAGCTATTGGACTCTAAACTAACATAAGCTGACAAGGAAGAAAAAAAGCAGCCTACAGAAAAACAAGAAGAGGATGCTTTGGTTTTATGGGACTATGTCTCGATGTTTGATACCGAAGAAGAAGGTTATCTAAAACAAGAGGAGATATTGAAAACAAACGTGACAATAAGAAGTCAGGGTTTGATAAAAGAAGATAGGTCAGTACTCCCAAAAATTAAGAGACTTCAAGAGAATGTAAAGAAAATTCAGAAGAGCACCGCAGCTGATAAAATACCTGAATTCACCATTACGAGTCAAAATCCAAAAAAAATCAACATGCCTGTTAAACCTGTTGAAGAGAAAATTTATAATGTAAAGAAGAATCTCGAAGAACATAAGATGGAGTATAATATTGTGGAAGATATTAAAAGGGATAAAGCAAATATCTCACTGTTTGAAATGTGTAATGTGCCTCAGCAGAAAGAAAAATTGTTAAAAGCACTTGAAGTACCAGAGGAAAAGATTCCCACTAACAACCAACCTGAAGAAGAAGAAATCGGTGAAGCAAGTGTGGGAGGTAAGTCTAAATGCAAAACCCCACCATTTCTCCTAACTTTTGAAATTTTCAACCATAACGTGCACAACTGTTTAGTAGAATCACCGGCATCAGTCAATGTTATGACACTGTCAGTCTGTAAGAAGATAAATGGATAACCCAAACCATCTACCTTGCAGGTTATTCAGTTAGATAGAACAACTGTGAAGGTAATTGGGGAAATGGAGGATGTGCTCATTCGATTATCTTCAAATGAAAAGGTATGTTAGTTCATCTATATTGTAGTAGCAAACATACCTGAGGCTTATGGACTTGTTTTGAGTTGGGATTGGTCAGCAAAGATAAATGGATATTTTGCATCAGATTGGTCACATCTGTGGTTGCCTCATAAGGGAAGTCCCAATCAAATAAAAGTATTAAGAGAACCCCACATGAAACACAATGTTACTCAGTTGGACGGTAAGAATGAATCAGTGAATTCCGTATTGGGAAATTACTTTATTGAACTTGAACCGGGAAATTACCAAGCAGAAGAAGCTAGCGGTACACCAGACACACAACCCGATCTCCTTCGATTTTCATGGGCTGATGAATTTGACTGTAAAATAGTAGACTTAGTTTCAGATGTAGTTTTTGATTCAAGTATAGTAGAAGTAGATAGTTTTTGGACACTTTTTTTTGATGGATCTAAAAATTTGGAAGGATCAGGAGCTGGTTGTGTCTTGATTGATCCAAAGAAAAATAAACATTCTCTTTCATTTAGATCAGAGTTTGAATGTACAAATAATACAACCGAATATGAAGCATTAGTTCAAGGACTAAGAAAAGCAATTGAATTAAAAGTAGAAAATATGAAAGTGTATAGGGATTCTGAAATAATTGTAAAGGAAATTTGAAATCAGATACATTGCATTTCACCTCATTTAAAAGTTTACCAGAATGAAGTGTGGGATTTGCTTAAATTTTTTTATGCATTTAATATTGTATCCATTCCTAAACTAAAGAATGCAGCAGCTGACTTGTTAGCTACCTCAGCTGCAAGGCTTGTGCCTTCAAATAACATATGTTCTATTGAATTACTTTTCAGGCCTTCGGTTCCAGACATGATTACCAATCTACGAGTCTTTGATGATGACCAACAAATCTTGGAATGTTTGATGAATGATGAAACCTTCAAAGGAGCAATAATCGATGATGAAGAACACCAAGCTGAATTAAAATTCAACAAATTTATTCCTAAAGGAGTCAGGACCTTAGAGCGAATGTTTGATCTAGACAACAAATTCAGAAGGCTAGCAAATGTCAAAACTCACAACTCATCCTTACAATTCGAGCTAATAAATTTGGGAACTGAAGTTAAACCTAGATATGTAAATTTGGGAAAGTGTTGTTCTCCAGGTGAAAGAAATAAGTTCATTAGTTTGTTCAAACAATACAAAGATGTGTTTGCTTGGACATATGAAGAGCTTAAAACATATGACATGAATATTATACAACATGTCATCCCTATTAGAGCTGGAGTCAAGCCTTATCAACAACCTTTGAGGAAGATGCATCCAAAATTGGAACCTTTAATTCAGAGTGAAGTGAAAAAATTATTGGATGCTAAAATTATATTCAAAGTCAGACATTCGGAATGGGTGTCGAATTTGGTGCCAGTGAGGAAGAAATCCGGAGAAATCAGGCTATGTGTAGATTTTAGAAACCTCAATTGTGCTTCGGATAAAGATAACTATCCAGTCCCACCCATGGAACAAATATTGTAGATGGTTTTGGGTTCTGAGTTATTTTCATTACTAGATGGATTCTTTGGCTATAATCAAGTATTAGTAGCTGAAGAAGACATAAAACTACATTTAGAACAAAGTGGGGAACTTTTTCTTACAGAAGAGTTCCCTTTGGACTCATCAACGCTGGATCTACTTTCCAGAGGGCTATGGATATAGATTTCCGCGGTCTGATTGGCCGTAGTGTTGTAGTATATCTCGACGATGTCATGATATTTTCAAAGAAGAGAGAAGAACATGCATTCCATATAAAACAAATTTTTGAGCATTTTCTAAAATATGGGATCTCATTGAATCCTAGGAAATGTGTGTTTGCAGTTATAGAAGGAAAGCTACTGGGTCACGTTGTTTCTAAAAAGTGATCTCCATAGACCCAGAAAGGATTAAGGCCATAGAACAGATCTCTTTACCCCATAACAAAAAAGGTATGGAATCATTCATGGGGACAATTAATTTTGTGCGAAGGTTTGTACCAGATTTCGCTCAAATTGTTAAACCTTTGCAGCAAATGGTGAAACAAAGTGTACAATTCAAGTGGACTGATGTAGAGAAGAATGCATTCAGTAAAATAAAGACATCTATTGCTCATGCACCATCTCTCAAAAGTCCAAATTTTGAAAAGGATTTTATTTTGTACACTTTCACATCTAACGATTCATTAGCAGCGGTGCTTACACAGAAGTAAGATGGGGGAGATGAGTATCCCATATCATTTATGAGCACTGGTCTGCAGGGAGCTGAATTGAATTACTCAGCTGTCGATAAACAAGCTTATGCAGTTTTCAAAGCGGTAAAACAATTCAGGCCGTACATACTTAAGAACCGGACGAAGGTAATAGTTCCACACCCAGCTGTAAGGTCTCTTTTAGTACAAAAAGAATTAGGAGAAAGAAGAGGCAACTAGGTAATAGATTTACAATAATATGACCTCGAATTCAAACCAACATCCATAGTTAAAGGGCAAGGACTGTGCAAACTAATGGTTGAAGGTAAAAACAATGAATAAAACAATTGGGACAATGAAGTTGAGTTATATATGATGGATGTATGTCGTCTTTTCACAGCTCCAGATTCCTGGTACCGAGACCTTGTTCATTACCTTCAGGAAGGATTGTTTCCAGAACATTGGAATTCCAAACAATGAAGAGCATTGCGCCTTAAATCAGCTTCATATCAGATCGTTGATGGAATATTATTCAGAAAGAATTATGATGGAGTTCTTCTCAGATGCTTAGAGAAAGAATATGTAAAGAAGGTCATAACAAAGTTGCATGATGGGCCTGCTGGAGGTCATTTTTCCGGAGATACGACAGCCCATAAGATTCTCAAAGCCGGATGCTATTGGCCCACACTATTCAAGGATGCACATGCCCATGTCAAAAAGTGTGATATCTTCCAGAGGTGTGGGGGAAGACAAGCCAAAGCAGCAGGACCATTGAAGCCTGTGATGATAACAGAACCATTCGAGCAATGGGGGATTGATATCATTGGAGAGATAAAACCAAATTCTTCCTTGCAACACAAATACATTTTGACGATAACTGACTACTTCACTGGATGGGTCGAGGCCATTCCGTTACGTAAAGTGAATGAAGATGCAGTCATGGATTTATTGCAAGATCATATTATGACCAGGTTTGGGGTTCCAATTTCCCTGGTTTTTGATAATGCTACTTATTTTTCTTCTATTAGATTAACTGCATTTGCTCATGAAAGAGGAATCAAGTTGCATTATTCTGCAAACTATTACACACAAGGAAATGGTTTGGCAGAATCTACAAACAAGAATCTGATTAGGATCTTAAAGAAAACTGTGATAGAAAACTAGAGAAGTTGGCATTTAGCATTACCGAATGCTCTTTGGGCTGATAGAGTCACACCCAAGAATTCCTTAGGTGTGTCACTATATACCCTCGTTTATGGAAAAGAAGCTATTCTTCCTCCTAACATTATGCTACCATCTTCCATAATAGCTCAGGAGTCTAGAGGCACAGATGATGAAATCCTACAGATTAGAATCTATAATCTCTTGAAGGTGAAAGAGTCTAGGTCCAGAGCCAAAGAACGTTTTAAGCATCAACAGGAAGTAGTGAAATGGTGGTTTGATAAACATAATGCTGGAAAAAAGGAATTTGAAGTGGGAGATCTGGTTCTTAAGTGGGATCACCCGCATGATGAAAAGGGGAAACACACGATGTTTCAACAGTTATGGGTAGGCCCTTTTCAGATTGCAGCAAAGCTTGGCCCCTCAACCTACAAGTTGCAAGATTTATAGGGGTGGGAAGAGAACTTACCAGTTAATGGTTTAGTTCTCAAACCTTATTTTTCCTGATTTTTGTTTTTGTTTTGTACATAAATAAACTCATTGGGTTGTTTGTTTTTGATTTATTTTATTTCTATTTGTTTTTAGTTAGATTTTGATTGATTTCAATAAAATAAGCAAACTTTTGGTTGCATGGAGAGCATCAGAATTCTAGATCCTTGGTCATAAGACTGTGTACTATTGATTTAATTTGAAAGAACTTCTTCTAGTTTAGTAGTTTTCCTAAATGGCTATGAACACATTGAAGTCCTACTTAATCCTTGTAAAATAACTCAAGATCAAAAGGTCTAGAATACTATTTCGAGGCTCCATCCATCTCACATTTAAAAATGTCTTAGGGGGTGACAGCAAAAGACCCATGGAAAGAAAGCAAGGTAAACAATATATTATATATAAATAATCCCATGCCAGGAATTGAAAGCCAAAAGGAAAATAAGAGTAAAAAATCTCCTAAGAAAGAAATATGTATCAAAACAAAGTATTGAACCATATGAGTACAAAATTTCCAAAGTTCTTCTCCATCTGTGAGCTGAAAATTAGATACATCTCTCACACAAAAGGACACTATGGATAGAGGAGCCTGGATAAAATTCAGAAAGAAAATCATGTAGGAGGACTCAAAAAGGACAAAAGTCCAAAAGCACAAAAAGTGCAAAATGGCATGGGAATGAGGAACAAATGAATATTTCTGTTTACCATATGTTATAATCCTATGGTGTCCAAGCTGGAAGCTACCCGAAGACAGAGGTAAAAAATGAAACTCATATTCCTAGCCTCAAAAGAGTTATCTTGACTTTGAAATCTTGGTTTCCATTTTCCTAAATTGGACTATCATCAATGATTAAAAGTACATACATTTGCCATTTGGGAAATACAGACATCTAGAAGAATTCAACATGTTGGTTTTATTGTCAAACATTATGTTACTTAAGGAAGAAATTGTCCAGAGATCTGGGTTCACCAGGTAGTTGCCAATTGTTGCAGCTGCAACTATTTTCCCAAATTTTTTAAAATTTTGGACTCTCCTTTTAATTTTATCTTGCCTGGGAGTGTTTGGATTGCTGAACTTTGTTTTTTCCCTCTACTACATTTTGGATTGTTTGAAGTTGAATTGAGGTCAACTTTTTTTCTTCTTTTTCGGAAAGCTACTTTTTGTCTGCCGATGATTTGTACTGTGGAACTTGAAGTTTGATTTAAAAATTATTTTCTTCATCACTATCAGAAGTTTATTTATGTCTGAATCGGGGTGGTAGTTCTCTACATGGCCGCTGTTGCGGAGGATAAGTAATGAACTTCCTGATGGATAGTTCTTATTTTCACTGATGCACTTTTATTTCATTTGTTTCTTTGGACTGTCGACATTTTTATTTTATCACGGTCAGAGCATTAGCCTTCTATGTCTCTGCCGTTTCAGAGGACAGATAGACAACGGGTCGATGGATAGTTTTTTCTTTCGCTGATTACATGGCTTTATTGGTTCAAACTTTTTTTCTTTGCGATGATTTTTTGTTTCACTATCAGAATGTTTTTGGCAAATAGTCGGAGTTCTAGTCTTGAGCGACGCCGTCGTTTCGGAGGCCTTGTTTTTTATCTTACTGACACTGTGGAGATGCTTAGTTTTAAAACTCACCGATCCATAGTCATTAAAGTTTCCATTTGATTGCAGAAGCCGCAGTTTGATTGTTTTTCGCCGTTGCGGCTTTCTAAGCTGACTATTCTGCCGATGCATTGTGATTAGTCCTTCCGATCTCGGATGCATGTACGACAATTTTTAAGGTTTTATTTCATCAACGTTTTATTTTTCCACAGACCCCTTTGTTTGTATGGTTTCCACCATTACGGAAGCTTAGTGAACTAACCATCCAATGTATAGTTTTCCGTTCGCCGATGAGGATTTTGTCAGCCCAATGCTTAGTATTTTTCCCGCTGGTGGGGTTTTTTCCTGCCATTTTTGTGAGCCTTTACCCTACTCCATGGGTGACAGAGGTTTCTGATTTTTGATCAAGTTAAGGATTTCGTGACGAGAACACAGTACAGGGCCTCACATTTGATGATTAGTTTTATTGATAGTCTGGTTTACTTTTTATTGAAAAGTTAGATGATCTTGAATGCAGTCTGGATTAGTGATGAATTTTTCGTTTTAACTGCAAATGTATTGAGAAGATTTTTTTAGAACCAGTTTGATGATTGCTGCCGCAAAGAAGACATATCTAAAGGACACAACAGAAGGGAGTTGGCTGAAGAAAGGAAAAGTAAGAACCAGAGATGCTGCTCAAGAAAAGAGGAGCGTGAAGGTCTGAGATCAACAGGATCTCAAAAAGACCAATGGATTACTGAGTAGAATCAATAGCAGCAGAGGCCCAGGATTGGGAAAAGTTCATCGGCGACCAAGCTGGTCCCTCTTTATAAAAGTGCTATTAAATTTTAGTTTAATGTAATGTATTGTACAACACTCACTAAAAGACAAAATTGTGGATTTAAACGGTTGGGGAGCCCAAAGGTCACCGAAGGGCTTCCCAAAGGTTTCGCTGTTTTGTATAAATATAGGAGAATTAGAGGTGTTGGAGGGACTTTTTCCCAGATAGATTTGTGAGAGTATGTTGTAAGAAGAACTATTTATTTTTGCAATAAATAAATTACAAATTTCTTGTTGTGGAAGGTTTCAAATGCTGTGCTATGGATTTGTTGAATGTGAACTATTTCATTTTCAGCTGTTGTCCATTAACTGTGAGATTGTTCTAACTCTTTGAACCTATGTTCTTGTTATGGATGCACTCTAGTTTATTCTATGAAATTTCCACTATGAGTAATGAAGGCTTTTCATAAACAATAAGCTATCTTGTTGTTCATATATCTATTAATGTTTATGTGTTTTGAAATAAGTAACGACTATCTGTGATTTTTCTTAATACATGCACATAAATACATTACTCACTAATAAATGATAATGTTGCTCCCTAGGGATAGGTTAGATAGTTAGTTTTAGATTCTTTCTGTGTGTGATTTAGATGCGAGAGAGTTAAGACGAGAGGTAAGAACCTACACATCACATTGGGACTGCTCCTCGTTATCTCTATCAATCTGCATTTTTAGATAGGCACTTGCATATCATACTTAATTACAAAAAACTAAAATATACACGATGGACCGTGCTGTAACCGATATAACCTTTTATTTTTGTCACTTGACCTACGGTAGCCGGACTGTAAACCGGATGGATTCCCCATACCAAATAGTAATGGGCTAGTTGGGAACGTTTACTGGGGAGAATCCCTAACTGTTGTTACCTGCGATTTTCCAGGCATCAACACATCCTTGTTAGCTTTACACCAGAAAGATGCGGTCACATCCTGTTCCATTATTTCTCGTCATCTCAGTGGGCTCTTTCAAAAAATGGGGAATAGATTACGTCAACCTAGTCTCGGCTGCGGGGCACAAACATATAATTGTTGTTGTAGATTATTTCACGAAGTGGGTAGAGGCAATGCCCACCTTTAAAGCTGATGGGGAAACTACAACTTTTTTTTGTTTTCAACCAAATTATCGCATGATTCGGTATCCCTAAAGAGATTGTCATTGACCATGGCAGTCACTTCCAAAATAGTATGATGATTGAATTGACCACTATGCTAGGGTTTAGACAAGAGCATTCATCTTCTTTCTACCCTCAAGCAAACAGTTAAGTCAAGGATGTAAATAAAACTTTGAATACTATTCTCAAATGCATTATTAATGTAGCCTATTGCAATTGGCACATCATGCTGTATCCTGTACTTTGGGCATATCGGACCAATGTGAAAACTGCTACAGGGTTTTCTCCTTTCCAACTTGTTCACAGAGTGGAAGCAGTCATCCCGGTTGAATGCAAAATGCCGTCCTTAAATATTTCTATTCATGTGTTACCTAATACGACTGAGCTAGAAGAACGTTTATTACATTTAGAACATCTATATGAGCAGCGTATAGATGTGCTAACAGCAAACAAGGCCCATAAAAATAGGGTAAAAACCCAATACGATAAATCGGTCAAGCCTCGGATTTTTTCTGAAGGGGAGATTGTCTTGCTCTGGGATCAGGACAAAGAACCCTTGTGGGTAGGAAAATTCAGGTCTATGTGGTTAGGGCCTTATGTTGTGTCAAAGGTGTTGAAGAAAGGTGCATATGAATTGATAGATTTCGAAGGGAATAGGCTGCCTGAGCCTAGAAATGGGCTCTACTTGAAAAAGTAATATGCTTAGGCTTAGCACTTTTCCTGTATTTTTATTGTATGTATTTTATGTACAATAGTTATCTGGTTTGTGTTTTTATACCATCTGTTGGTTGTTACAGATGTCTTTCGAGTGGTTCATAGGTTTTGTTGATGGTGCCAGTTGCCACACTTGTAACCTGGCTTCAGGCGCATGGGTCATTTACTCGCCCTCAGGACAACTAGTTGCCTCTGGAGGCACTTGCTTAGGTCCTGCTACCAATAATGTGGCTGAATACAGGGATGTCATTGAGCTTTTATGGGATGCTTTGTCACTTGGTATCACTCAGCTGGAAGTCCAACTTGACTCTCAACTGGTGGTTTCCCAGCTCAATCGAGCTTATCAGGTGTGAAACCCTATTTTACTACGTCAATTTA
>LPNX010755387.1:278991-302073 GCA_001517045.1 Pseudotsuga menziesii | reverse complement strand
TATATATATATATATATGTGAATATATGGCCATATAGATAGGCCGAATTTCTGATCCTTTGATCCAGTCATAACTGTATAATATACAAAAAATGTATCAAAGTCCATAAAATGATCCTAGGTCTAAGATTGACCACCCTGGTCCCCCTGATCATCCTGATCACCCTGCTCTCGGGCTTCTTCAGCTTCCTCAGTTGCAGCAGCCTCAACGGCATCAATATATACAAGTACTACTCTAGCTACCCGCCTCATAAGGCATATCCAGATAGGTGGTATACCAACCACTAGCTCTTGCATAGCGGCAGGGATATGATCAATGCATAATGTAGGTACTCTTTGGGAATCCTGGCCATATTTCCCTCAAGAACCCTAATCAAACCTTGGTATTCTCCCACCACAGGATGCACATACATGCATGGATGCCCAGCAGGGCGTACTGGTCCAATATCTGCATTTTAACATTTCAAAGGATTAAAAACTCTTATACATATGTATATATATTTATGATTAAAAATTCATAAAAATTTAAAAACTTGAAAACAAAAATACCTGACGCTCCCCATGCTCCAGGAGGGAGGACAAGTTTGGTGTCACCTCTGAAATCTAGTCCAACATATGGAAACTGCTCCAGTGCTAGTACCTGTCACTCCCACCAAAAGTAGAAGTCGTCGCCATATATGCTCTGAACCGATCCATCGCCTCCCTGGCGGAGGAATATTTCTCACCACCTACTTAGTCTAGGCTGACGAGGATAATGAAATGGTAGTGGTACTGTAGAAATCAAGCCGGGCACCCTTTCAAAGAAAAAGGCCACCAATATGCTAGAATAACCAAATTTTTTTCGTCGGCCTCTTTTACAGTCAGAGAGCTGTTTCCTCATTATCGAGATTACTCCCAAGCACCAGTCATATAGAGCTCCCTGTAGACAGTCCATTGCAAGTATCATTTGGTTCTGGGTTGCAAGGTGAAGTGATTATGACCCTACAACCCTCACTATAGTACTCGCCAACACCTGTAATAGCAAGCTGCGAATATGAGCAATAGGGATGCAGCTACCCTTCTTTTGAGTACCAGGTGCGCAACATATATTTATGTAGTTCTGTACACTTAGAAGGTCACCGCCTCTGCTAGTACCTTCCAAGTTAACTGAAGCTCCCCGTCGTGATAAATCAGAGATAAAGTAGACATCTTCCAAGGTAACCTCTAGAAACTCACCTTGTAGGTCAAACATACCAAGATCATGATCCCAATAGTTTATCAAAAACTCTAGTAGGAAGACATTTGATCACATAGGTGAGGTACAAAAGAATTTTAATAACCCACTTTGCCGCAAAGCATTTACCATGGGGGCATATTCTAGAGCTTCTTGGTCCATGTATTCATGCTCCCTCTCCCTCCACTCAAGCACCATATTTCAATCTGATAACAAGCCATTTATCAACCATTAAATTCATATAAATTTTTTATTTTTTGGCCCTACATAGCTTTTTCCTACCTCGCGCAGTGTATGTGACTGTCCTTTGTACAAGTCGCGTATTGTACGCAAATTTCCTTCGGGAAACCCGTGTATAGAACGCGTGTACATGACTGTTGATATACCATACCCGCGTACACAATGTTCCTGCTTTGAGGACATTGGAAAACATGAAAATTTAGCCAAAAATTGAAATTTGCTTGGATCAAATGAAAGAGCATGGAGTGTATTTTTACCTGGCACTTGCGGTTTCAAGAATTGTCCACCGAGTTGTCCACAACGAGCAATCAAAGGTAGAGGTAAAACTTGTCTATTTTGGGTAAAAAATCAAATGGTGAGTTTTGATTTCTATTTTGAACTATTTCTAGAAATATTATTTTAAAAGTGGGTTTTTTCCTATAGTTCATATTTTTTATATAAAAATCAAACTAATACCATATCTTTTTCTTTAATATGACAAATCTAAGGTTGTTTAAATTTGTTTTTTCGCTCATATAGGATGGTTTTTGGTCATTCACATGCATTTTGCATTCATACCTAATCCATATTAATCCTAGAATTACCACTTTGACCACGGACTATGGTATTTTAACCATTAGTACCTCGTTTATGCCATTGTTCTTCCATGGATAGGACTTTCCTCACATGAGTATCCTCGTTTAGAACCCACTTATTGTCTTTCGATACTCATGCTATAGTTGTCATAGGTTCAGGGGAGTCTTATTAGCTATTTTTCATGCCAAATTGAGCCTCATTTTGGTCTCTTTTTACAAGCTATCCTTTTATAAGACTCCCCACCCTTATGGAGTTTCTTTAGGCCTAGGTCTAACTCCTCAAAATAGACTTGACTGCTGAGTAAACTTGTCCATTCAAGCTTGTTAAGAATATGTGAATGGGCATCCACATTGGTGGTAGGTTATCTCTTTCTCGGACCATGTGGAATAATACGAGAAAGGATCACTCTCTATTCTATGGAATTGAGAAGAGTATTCTCAGGTATAGGGTTATCACTTTTCTGGACCCGAGGGACTAAATTTATGGAAAAGGAACATCCGGTATGAGCTTAGTTTTCTCTTTTTTGTGCTCTCCTAAACATGAAAAAGATTCTGAGTGTACTTTATGTCTTTGTCATGCTTGTTAAACACTAAGAACAAAACATTGAGTTTATTGTTGTAAGCCCCATTTCTCATACTCAAATGGATCTTTCTGAGTGATCTTGCTTTCCTTCACACTCGTAAAACTCAAGCTATATGCTGCTCTCGAAGGAGCGTTGGGTAGGTGGTAATTTAACCTTTTTCGGACCTCCCTGACTAATTACGAGAAAGGTTCACCTTTTCTTCTACGGAAGTTAACACAGTTCTTCTGTGGTATATTTTATACTTTTTCGGCCTCATGAGACTAAATTAGATGAAAAAGGACCCCCCCCTTGAGTCTTCTTCGGAGTTTTCAGGATCTCTAAACATGAAAACACCAAGTGAGCATGTACTAGTTCGGGCTCATAAAATCCACGAATCAGTGACACTATCAAGCATTATTCCCTCTTCTCTTCAAGCTTGTCAAAAAATGAAGAGATACTTGAGTTGAATTTCCTGGACTCGTTAAAATTTAACAGGAAAGATAAGGAAGACGTTTTCTTTTGGTTCTCAGTTGTTGGTAGCATGTCTTCCTTGAACATTGCACTCTCTGTTTTTTCCGATACTCATGTCTCAGTGTTCACTTTCAATTCAGCTATCACTTTGAGTTTCTTACTCCTACTCTTGTCAGTTATACCTGGGGAATCTGATCATGTCTCCTACATGACATACAAGTCTAGTTGTACTATTTGCAAAGTTAAAAGCTTCCTTGGGTCATCTTTGTGTCATGCTCACTATTCAAGGATTTAGCACTGCATTTGATCTATATCCTGATTCCATCATTGTCCTATCTGTTATTACTTGTGTATCTCTTCCTTTACCCTATTCCTAGTCATTCTTGTGATCCGTTGGAGGATCTATTGCCTTCCTCATCACAGTATGGTTTCTCATCAACACTTCCTGATGACGAAGACCTAGAGTTTTTGACGATCGTACCTTAGGATTCACTTTCATTATTGGTGAATTCTTTTGCTTCAATTGTTTATTATCACCTATTGGTTGACAATCTGTTGAATCCTATCCATGTTCGACTTCAATAACATCTATTCACATGGCCTGGATTGTACTGGTTCTTTTGGTTTTTGACGAAGACCTTAGGTTCACATCTATGGCCTATGTTGCGCATAATTATGTTGTGATCACTTACACAACTTCCAGATCTTTGAAGACTCATCATTATTGTATATTGTGGCTTCGATCCACCTTTGTAATATACGTGGTTTTGAACCCGTAACATATGATGTACTCAAATATTGTAAAGGAGCTAGTGTTCCAGTATATTGAACATGGCATCCTCAAATATGACTTTGTATATGACATTACTATGTATTTGTTTCAGGTACTTCCTCTGCTCCATTGGACTTTTGAGTTCTCCAAGATAATGATTATAATGTATTTCTGCCATCGTTTCCCTTTGACCTCACACATTAGGGGGAATCTGTTATTAACCCAAATGTCACTTCTCCGTCTGAGTGCCGACATTCCTTGGTACACAAAAGGACATATTAGGATTGAATTTTGCCAAAACACTATAGATGGGCATGACATGGGATGCATTTACCTTTAAACCAACTTGCTACATAAGTTTTGTAAGTGTTGAGTTGCGTACACGACTATCTCCATTGCAACTCGCGTATTGTATGCGTCTATCTGCATTGCAACCTGCGTACATTAGCGTACACGAGTTTCCTTTGAGCAAATCGCGTGTCATACGTGGGTTGCCTATATTAATAGTCGCGTACACCTCAGTTCAAACTTAAAAAATATAAAACGTGATTAATGAATATTCATTGGGCCCTAATCATTAACTATCCCAACTGTTTCAACCACCCCAACCTTCAAAATTACTCTATTTCCCAAAGTATAAATAGAGGCCTTGGGGAGGGCATTAATCAATCAATATTGGAGAGCAAATTTATGCTAGTGGTATATCTTTAGAAGTCTTGGAGCAGTAGAACTTAGAGTCCTTTGGTTGCAGAGGAGTCCTTGTCTTAGAAGCTGGGTTGTAGTCTTATCTCATCCACTGATTGTTAATAAAGAGAATTCTTCTTCCAACATTGTGTTGAGTCTCTTTCATGTATCATGGTTAATGAATATATTTGATTATGTATTTGACATACTGTTTATCTAACCTCTTATATATACATGCATGAGATATTACTTGGAGAATTTGCTCTTTACAGGTGAAAGAGGTGCATCCCTAGAAGCTTTGAAGAGAAGAGGAGCGAGAGAAGATCAAGCTTGGATCAACCGTCGATAATTGGGTAAGTCAACACTTTCTTCCTATTCCCTTTCTATTCTCTGGTAAAGCTGATTGTTTGCAAGGTTAGTAGTAAGTTGGTAACCCCAGACCTTAGGTTACAAGGGTGCTTAATCCTGAACAACAACTACCATAACATCGATGCAGACTGTTTTACCTCCTAAAGTGATGGGAAAATGAGGAAGGATCCCTAATGGTGCGGTAGGTATTATATTAAAATCCAATATCTGATCGGTGGCTAGCACAAGCTGAGGAGAACCTATAGCTTGCCAAGTAGTAGAGGATAGAATGCTAACAAAATACCCTTCATCAACAATAGCATGGAGTATATTCTTAGCGGTAACTCGCACAGATATCTGGAAAGGAACACTCAAATGAAGATGAGATTCTGTTAGATTACTCCAGTTGAAGGAAATAACCTCATTACTCGGAGAGGGTTCTATCGAAAGAGAAAAAAATTCCTCTTGCATAGAACAATCAGAAATAACTACGAAAGCTTCAACAGGTTTCAGTTCACTCTCAAGTAGAAGAGATGAAGAAGACGAAGACTGTGTCGAAGAAACTACTTCAATCTTAACACTCTCTGGTGAAAGAGTGGGATTGGGTGGAGATCAAATCGACTCAACCAATTTAATTTCACTCTCCAAAGGAAGAGTGGAATGAACTATCTGTTATTCACCCTCTAAAGAGAGAGTGGGATCGACCAAGGATGGAACTAGATCGACCATTTCAACTCCACTCTTCAAGGGAAAATTGGGATCGACCACTTCATCAACCAATGGGAGTTCAAAGGAAAACTTACGATAACCAGTTGGAAGCCGTTGTTGAGGAACAATAATATCTTCCAACAATTTAGAAGCTTCATCCATGAGAGGACAAAGATAAGTAAGGTGCACGTCCTTACATAGTAAGCAGGGATGTTTTACCTTTCGAATATTAACCACAATGTCACTGGTTGACGAGGATTCATTAGTGTAAATACCAGAGGATGATGACATTGGTTGTTGGAAAGCCTTAGACCACACTTCTAAAACCCGGGACAGACCATGACAATATTTAAGAAGATGGTCACCCTTGCAAAGTATACAAGGGAACTTAGGCTTATGAGGTGTTCTTGTGGGAAAATCAACACTCTCAACACTATTATTAGTGGATGATGGGTTTCCAAGATGACAATCAAGGGTTGGAGCTATGACCTTCTGCTTAGTGTTATTCTTCTTAGCCTTCCTTTTTGTCTTCTTCTTACTTGCCCATTTACTAACATCATAGTTTTCAACAGGTGAAGAGGATGAAAGGGAAGTCGATTCAACATTCAAGGAAGAAGGATAAGGGTTAACATGAGGTTGATGCTCAAGCGGTGAAGGACTGTGATTCAACACAAAATGTGCATTTGGTATAACATGATTGGAGAATAACCACACATGAAATATTATAGTCAATCCGGTAAGACTCAAGGTGGCCATGAAGGGAGGACCAACAAATCCACAAGGGGGAGAAACAAAAGAAATTCCCTAAAAAGGGGTCTCTTGACTGGTGGTCCCGGGAGAGTATCCCATATATGAAATCTCTAAGAATATCTGAAGTACCACACAAATCAAACAATGACTCAAGTCTAAAATCAACAAGCAAACTATTTGAATATGAGTGGATCAAAAGTCAGGATCCTCACGATATTATTAAGGCTTCACAACTCGCTATATAATGCAGGGTCTAACAGTAAAACATGATAAGGAGGATTGGGAATGTACCCTAGCCTTAATACCCGACTACCTGGATGAAAAATGCATAGTAATCTCCTCGAGTGCTGTTCTTGTTCTATTGCGATGCCAAGACGACTGAAATGTTAACTCAGTTGGTCGTAGGAATCCTAAGAGGGTCTCCCAATATACACTAGGTACGGGGCATATCAACTCCATAGTGGTGCTGTCTAATGCATAACCGCTTGATAGGAGCCTTCCTATATATTACCGAGTATGTGAAGTAATTTTATATATACTCGAAGGTACGTGAAAATCCATTCGATATACTGGTTGGTACGTGGAAGAACTACAATCCCTCAGTATGCATTGTAGGAAAATACCGACAACTGCGATGCTTAAAGACGCCTAAACACGTCTTTGACTTACACATAGTTACTAAATGATTTCAATCCTAAGATAGCATTAATTTTATCTTATGCGGTTGAGTGGATGCATGAGGTGTAGACATGAAATGTAAAAAGAATGTAAACCATAGCTACACAATGATGCACATCTCTTTTTTGATGAAAGCTACCTAAGGTAGGTGTTAAAGCAAAAAATTGCTTAACTTTCTCTATACAGCCTACACCACATACAAACATCCATTTCCTCACCCTTTTTTTACCTCCACACCTATGTTTAACCTTATTCTCTCTCAAAAGTGCAAAAAAAATGAAAAAGGGCCTAAATACCCACAAAGAGAGCTAAAAATATCACAAAGGGGCTAAAGCCCCCAAAAAGGGCCTAAAAACCCCAAAAGAGATAAAAAACATGAGAAAGGGGCTTAAAACCCTAAGTAGGGCCCAAAACCCTAAGTAGGGGCTTAAAACCATAAATGAGAGAAAAAGCTATAAATAAAAAGGTGGAGGTCCCCATCACACATGACATTCCTTCCGCCATTACTATACTTGCATGAGTACTTTGAGAGACCATCACTCTCAAGCTACTCACCTCAAGTCACCAAATCTTCCATTTGCCTCATTTTCTCCCTTTCTTGTGTGTTGATTCAACCTCCACACTACCCAAACCTATGGAGAAGTGGTACCATCCTGAGTTAGGACACGACGACCCAATTTCAAGTAGACCTGAAGGTATAATAGTCTGGTTTTTTTTTATTTAGTTTTGTAAATTGTACGTATTTGTTTATTTTTTGTTGCTAACAGTTTTATTGCAGCTAGCTCCTCCATTATAGACTCCACCCTTTCTTCCCTTTGATGGAAGGGAGATGCATTAGCACGCAGCCAGAGTTTTTACCCAGCTACAGTAGGGAAACAGTTTTCTTGAAAACACCAAGATCAATCACACTTCTTGAAAAGACCCATGAATTCTTGATTTTTTGATTGAGTTTTATTTTCAAACCAACATGAATCTGAACAGTAAGGAAAAGAAAAATTCCTTCCTAGAGTGCAACAATTCTAACTTTCCACAATAATCATCCAAAAAGCACAAATGGAATCAAAGATGCAAGAAATCTCAACAATGTATAAGACAAAGTAGGGAAGCACTTCAATTTTCAAATGCATATATCAAATTCAAAATTGATAACTAACACTTTTAAGATATACAAACAGAAAACAAGATAATACCTGCAGCACTTTATTCATTTAGAAATCAAAAGGAAGATGACAAGCATCCAAACAACTCCAAAACACTCAAGAATTGATCCAAAACAACCAAAATGCAAGAAAAACTCAATGATTGAGGGTGGAGTAATGGTTTGGAGATCAGATCTAACAATCTGAACATATATGGTAATGTGATTAGGGATGGAAATATTGAAACAACAAGTGGGGGATTGAAATTCTCCCCCACAAGCAAGTCACTCACTTGACTAGTAAAACATCCTAAACTCAACAAAATCCACTCCAAATAGAGGTAATGCTGGACCTCAGGGTTTTATGACTATCATATGTAGCCTACAAACCATAATTTGTCAAACCAAAACCAAAAAATGAAGGAAATCTAAGCTAATCTCTGAGTTTCAAAGGGCTGGAGAACCTTCCTACACTGCAATGGAGTGCCAGAGAGGGGTTGGCACACTTACAACATTAGGAAAGAGTGCTAGTGGCGCTCTATCTTTTAAGGGAAAGGGCACCAGCAAGGGGCTGGCGCACTTACAACACAGGGAAGGAGTGCCATAAATATAATGGCGCTCTGTATACACTACCCAGGTGTGCTAGAGGGCCAGAGAGGCTAGATCTCCCAAGGGAGAAGGGCTAAGGGTCTATTACTAAACCCAAAAAGAGTCAAGGAGGTACCATAAACTATCCTATGACAAAAATAAAGGAGGGAGGGTCTCTAGAGGCTAGAAAAAGGATTGATGAAGAGACATGAAATAAAAAAACAAAATGAAATCAAATCTATGTCTATCCCCAATATGGTTGCCAAATTTGTTAGCGGATAAATCAACTCAAGCAGAATCAAGCCAGATATCCCCTGTACAAGTGGATCTAGAATAAGTTAAGTACAAAATACATCCTAATTTCCTAGATCAAATAGAAACACAAGTTAATATATAGATAACTTATATGAGGTATGCAAATCCTCTTATCTCTTTGTTGATCCAAGCTCTAGAGCCTTCAGATATTGAGCTGCAAAACCCTATAGAGAAAGTGGAAATAAGAAAACAATACATGCGTATCTAAACATGAATTGATCTAAGCTACCAGTTAAGGAAGAAATCTTTAAACATCATCAACAAAATAATGTTTATGGAAAGAGTTTATCATTTACTGTAATCAAGGAGATACATAGAATTACATAGGAAAGAACATTACAACCTAGTCTTAACACCTACAATATTCGATCCATGAATCCAAACCAAGCCTCCAAAGAGTGATGGTAAGCCTCCCAAAGGATGAGAACTTACCTCCCAAAGGATGATAGGGATCACCTAGAAATTCCACCAACATAAGAGTACCATAGTCATTCCTTCCTTCACAATGGAGATAGGTTTCAATTTATAAGGATAAAGGGATAGAGTAGGTTAAGGATTAGGAGGAGGAGTCTAAGGTATCTTTCCCATAGGTTAGGGAACCAAATGCCACCTCACCTAGAAACTAGGGATGATCCTCCACCTCATCCACCTTCGAGAAGGGCCTCAAAGCTTTGGTATTTTCCCTCTAAAGTACACCCCCAGTGCACTTTGCTGTAGGAGACAGAGCACCAGAGAGGGCTGACACACCTTACAAGAGGAGAAAGAGTTCTAGTGGTACTCCCTGCATGAAGGGAAAGAGTGTCAGCAAGGGACTAGTGCACCTTTCATTAGGAGTAATAGCGCCAACCTACCTAGAGAGGGTAAAAAGGGTAGGAACAACCTCAGTTTCAATCTAGTTTAGCAGAGGGAAATTTAGGGATTAGGAACAAGGTTGACACATGGATTAAGATGACAAGATTTTGGTGTAACAGAGTGCTCAAAGTGCAGCAATTTTGGACACACTGTGCAACAATGCAAGCTGAAGGGTTGTCATAATAATAACATGGAAAAAAAAATTTATGATCTGGCTCTCTATGCTCAGAAGGATGAAAACAAATGGTACTTCGACAACGGATGTACCAAGCATATGACTGGAAATAAATATAAGTTTCTCACTCTCAAATAGAACCAGGAGGTGATGTATCCTTTGGTGACAATGGGACTGCTAGAATTTTGGGAAAAGGAACTGTGCCTCTTAAAGGAAGTGCAAAAGCTCAAAATGTCCTCTACGTTGAAGGGTTAAAGAATGATTTATCGATTGTTGTACAACTCTGTGATGCTGATTTTAACGTAGCCTTCTTCATAGATCATTGTGAAATAAATGTTAAGTTTTCTTAATCTTCTTAGATGATATATTAAAACAAATTGTTACTAGAAGATCACTCAAAGAACAACAAGAACACAAAGATTTTCCTCAGGGAAACTAAAATGGAGAAAACCCCGCAAAACTTCCTCAGTATCGATCTCAACCAGAGTAGTGTAAAACCTAGACAAATGCTTCTCTCTTCTTTATGGCACACTAATATTTCTCTCTCTTGCCAAAAGAACTTGAGTGAGTGAGTACAAATGAAGGGGAGCACCTTCCTATTTTTTTTTTCCAGTTGACTTGACCTCTAACCTAAAAGGGAAAACTTGTCTAACTGAATGGGCTGACTTGTCTAGCAAGAAACCAAAAATAACATTTATTTTATTGACACTTGGGTACTATTCACCCGACATACATTCCGAGGTTTACATTGATTCTTACAATGACTCAAACAAGACCAAAGTCATCTCCTAAAGGAGGAACACAATCAATGCATATGGAATATCTTCCGAAGTTACAATACTTTAACATTCACTCTTAATTAGGAAGGTATTCAACCACTGTAGCAATTGCTACTACATATGTACATCTGACTGGTGAGTCTCTATATGTCATAGGAATTTTTGGAACATCATCATTCATATTCATCATTGATCTTAGCTGAAACATATTCTGCAATCTTAGTATGTGGATACTGAATCATCTATTGTACATCCTTGAGCATCGTCTATCATCTTCTAAATTATACTATGTAGTATCAGTATGTGAATACTGAATCATCAGAATCATATTCTAGATCATCTTTTGTAGCATTAGTATGTGAATACTGAATCATATTTTGTCATGTATGAATCATCTTCTGGGATATCAGTATGTGAATAGTGGATCATCTTCTGCCATATTAGTATGTGAATAATGAATCATGTTTTGAATGTGCAACCTTCTTTTGTAACATTGGTATGTGAATATTGAATCCTCTTCTGCTATATCAGTATGTGAATACTGAAAAATCATCATCTGCATCATCAGTATGTATATACTAAAACATCAACATTTGTATCATCAGTATGTAAGTACTGAAACATATGCATCGTAAGTACTAAAACACCAACATTTGCATCATCAGTATGTATGTACTGAAACATCAACAACGACCTCATTTGCATGTTAGTGCTAAGAAAAAAAACATTTATAATGCTAGATCATCATCTACATTACCAACATAGAGATGTTGGAACATCAAAATCAAACTGATCAACGATGATGAGTGTAAGAACAATGAACTATTTCAACAATCAACTNCCTGAATAACACATTCAAGCATAAGCACAGAATAGACAAGAAATGGAAGCTGAACATATGATAGAAAAAGAGCTTATATTAGGTCATGAGCAATATGAGAAACTTGACAATAGTGATGGTATACAAGTCCCCGAGGTCGAAACCTTTCAATAACATAAGTCTTAGGTTTTATATCCTTTACAAAAATATACAAATCCTGAAAAATTGGATCTGTTTTACTAAAAATAGATAAAATTAATGTTTTTTGCAAAATTAGATTAGAAACCCTAATTTAACTACTAGTCTATCTAATGCTAACTCTTGTTTACTCATTGAACTTTTTGATGACTATAGTGAGCACTGAACTATAGCTTTAACCTGTCATCTGATTGATAAGCCACTATTGGTAAAAAATAGGTAGGGTTTGTGACCCTTTTCTCCATGGTTGTATCCTCAAAACTAGAACAGACCTCTCCCAATGGTGTTTTCCAACAAATTTCAGCTTTATGTTTCATCCTTGAGGTAGATGTATTCACCAAAACTAGTTATACATTCCAAAACATCTTTTTGCACCCTTTTCTACTTTCGGTGGATAAGGAGGCAGAATCCTGGGTCTGTTAGCTGTCGAAAGCTCTGCTTTCGGTGGCTAATGAACAACTTCTGTGTTCGCCTAAGACACTGAAAGCTTTGTTTTCTGCAAAATTTTATTTAGCATTTAAATCAAACTTTTACACTTTACTCCTGTCCTTCTGGTACTTTCTCAACCTGCATAAGATTTGGAATATCAGTAATATCATGGGCTACCTCCATATTTTGAAGGCTAATAGCTGCCTCTGCTAGGGTTTCCAGCGCAAGGTGTGTTTTAGGGCTTGAATCTTTCTTCTGCACCCTTGATCTTCTTATCATCCTGTAGAGCCTGGAGTTATCCTTCATCAATCTTAGATTCCTTCAACTTGTATAACAGCAGAATCATGGGCTACCTCCAAATCCTGCAAGCTTGTTGCTGCCTCTGCTAGGGTTTCCAGCGCAAGATGTGTTTTAGGGTTAGGGTTTGGATTTTCCTTCTAAGACCTCTAGATCATGTATTTGCCCTAATAGCTGGTTGATTCTCTGGGACCTAGGTTTGATCCTTGAACTCTTCAAAATCTGCAGCAAATCTTCATGGACTGATAGATGAGGTCGAAAATGCCACCTGGAGGACTGACAGGTCATCTTTTGCCCTAAAACTTTGGCCAAACTACTGAAAAATGGGGCTCAGAGATGGATTTGGTACTTCAAATATGTGATACCTATGTATAAAAGGAAAGAGGTTTTTGTATAATGGTTTGTTGTGAGAAAAAAACTCTCTCAGGTTTTTGGATTTCATTTTAATTTTTTTGGTATCTAGATTTCAAAAACATGTGTCAAACAGGAAATTCTGAGATCCAAAAATTAGGTTTTAGAGATGGATTCGATTCTCCCAATATGAAACACTTGTAGCAAAATTGAGAGAGGATATTGTTCTATTAACTTTTAGGAACAAAAACCTCTGAGTGTTTTGAAAAATGATTCTCCATTTGCTTAGAATCACCATTTTAAAAAAAATGACTTTTCTAGTAAAACACCACTTTCGGTGGCTTGGAGCGTCCTGAAATTTCGGTCTTAGCTAGCAAAAGCAGGGATTTCAGTGGCTAATGAACCGTTGGTACATTTTCCTAAACCACCAAAAGTCCCTTTTCAAAAAGAACGTGATTAACAGGCTTTCGGTGGTTAACGTGGTCTTGAGCCGAAAGTTGTTAGCTATCGAAAGCTGGCTTTTCGGTGGCTAATGAACTATTGAAAAGACCGCCTAAGCCACCGAAAGCTAAAATTTCAAATTTTCTTGAAAAACAGAGCACCAGCTATTCAAAATTTGTTAATCACATATAAAATCTCATAATGCATCTTGAAATCTTCATCCTATCAAAAATAAATTGTATGAGTAAACTTATTGAAAATAAATTTATTTTGGGAGATAACACCTGGCTCTTACTCGAGGATGGGAACCTCCCTGTGAGGTCCCAAGAATCCCAGAACAAAATGCCTTTCCTAAAAAATAATAATTAAATCTATCTTCTAGTGTTCCATTGGGCATGGAGTCATTTGTCTTTTATAACTGATCCAGTGCAACCTACCTGTATCCCCCTTTGATTTATTCTTGAAAACAACTGAAAATTACCTAGCTACTCATATTAAGAGCTTATTTTCCTATCTATTCCTATTCCTAATTCTAATCAGTAGAGTCTTCTTATCAAGTGACATCATGCTTCCAATGAAGCCATCTCAGAAGCCGCTCTGCTGAACTTATCCTTGATCTTGACCCAAAAAATAAATGAAACCCTAGCATGCAACAATGTAGTTTCAAAGGGTGATGAAACCAACTATCATCTGAAAAAAATATATTGATATCTACGCTGCTTATAAGTTCCAGATAGTCAATAACAGGGTCATAAAAACCATAAAGGAATACCTCTCTATGCTGCTATTCCAACTGAATGAAATGCTGCTGCTAGCTGCTTTCAATGATATCCACGTTAACTGTAGATTGCTCAACCTCTGACTGGGACGGATGAGTTATTCCCTGCTGTTCTGGACTTTCCAGATCATATTCTTCCTCCTCATATCTGTTGCACTCTTCCTTTGTCTGCAAATCAGAAAACTGAGGGATGCCTTTAGTATTTGCTGCAAACCCAAATTTGTTACATGCTGTTCCTTCAATCTACTCATTATCTTTCGAGTTTTCAAAGGGGACAAACTAATCTTCTTGACACCCTAAGTCAACAGATGCATTTGGTACAAAGTCAAAAGCATCTATATTATGGTTAACATTCTGAAGATCATTAATATCTCGATCACAATGAGAGGTGTCCCCTATTACAGCATACTCTTCATAGCTATCATTAACCATAGCTTGCATATGTCTCTGATCATCTCTTTGCTGAAAAGTAGAACTAAAATAAATTCCAGAAGTGGACAAATCCTCACAAAACTTAAAATCTTCTTCTTCATCATCAGCAGACTTTCCATCAAAATTTAAAATGAAAGGTACATAAGGAGAAAAATATTTTTCTTGTTGTTCTTCTTTATTACTTGATGACCTTTGTAAATTTATCTCCTCCTGTCTACTGCTGTTTCCCCTAGTCTGTAAAACTAAAAACTGTGGATAATTCTTACTGATTTCTATTGGCTTTTGACCAACAGAGAACTGATCCTTATGGTTTGTAATTAAAGAGATTAACTCTTTAAATTTATGGAAAAAAAATAGTATTAGGAGAACCTTTAGCTTCTTCATTACTTCTTTCTAATTTATGTTTATGGGAAAGTACCTCATCGTGAAGATCATAAGAGAGATGAGGCAGCTCTCGAGGGAGATATTCTTCTTTATTTACCTTTTCACCCTGAGAATGCAACTTATATTCTTCACAATAATGATCAAATACAAACTCATCTGGATAGTACCTTTTACAGTGCTCAGTGAATGCTCAATGGAAATATTTGAAAAAAAGTTGTTGGAAGGAGGTAAAGAAAAATACCACTGACGTGCATCACCATATAATGAATACATGAACATATTCATACAAACATCTTCATGTTGCTGATCTAATATATCCATGCATTCGTGAAACTTGAGGAGGTGTTATGTAGGATTGTCTTCTTTCTCCTCCTTGAAGACATGTAAAAAATCTCCCCATTAAGACATATCAGGTACTGGATATGGGAAACCAAGAACATAAGAGAAGTCAAGAGGTGTAAACCTCCGAGCAAAAAGAGCAGCAAATGCTTTTGACATATTAATATTGTGGAGTCACCACTAAATTCGTTCTTCATGGAGTCACCAGGGATGAGATCTTCATAAGCAACAGTGCTTGAAGATTCCTCAACCCTAAAATTTTCTGATTTACTTATAAATTCCTGAGAATTAAATGTTTCAGCAAAAGAAATAATAGCAGGAATATTTCTTGAAATACCTGATTTAGCTTCCTTTGCAGCACTACTGGTATGCCTTAGTGAAGCCCTAGCTCTTCTCAAAAGCTCTTCTGGATTTGAAACAGGTGTTATTGGTGGCCCTTTAGGGTTTTCTCTAGTACTTGGTCTTCTTAAAGCCACCTTATTCCAATGGAATCTCCAGATAGATGATTACAATGAAAATAGTGTCCAAACTTTGTCTATCATCAAAGTAGGATCTATGTCATCTCCCAGGGAAGCTGAGCTTCAATCTCCTCTCCCCGGCAACGACGCCAATTTGTTATCACTCTAGGAAACTCCTATAGGTTGTAGCTCGAGGATGCCTAGTAACTTAAATTTTTTTATGGTTTTCTAAGTGGATCAAGTCAAGTGACCTATAGGACCTCAAACTCTCAAGACATGCATGAAACTCAATCAAGGATAAGGCTTCTAACTACCACTGTTTAGAGGTTTGATAATATGGTGCAGAGATGGAGAATTTATCATGCTAGCAGATTCATACATAAAACAGATATATATAAATGGCTAATCATAACAAGGAAAGTACTTATAATTCAAATCATCAATATGCCAATAGGATGACAACTATCAGACATCAATTAACCTGAATAAACCTGAATAACACATTCAAGCATAAGCACAGAATAGACAAGAAATGGAAGCCGAACATATGATAGCAAAAGAGCTTATATTAGGTCATGAGCAATATGAGAAACTTGACAATAATGATGGTATACAAGTCCCTGAGGTCGAAACCTTTCAATAACATAAGTCTTAGGCTTTATATCCTTTACAAAAATATTCAGATCCTGAAAAATTGGATCTGTTTTACTAAAAATAGATAAAATTAATTTTTTTTGCAAAATTAGGTCAGAAACCCTAATTTAACTACTAGTCTATCTAATGCTAACTCTTGTTTACTCATTCAAATTTTTGATGACTGCAGTGAGCACTGAAGTATAGCTTTAACCTGTCATCTGATAGATAAGCCACTATTGGTAGAAAACAGGTAGGGTTTGTGACCCTTTTCTCCATGGTTGTATCCTCAAAGTTGGAATAGACCTCTCCCAATGGTGTTTTCCAACAAATTTCAGCTTTATGTTTCATCCTTGAGGTAGTTGTAATTGCCAAAAATTGTTTTGCGTGCCAAAACATATTTTTGCACCCTTTTCTACTTTCGGTGGTTAAGGAGGCAGAATCCTGGGTCTATTAGCTGCCGAAAACTCTGCTTTCGGTGGCTAATGAACAGCTGCTGCGTTCGCCTAAGCTACCAAAAGCTATGTTTTCTGCAAAATTTTATTTAGCCTTTAAATCAGACTTTTACACTTTACTTCTATCCTTTTGGTACTTTCTCAACCTGCATAAGATTTGGAATATCAGCAATATCATGGACTACCTCCGGATTCTGAAGGCTAATAGCTGCCTCTGCTAGGATTTCTAGTGCAAGGTGTGTTCTAGGGTTTGAATCTTTCTTCTGCATCCTTGACCTTATTATCACCACGTAGAGCTTGGAGTTATCCTTCATTAATCTCATATTTCTTCAACCTGTGTAACAGCAGCATCATGGGATACCTCCGGATCCTGCAAGCTTGCTGCTGCCTTTGCTAGGGTTTCTAGCGTAAGATGTGTTTTAGGGTTAGGGTTTGGATTTTCCTTCTAAGACCTCTAGTTCATGTATTTGCCCTAATATTCGATTGATTCTATGGGACCTAGGTTTTATCTTTTAACTCTTCAACATCTACAACAAATTTTCATGGACTTATAGATGAGGTCAAAAATGCCACCTGGAGGACTGACAGGTCATCTTTTGCCCTAAAACTTTGGCCAAACTACTGAAAAATGGGGCTCAGAGATGGATTTGTTCCTTCAAATATGTGACACATGTGTATAAAGGGAAATATGTTTTTGTATATTGTTTTTTTTTGAGAAAAAACCTCTCTCATTTTTTTGGAATTCGTTTTAATTTTCCCGGGATCTGGATTTCAAAAACATGTGTCAAACAGGAAATTCTGAGATCCGAAAATTAGGTCTCAGAGATGGATTTGATTCTCCAAATATGAAACACCTGTAGGAAAATTGAGAGAGTATATTTTTCTCTGACCTGTTAGGAACAAAAACCTCTGAGCATTTTGAAAAATGATTCTCTAGTCGCTCAGAATCACTGTTTAAAAAAATTACTTTTCTTAGTAAAACACCACTTTCAGTGGCTTGGAGTGCCCTGAAATTTTGGTCTTAGCTGCCGAAAGCAGGGATTTCAGTGGGTAATGAACCATTGGTATGTTATCCTAAGCCACCTAAAGTCCCTTTTCAAAAAAAACGTGATCAACAGGCTTTCGGTGGTTAACGTGGTCCTGAGCCGAAGCTGTTAGCTGCCAAAAGCTGGTTTTTCAGTGGCTAATGAACTGTTGAAAAGTCCACCTAAGCCACTGAAAGCTAAACTTTCAAATTTTCTTGAAAAATAGAGCACCAGCTATTCAAACTTTTTTAATCACATATAAAATCTCATAATGCATCTTGAAATCTTCATCCTATCAAAAATAAATTGTATGAGTGAACTTATTGAAAATAAATTTATTTTGGGAGATAACACATCAATATAACAATACTGAAACTATCATCTCAACAATCATCAATATAAAAATACCGAAATAAACATCTCAACAATCATCAGTATAATGATACTAAAGCAAACATCTCATCAATCATTAGTATAACAATACTAAATCAAACATCTAAGAAATCATTAGTATAAAAATACTAAAGAAATCATCTCAACAATCATCAACAACATGTCAACTATCAACATTATAGAAATACTGAATATAAATATTTCCATTTAATGTCTCAGAGCAACATCAGGGCGAGTTATCTGGTAGTTCCATCTGGGTATTTTGTCTAACTTACTAACTCTTTCGAGCCAAAAAATCCTTGTTAGACAGATGGATCTCCCTGGGGACCAAACAAGCCTTGTTTGTCTTGCTAACCCTTTCAGGACAAACAAGCCTAGACATACATACTAATCCCCCTAGGATCAACAGGACTCATCTTACTTACTAACCCTTTCGGGCCAAACAAGCCGGGCCAGACTTACCCTCCTCTAGAATGAGCTACTCACCACTGCATCCATCATCTACTGTCAGTCCCTCTTTTGAGAGAGGTCCTTTTGGGCTACACCAAGCTTGTCTTGAAAGTATTCAAAATTTACATGAGCCAGAGGCTTAGTTAACACATCTTCGACTTGTTCCTATGTAGAAACATACTTAAGTTTTACATCTCCTTTCTGAACCATATCCCAAATGAAATGATATTTGATTTTAATGTGCTTTGTCTTATCATGAAACACGATATTTTCTGTCATATTAATACAAATATGATTATCACAAAGGATATCAGTAGCATTTATCTCTACATCAAATAGTCCTGCTAACATATTTCGAATCCATATTGCTTCGCTACTTGCTGAACATGCTGTAATGTATTCAACCTCTACCGTACTAAGAGCAACACTGGTCTTCTTTCTACTGAACCAAGAGATCATTCCTGATCCTAGATTAAGCAACATCCTGATACCTATGCATATCCACTTCCTCCCCAATCTGAATATGAATATCCATGTAATTTGATCTCACTAATAAATGCATATCTGATCCCATAGTCTAAAGTTCCCTTTAGATACCTCATCACATGTGTTTCTCCAATAAGGTGAATGTGTTTAGGATTCACCATATACTGAGTGACTTAGAATGTTTACAACAAAACATATATCTGTTCTTTTATTTGTTTAAGTACATCAAATAACCAATAATCTGTCTATATAAGGTGGCATCAACTACTTCAGAAGCATCATCATTTAATAGCTTCAAACTTGTTGTCATCAAAGTAGTCATATCTTTGTAGTCTATCAGTCCAAATATTTTTAGGATTTCTACAACATATTTTCCTTGGTTTAGGAAAATATCATCTGGGTAATGCCATACTTCAAGACCTAGAAAGTAATGCATCATTCCAAGGTCTTTCATATCGAACTCCGCAACAAGATGCTTCTTAGATTCGATCATGGGATTATCTTCTTATGTCAAGAACATATCATCTACATATAGTAACAAAATACTAATCCCATCATCCTCAATATTATAGTATAGGTTGGAGTCTGCTTTACATTTGGTAAAGCCTAAGCTCATAAAAAATCCATCGATCCTTCCATACCATGCTTTGGGTGCTTGGTTTAATCCATAAAATTCCTTCTTTAGTATACATACATGAGTTTTCTGATCATTAGTCTCGAACCCTTGCGTTTGTTTGATATATACCTCTTCTTCAATCAAGCCATTTAGAAAGGCTGTCTTCACATATATTTGATGTAGCTTCCACTCGATATTGGATGCCAAGGAAAGGATGGTTTTGATTGAAGTGTACCTAGCTATTGGTGCAAAGTTCTCCTCATAGTTGATTCCCTCTTTCACAGAGAAACCTCGAGGTACAAATATTTTCTTGTACTTTTCTATAATACCATCTGTTGAATTTTTAGTTTTGAAGATCCATTTCGACGATACCACTGATTTTTCTTTTGGTCTTGGTACTACTTCCCACACACCATTCTTTATAAAGGACGAGTATTCCTCGACCATTGCATCATCCCACTCCTTCTGTTTTATTGCTTCTGCAAAGCATGTTGGTTCTTTATCAACTAGATCACACATCAAAGCCATATAACTAGGGTATGACTTTGGATTCTTTCTTTCTCAGGTGGTTCCTTCTGGGGCACCATGTATTTTTGCTTCTTCAATTACTTCATGATCCTAGGCAGGTTTTCTCTTTTGAGAAATCATTTCACTAGGTAATTCTTCAGGTAACTAAGGTTCTGTCATATCATAATCCTTAGGCATATGAACTTGTTCTTCGTTCCTAACTGGTTTAGGAATTTCAACTGCTTTGGGAGTTTCATGCTCTTCTTCATCTTCCTTATCTTTGTTAGACATCCTGAAGGCTATATCTTCATCAAATGCAACATCTCTGCTAGTTTCAATTTGACGGTATCCTGGGATATAAATCCGACAAGATTTTGATTGCTCACTCTATCCTATGAACAATCCCTTCTTTCTCGAAGGATATAACTTTTTTATTTTCTCCTTGGGAATGTGAATGTATATAGGACAACCAAATATATTTAGATAAATCACTTTAGGCTTTTCTCCAAAAAATATTTCTTCTGGAGTTTTGTTCCCAAGGGCACTGTGGGATATTCTATTCTATACATACACTGGTGTTCTAGCTGCTTCTTCCCATAGGTGCATTGGTAGATATTGATCATGTATCATAGATTTCACAGCTTCCATGATAGATATATTCTTCCTTTATTCCAGAACATTTTGTCATGGATTATAGGGAATGGTAAGCTCCCTCTTAATCCCAGCTTCCTTGCATCAATCATTGAATTCATTTGATGTGAACTCTCCTCCATTATCTGACCTCACAATTTTTATTTTCTTTTCAGAGAGGTTTTCTACTAGGGCCTTAAATTCCTTAAACCTCACAATTCATCCTTTCTTTTCAAGAACTATATCCAAGTCTTGCGGGAGTATTCATCAATAAAAGAAGCATAGTAGACATACCCACTTAATGAAGTGGTTTGAATTGGTCCACATATGTCTGAGTGGATAATATCTAAGATCCCTTTTGATTTACTATCACTTTTTGGATGGGTATTCTTAGTATTCTTTCCTTGTGCACATCCTTTGCACACTCCATGTTCTATATGAATTTTCGGTAGACCAGTCACAACCTTACTTAAAATTGGTAGATATTTGTAGTGAATATGAGCAAGCCTTCCGTGCCATGGCTCACATGGGTTTATGGTACTATTTGCTAATGTTGAATTTGCATGTCCCTTCAGTTTGTAGAGTCCTCCTTCTTCAACTCCAATTTTTACTGCATCATCTATGGTCTTACCTTTTGTCGACATGAGAACTTTTCCATCCACAAAATCAACTCTGAATCCTTTCTTGTCTAAGGATGAAATGGAAAGAATATTATTCTTCAGTCCTGGGACATACATGAAATATTTCATCTTCATAGGCTTTCCAGAGTCCAACTTATAGGATTCTTCTCCTATTCCTTTAATGGGGTATTGGAAATCATATCCAAGCATAGATTTGTGTGGGGATTCCTTTTGTACAATGCATAAGAGAGAGTCCTTGTAACCTGTCTTGTGCTTGGAGGCACTAGTGTCAACTAACTAGGTGTCATTTCCTGGAGAGACTGATCCTGTTAGAGTAGAGATTAAAACATATTATTCCCTGGAGTCTTCATCCTTCTTTACTTCTTCTTCAACTTCTTGATCACTATCTCCAACAACATGGGCCTAAAATATTCTCATCATTTTTATTCTCTCTACTTTCATGGGACAATTGATGAAAATGTGTCCCAACTTGTGGTAGGTGAAGCATTCAAACTTTGAGAAGTATCTCTTGGGTCTCTTAAACCCTTGAGTCTTATGAGGATGGTCATGAATTTTCCTTTTTCCTTTTGTTACGGAGATAAATTCCTATGGCTTGGGGTACCACAACAGACATCTAGACTCCAGAAATCAATCTTTCCCAATATGCAATAGAAATAAAAACATCTAACACTAAAGGATCGAACCTCGTACCTTATTCCAGACGGTTGAAGTAGATCCTCATTGAGCTTTCCAATCTTCAGCTTGAAATGTTATATCACGTCCTCAACAACAAGTAAACAATACAAGCATACTATATTTCATGGTGTTAGATCTATTCTAGCATATATAATCAATAATGTATAAGCATTTGACATATTCCAATGGATACAATATTCATTCAAATACACATTACTGGATAGGAAAAGATATTTCTATTAATATGAATCAGAGATTACAAGTGACAACCTCTGACGGCACGTCTGCGAACCAGAGAAACTGAATCCCCCACTTGGGCCTCCACCACCTCAATCCTCCATCACTTCGATAGCAAGCTTACTAGCAAAAGGAAAGATTGGGAAGAACACAACAGTGCTCCAAGGGACAAAGGGATGCAGACTCAAGCATAAGTTCTAGCAACAATGGACTATAGTTTCGTTACTCTCAATTCTCTCTTATCTCCCATGCTTTCAATGTATCAATGGGTTCCTTATATAGCTTTTCAAAGGGGTAATGAAGGGTCAAATCCGAGCTATCTCAAGGCATATGGAAGGCCAGGAGTCATATGAGTCAGATCCAAGTCAAGGAACGCTCCAAAGGATTTTGGATTATGCACACATCCTGATGTACGCGACTATAGAGGGAATATCTGCGTATGTACGCGGTTATCGGGGAAAAGGCCACGTATATCATTTTTCTAATGTTTTTAGGGATGGTCGATGATACATCAAAAGAAAAAAATTGGTCCATAGGGGCTAATGAGTCTGCAGCGGGA
>LPNX010755387.1:248994-278647 GCA_001517045.1 Pseudotsuga menziesii | reverse complement strand
TACATGTCCTACTATGCGAATAGAGGTGTCGAGGTCGAACATAGTAGTCCATCGTCTGATTACCGGTCATTGATGTATACCGTTAACAGACGCGAGATCGCCCACCACTAATGAAAATGGGAATCAAGGTACTTAGAGTGCAAACTAACAAGTGTGAATAAATGTGTTGAGGTCGAACACTTGAGAGAATCCATCGATCAGGGGACATTGATGTTCTCCCAAAACTGTCGATGGCGAGAGAACCTGCCACTAATGATTGCAAGTCTCAAGGCACTCAAAATGACTCTAGACTCCAATCCCAGAATAAATGATCCGAAGTCGATGGGATGAAATCCGCTGGAAGGAGGGCATTAGGGCATCCCCCATCATCCAATGCGGGGTACTCAGCAAGGATGTATAATATGGAAGAACTCGATCATAAGGTGCACGAACCAGTAACTGTACCGGGAATGGCCAACATGCAAAGTCAAGATAACTGAGGAATGGCCGACTCAGGTTTCAACTTCCTTCGAACAAGAGCATAACGGCGTATGGTGACTGAATGAAGGTAGCATAGACTTGATATACAAAATGGGACATCTCTATGATGCAGGAGGCATCAATAGAGGCTCCATAGGGACTGGAAGCTTAACCACTCGGTGGAGATAAAACTCAGATAACGAGTACAGCTCCTAAAGTCAAACTATAACCCAACCAATGGATGTGATATACAGTGCTCTGTTCGAAGGCGACACGACTTGACAGCTGCCAAATATAATATCTTTTCTTGTCCGGCTTTTTGGTTTTTTGATTTTTTTGGTCTTTTTTAGTTATTTGAAAAGCTTGAAAAAAGAATAAACTAGCTTTATAGTTACAAACTAGGAGGAGACGAGTGTCATTTAGGGCAAACAAACTAGTTCCAAGTAGTGGAACATACCTATGCTCAATGCAAGGATACATGTGTAGGATATCGACACTCGGGGGAAAATCCCCTCCCGGTAAAAAGGGAATCAAGCTGCGAAGGATATAAATAAAAGGCTCTGCATGGCTAGACATGAGACAAGCTCGGGCTATATGGATGAAACGCAATGTCAGGGAAGCCGGCATAAAGCTCAATAAGACAGGAAAAGCTCATGATAATGCATCCACAACTTGATACAAGGTGAGTCTGGGGGGTCATGGCTAGCATAAGATCAAGAGGAGTATGAGGCTCTTGCTAAATGTCATGGCAATACTATACAATGGACTCCCACACCCTAAAGGGGGAAACATCGGCATGGGCACCAAGTGCAAATAAGGCGCTAACTAGGGTACCCATGTAAGGTGAGTCTCTACCACTCATATCATGCCACTTCTATAGCAGCAAGAAGGTTCCATGACATAATAGAGTGGGTTCGTACCTAAGGATATAGTGACATGGTCATAAGGTCATGCAAAATGCAAACGGTGGTGAACCTAACCTATATGCCAGTATAGACCTTATACCTAAGATAGGCACGAACGGTCTCTGGTCACAAAAGAAGCATCCAACAGACAACTTCAAACCCAAGGAAGACCCAACCACACTCACAACCCACCCAGCAACTTCCCACAACATCAGACTCACCAAAAGGGAGGATGTACGTGACTGTATAAAGAACAGTTGCATATGTACACGCCTTTTGGCCAAAAACCCGTGTATACACGCGACTGTTGGCCAAAAACCCACGTATACAGAGAAGGAAGTGGTAAAAAGAAGGTCAAGGCCAAACCAATAAAGGGGAGTGTCAATGGACAAACATACTATAACATGCGACATAGAAACAGAGAGAAACCAAGAGCAAATCAATAATATCAAGCCGATTGTGCCCCCAACCCCAAAGAAAAACAAGGAACATCCCCAGCGGAGTCGCCAATTCTGATACGGAGAGAAATTCCTATGGCTTGGGGTACCACAACAGACAGCTAGACTCCAGAAATAAATCTTTCCCAATATGCAATAGAAATAAAAACATCTAACACTAAAGGATCGAACCTCGTACCTTATTCCGGACGGTTGAAGTAGATCCCCGTTGATCTTCAGCTTGAATTGTTATAGCACGTCCTCAACAACAAGTAAACAATACAAGCATACTATATTTCATGGTGTTAGATCTATTCTAGCATATATAATCAATAATGTATAAGCATTTGACATATTCCAATGGATACAATATTCATTCAAATACACATTACTGGTTAGGAAAAGATATTTCTATTAATATGAATTAGAGATTACAAGTGACAACCTCTGACGGCACGTCTGCAAACCGGAGAAACTGAATCCCCCACTTGGGCCTCCACCACCTCAATCCTCCATCACTTCGATAGCAAGCTTACTAGCAAAAGGCAAGCTTGGGAAGAACACAACAGTGCTCCAAGGGACAAAGGGATGCAGACTCAAGCATAAGTTATAGCAACAATGGACTATAGTTTCATTACTCTCAATTCTCTCTTATCTCCCATGCTTTCAATGTATCAATGGGTTCCTTATATAGCTTTTCAAAGGGGTAATGAAGGGTCAAATCCGAGCGATCTCAAGGCATATGGAAGGCCAAGAGTCATATGAGTCGGATCCAAGTCAAGGAACGCTCCAAAGGATTTTGGATTATGCACACATCCCGATGTACACGACTATAGAGGGAATATCCGCGTATGTACGCGGTTATCGGGGAAAAGGCCGCGTATATCATTTTTCTAATTTTTTTAGGGATGGTCGATGATACATCAAAAGACAAAAATTGGTCCATAGGGGCTAATGAGTCTGCAGCGGGACAGGGGAAGGCCATACGATGTGTGATTTACCTAGTGTGGTGAAATCCGCTATAACACCTTTGGTATGAGTTGTCAAGGATTTATCCTCATTGTCATTTAGTTTCTCTTTTCTAGCTGGTACTATTTCTTCTTCTTGAACACATTCTTCCCATAACTTCCGGAATTTGGTTAGTTTCCTTCTTGAACATATTCCTCGGATGAAGGCTTCCCAATCTCTTCGAAGACCATTTAAGGTTGTGATCACAACTTTTTCTTATTCAACCATATCATCAATGGATTCTAACTGATCCTTGATTTGAGCTACTCTTGTAAAGTAAGACTGCATGGTCTTTGAATTTTGAGCTCTTACACTTTTGATTTTATTTTTCAGGGTCATATTCATATTAATGTTTCTTCCTTCAAATAGACCGAATAGAGCATCAACCATTTCTTTTGGAGTCTCCCTTAAGGATACTTGAGGAATCAAGTTATCCTTGATGGATTCAACAACGATCCTTTTAGAAATGATCATATCCTTCTTATACTTGGACTTGGCTTCATCTTCTTCTGGTTCTTTCACTTCCTCCTTTACAAATTTGTCTAGATCATTCTCTTGTAGGATGAGCATGATCCTATACTTCCATGCTCTAAAGTTTTCAACACCTTCAATATTTTCATCTAGCTTGGTATTCTTTGTCATATTTAATAGATTGAGAACTTCAAATGGAATAAAGAGTAATAGTACTTACTTGAAGAAAACAACTTCTTACTAACCTCCTTTTGGATGACGTAAGGTTTGATGCAGAAACCCTAATTTTTCAGTTGTGATCACTGGTAGATCTGAGTGATGGATAAGATGCACCTACCTAGGGTGAGGTAGACTGCATATTCCTTTTTCTGAGATTGATGATGAAGTCTCAGGAAAAAATGAAGCCCTAGTTTGTCCCGACAGTAATAACTGGTCCAAAACTGAAATTTCTCAGAATTCAGTTCTGTCTTCACAGAAAGATGCGCTCTTCAAGGGTGATTTGAGAGAGACCTATTTTATGGTTGATTTGTCGAGGGATTTTTTTGGAGTAACTAAAACTTAACTATGCAGTGCTTCCTTTCAGGGTGGCTCTGATACCATGTTAAGTTTTCTTAATATGCTTAGATGATATCTTAAAACAAATTGTTACTAGAATATCACTGAAAGAACAACAAGCACAAAACCACATGTGTAGAAATAATAACTCCAATTCTATGAGAAAATATTCTAAGAAGAATCAAAGTAAATAGATCTTTCTACTAAGATAATTCTCATAAGCATACACATGAAAAATAAAGAGAAGAAAAGAGGCTGAATCACATGAATGGAGAGATGAATATTGGAGTGTATCCTTCCATTGAATAATGATAAATAATAGTGTACATAAATAATAAATGGCTCATAGGAAAAATTGAGTTGTATGGAGACAACTCATAAAGCTCAGAAAGGTAGACTTACCAAATATGATAAACCCCCATAGGTGGCTAAATCACTTCCCAAATAAGTCAAGGACCTCACGACTCAGAAAAATCACGAGTGAGTTGTCAAGAGTGATGGATAAAAATGCTAATCCTATAAAATGGATAGAAAATGATGGAGGATGGGTTGGAAACAAAATATACCAGCTTCCTAGTTAACTAGCTTTACCTTATCCATAGAAAATCAGGCTAAAAGCAGAATAAGGTAGAATATGTAGAAAAGTGCACTTACTAATTCCGGGAGTCAATAAAGTGGTCAAGATCAACCCAGAATCAGAAATAAATCTTTCCTAGGGTATAGATGGCATGTGTTGACTTTAAGGTGCAAGTGGATGCCAACTAATTAGCTAGTGGGTTGGAATTTAATCAAATAATGATTAAATATTTTATACTATGAGTGGGTTTAATAATATCCCAACACCCCCCTTTAATTTTGAATTTATGATGGTATGTCAAAATAATAGGTGTATATAGGGCGCAACAACAAGGATATGGTCACCCTTTAACAATTTTTCATGTCCAAAAGGTCGAGGAAAGAGGCAAAACCACATGGAGAATATCCTCCCTCAAGAAAGGACAAGGCACAAAATTTGAAATAATATGTCTTCAACATATACTTATCTTCACTTTAATGAGCTGAATGAACTGCTTTTGGATGAAAGACTTGATGAAGAAATCATGAACTCCATGATCATGCGCTAGAGTGTAGAACCTGCAAGAAAGAAGGGAAGACTCCTGGTATCTCATCAACTGATGAAGTAGGATAATTATATGAATGATTATTTCTGCTGAAAAAATATGATATGCAAAAAAAATATGAAATGGAAAATATATCTGTGCATACTCTGCCCCAAAGAGTACAAAAATTAAGACAATTTGTTACACACTCAATTCTCTGAATAGCTGCAAAACTATGATGTGAATCAGATGTAATTATTCCAATATTATGTAGCACCTTTCCAGATCTGATATGAGGCTGATAAAAATATGATACATCATAAGCATTATCATATGGAACAACAAAGACAAAGGATTCAGTGACTCCATGAGGATATAGGTCTAGACTAGGAAAACTATAAGCAACTGGGGCAAACTAATAGGTGTAAAAATATGAATGATGGATGGACTTGAGATCTGAACCATAAGTGTTTAGAACATATCCAAATATGTTTAATATCAGTCCAAATATGACTAAGGTAATTGATAACCAACCACTGAAATATAAACAAGACTTCAAACCATGTAATATAAGTAACACTACATAAGAGACCAATGAGGAATCAACTAGTGAAAGTTGGGATTTGTATAGTCTTATGATTGTTCAGAGGTATGGTAGATGGTATGTATGGTGGTATGAATTGTTTTATTAAATTCATATCATCCTGCAAACAATATTCTAAATCATATATATAATCTTGTGAATGAAATGAGGAAGAGCTGCTCAAAGACAAGTCAGTATCTAGTGAAAAATCACAATTTTTGGGAGATGAATCTAGTAGACTGATAGGAGGATCATCAAGGAAAGGATATGATATTTATGATTCTTATATATCGGAGAATAAATCTATATCAGAGACATGAGAAAAGTATTTAACTCTTTCACTCAAGGAATAAGTTATATCACCTTGGAACTGCGCACTATGACAGTGTTCTAAGGAATCATCAGGCTTCTCTTGCTCATCTAGAAATTCGATCTTGTGCTTATCAAGAAGCTGAGACATGATGTACATATTATTATTGAAACACCTATTCTCTGAATTAAATCCCTTTCTGTAATAATAACACTTGGATGTGCTCCCTTTGTTCTTACCATTCTTTACTGAATCTTCATCAATAGGCTTCGAACTTTCATCTTCAATTTCTGACTTTGGCTTCTTCTCTTCACAATTTGCTTCTCTTTTGATTTGAAATTATTTCTTCCTTGAACCATGAGAGCATGATCCTTGCCCTTGGAATATTTAAGGACACCAATATGTATCAATTTATATTTCTCCTTTGTTAGTGAATCAAGAAAAGTATTTAAAGAAGTCATTTTCCACTTAGGAACAACAAGCCTAGTAGCATGAAAAGTATACACAAAAACTAAGTAATCAGAACCCAATTTAGAAAGAATGGAAAGGATTAATTGATCATATGGCTTCTGAATCCCACATTGCTTGAGAATTATAACAAGTGACTTGAAATTGGTGAAGAAACCCTCAATAGGATCAAAACTGCTTGGAATCAGTGAAAATAACTCAATATCCAATTGATTCGCTCTCAGCTCATCTTGAACTCCAAAGAGAGACTCCAATTGGGTCCACACTTGGTTTGGAGTGGTAAAACCATATATATGAAAGAGTAGATCAAGAGAAAAAGAGAGGAAAATAAATCCATAGGCTTCATCCAACATATTATTCTACTTATATTTCTCAAACACAGCATTGGGCTCATTCTCCAAAGCTAGAGTAACTCTATATAGTCCTTTATTGCGCAATAGAATTCCAATTTTGTCTTTCCATTCATGGTAGTTGAAGGGAGTAAGAATTGTATACAAGGAAGAATCCATATTTTTGAGTTGATGCACTAAAGAAGAAACTCTTTGCAAGCTACAAAACAAAACTAGGATAAAATCTTGTACGCTAGACAAGCTCTTCTTTAGAGAGGAATAGGAGATTGGATGCGCTCTGGTAGAGAGAACATATAGCTCCTCAAATATGTAGAACTTGAGAAAACTTTCACTTCGATACCATGTAGAAATAATAGCTCCAATTATATGAGAAAATATACTAAGAAGAAGCATAGGAAATAGATCTTGCTAATAAGATAATTATCACAAGCATACATAGGAAAAATAAAGAGACGAAAAGAGACCGAATCACATGAATGAAGAGATGAATATTGGAGTGTATCCTTACATTAAATAATGATAAATAATAGTTTACATAAATAGTACATCCCTCATAGGAAAAATCGAGTTGTATGGATACAACTCATAAATCTCAGAAAGGTAGACTTACCAAGTATGATAAACCCCCATAGGTGGCTAAATCACTTCCCAAATCAGTCAAGGACCTTACGAATTAGAAAAAGCATGAGTGATTTTTCAAGAGAGATGGATAAAAATGCTATTCCTGGAAACTGAAGAGAAAATCATGGAGGATGGGTTGGAAACAAAAGATACCAGTTTCCTAGTTAACTAGGTTTACCTTATCCACATAAAAGCAGGATAAAAGAAGAATAAGGCAGAATATGTAGAAAAAGTATATTTACTAATTATGGGAGTCAATAAGTGGTCAAGATCAACCCAGAATCAGAAATAAAGAATTCCCGGGGTATAGATGGCATGTGTTGACTTTAAGGTGCAAGTTGATCAAATAATTTAATCAATTAATCAAATAAGGAGTGGGTTTAATAATTTAATCAAATAATGATTAAATATTTTATCCTAGGTTATGAGTGGGTTTAATAATTTAATCAAATAATGATTAAATATTTTATCCTAGGTTATGAGTTGGTTTAATAATATCCCAACAATAAGAAAACAAGAACACAAATATTTTCCTCAGGGAAACCACAAGGGAGAAAACCCGTAAAAAATTCTTCAGTATAGAACTCAACCAGAGCAGTGTAAAACCCAGACAATTGCTTCTCTCTTCTTTATGGTGCACTAATATTTCTCCCTCTTGCCAAAAAATATTGAGTGAGTGAGTACAAGTGAAGGGGAGCACCTCCTTATTTATTTTCTTCAATTTAATTGACCTATAACCTAACATGTCCGACTTGTCTGGAAAGACACCAAAAATAACATTTATTATATTGACACTTGGGTACTATTGACCTGACTTACATTCAGAGCTTTACATTGATTCTTACAATGAATCTAACAAGACCAAACCCATATCCTGAAGGAGGAACACAATCAATACATCTGGAATATATTCCGAAGTTACAATACTTTAACAATAAAAAAGAATGGGTTCAAACAAACAATAGGAAGAGGAGTCAAAATACCAGGGGGAGTCTACAATTTGAAATAAATAGAAGGATAAAAATGCTATATCAGTCAAAATGATAATAGTTGGCTCTGTCATAAAATATTAGCCCATTTGAGTTTTGAAAAAATTATGGAAATCAGTCACACAGAGGCTGTTCGGGGGAAGCCTAAAATTTCAAAACTTATGAATAAGTTGTGTGGATCATGTCAACATGGGAAACATGTAAGAAGAAACTTCAAGACAAAAGTGTATTGGTCCACATCACATCCTATTGAAATTGTCCATACAAATTTATGCTGACTAGCAAGAACCATAACTCTTCAAGGTGAGTTGTATTTTATGTTGTTTATTGAGAATTATTCTAGAATGACTTGGGTCACCTTTTTGAATAATAAATTAGAAGCTTTTGAGAAATTCAAACTCTTTAAAACCAAGGTCGAAAATGAGAGTGGACATAAAATTAAATGCCTTAGATCCAAAAATGAAGGAGAATTCACATCAGGTGAATTCTAAAACTTTTGTGAATAAAATGGCATCAAAGACAGTATTGCACAACCCACACACCTCAACATAATGGTATAGCTGAAAGGATAAATAGGAATGTTCAAGAGGCTGCTAGAACAATATTGCTTGAAGCTAGTTTGACTGAAACATTCTGGAGAGAGGCAGTAGGAGAAAATGTGTTCACATTATAAACACAGTTCAACTGAGAGTCAACAACGATAAGACTCCTTATGAGTTTTGGACAAGAAGAAAAGAAATTATAGACTACTTCAAAATTTTTGGAAGCAAATGTTACATAAAAATCATTGATGACAACCTAGGAAAATTTCACTCCAGAATTGATGAAGGGATATTTTTGGGATATTCAATAGATAAAAGAGCCTACAAATGTTATAACAAATGTATGAAATGAATAGTTGAAAGTATTGATGTTGTAGTAGATGAAGGATTAACACAACAAATGACTGACCCTGAATATGATGATGATTACTTATATGATGAAGAAGGAACACCAAATAATAAAGAGGAAGAGAGACAACCTGATTAGGGTGAATGAACAAAATTGCTCACTAATCATACTCCAAAAAGTGAGAAACCGTTCATGAAGTTTGTAAAACATAATCATCCTGAAGATATAATTATTGGAGATATGGAAGAAGGAATGAAACTTAGACCAATATTTAAAAAGAGAATATTAGCCTTGATTTCAACAATTGAACCCAAAACCTCCAGTGGATCCTTTAATGATGAATGCTAGAAAAATGCAATGAAAGAAGAGTTAGACCAAATTGAAAAAAGTAAAACCTGGGAATTGATTCCTAGACCCAAAGATAAAAAAAGTCATTGACACTAAATGGGTCTATAGGAACAATTAGATTAAAATGGGAAAATTGTTAGAAATAAAGCAAGATTAGTTTGTAAAGGATATACTCAAATGGAAGGAATTGATTCTGACAAAACTTTTTCTCCGGGGGCTAGGATGGAACTAATCAAGATATTTTTGGCTTTTGCTAGCTACAAGAACTTCAAGGCTTATCAAATGGATGTTAAGTCAGCCTTCCTAAATGGATAATTGAAGGAATAAATCTACACTGAGTAACTTGAAGGTTTCGAGTGCCCAGAAAAGAAATACTATGTTTGAAAAATGAATAAATATCTCTACGGGCTCAAACAAGCACCGAAACCTTGGTATGAACGTTTGGATAAATACTTAATCCAACAAGGGTTTCAGAGAAGTAGTACTAACAACAACCTTTATCTTAAGTTCAAAGAAGGTAAATTATTGATCTCGGTTGTATATGTTGATGATCTAATATTTTGAAGAAATGAGGAAGGTTTCAACCAAACCTTTGCTAAGTAAATGGAAAAAGAATTTGAGATATCCATGATTGGTGAATTGAATTTCTTCCTTGGTCTACAGATCTCACAAGATTCCATGGGTATCTTTGTATCTCAATTTAAGTATATAAAGGAAATTATTCAAAAGTTTGGCATGATATAAATCTCTTATGTTTCAACACCAATGATAACTGGTTGTAATCTAAACAAAGAAGATGAGTCTCCGGCTGTAAATCAGACAATGTATAGATCTATACTTAGAATTTTACTGTATCTCACTGCATCTCATCTAGATATCATGTAAGCACTTGGGTTAGTGGTAAGATTTCAAGCTAATCCAAAATAATCTCATATGATAGTTGTCAAAATAATTTTCATATATCTCAAAGGAACAATGGATTATGGGTTTTGGTATCCAAAGGATGGAAATTTTGATCTCAAATCATTGTTTGATGCAAAATGGGTAGGCTGTCTCAATGATAGAAAAATCACAAGTGGGAATTCTTTCTTCCTTGGAATCAGTTGGTAGATTGATCAAGAAAAAAAAAATCCTCTATCTCACTATCAACCACTGAAGCAGAATACATTTCAATAGCCAAATGTTGCAAACAACTCTTGTGGATGAAATAACTATTGGAAGATATCGAGATTAAGAATGATCAACCACTCTCAATATACCGCGATAATACAAGTGCTATTAGTATATTAAAAAATCCTATTATGCATACTAAAACCAAACATATCCCCATTAAGTATCACTTCTTGAGAGAACAAACACATGATCAAAAGATCAAGTTGGAATATGTGAACACTAAAGAGAAAGTAGGTGATATCTTTACCAAGACACTACCCAGAGAGGCTTTTGAGACCCTTAGAGATAAACTGGGAGTAATTATTTCCCCTGAAGAAAAGAATGGTTTGTTTCATATGAAGGAAAATGTATGCCATGTGGTAAGCCAAACTTCAGGCCTTTCAAAGACCTTAGTACACCTTGAGTTCATGGAGCTAGAGGATGGAATCAAGAGTAAAAGATGACTACTCCAAGCAAAGAAACATGTCCTAGGATTGTGATTACAAATATTGACAGAAGGAAAGCTAATGCAAGAGGTGACATAATGTGGAATTAAGAAAATGCATACTGATAGGGGGAGAAGCAGTCAGAATGAAGGTTTAGTGCCACTCTCTTCACCACTTTGGCATTGATGTCAAAGGGGGATAAATTCAGAGAGAGATCATCATCAGTGGGAGCTGTGTGTTGACATCAATTCCAAAGGGGGATATTGTTGGAATTCTAAGTTGGAATTGATGTCAAACAATAAGCTTAATTTATATCCTGAAATTCCCGCAAATAAGGATAAAAAATGCTCGTAGTGAAGGCTAAAATATGCCTGAAATACATGAAAGAAAATGCACATAAAGGTGGTAAAATATGCCCGCATGCATAATAGAAATGTAAGATACAAGTAAAACACAACATAAGTGAAATAGAGGAAACATGCCCGCATCCAAGTGAAATGTACACAATATGATGAAAATACCCATAGTTCAATAGGAATCTTGCAAGAAAAGATAAATGCTTGTAGAATAAAAAGGAAAATGCTCGCAGGATTTACCTGCAGGATTTGGGAGAATACTTGGATGTTCAGAACACATAGTAAATATGCCCGCACAGTCATTGAGGAATGACTACCGATATTGACATACCTTTTAAAATTCCTGGAGGCATTCAAGGTATTGGTTAAAACTGTTAGCCTATGTTGTGTGGAAATTGAACCCAAGAGATAGAACAACTACACTCACAAAATTGCTAATCAAACATGCAAAATTCACACCAAAGGAGACTAAAATTGGAGCATAACACTGATCTATATTCAATAAGTGTAAAATATCCAAACTTGTGAAGTAATAGGCTGCTGCAATATATAATTACATGAGATATTTTAAAGCATAAGGATGCCATTCGAAATGGTAAAAAAGTAGGCTTACTAAATCTAGTCGAATCCCCCATAGGTGCATAAAGCAGTTTCCAAATCTACCAAGATGCTCACGAATTGGATAAGTCAAGTAGGAAAGATAATGAGGGATGGAAAGAAAACCCATACATAATTTTATTAATATAAAAGGAGGGAGGATGATGTGGGAAAAAAACAAGTCAACTACACCTAGTCTAGCTTTTCCTTTTGCCTTAAATCTCAATAAAATAGGCAACATTTCAAAAAAAGCAGATATGCGCTTTGGAGGATATGGAATAAAGAAGACATGCTAAATTTGGTTTCTAGGATGTTTCCCAAGTGCTCCATGACTCAGTTTTATCAAGTGTTGACTTCTAGGACTTGTAGAAGGCAACTATCATAGTGTGGAATCTAAGAAACTAGGTAATAAGACAAAAATAATTAAAATTAAGGTCTAAGGTAGGTAACTATGGGTTGATTATTCTAACACCCCCCCTTAAGCCTGAATTTATGAGAAAATATCAGAAAAATATAGGGCCTAGCAACAAGGCTTAGTCACCCTTTACATACTGCTTGTCCATACAACCAAGGAAAGAGGCAAAAACCTAGTGGGAAAATCCTCCCTTAAACATAGATAGGAATTTTTTTTTTTGTTGGAAATATTGTCATCAATCATGCTTCATAGAATGATCAGTAATCCCCAGCAGTGATTTGATATTGCTGAAGGTCTTCTCACAAAAAACTTTGGTGAAGATGTCTGCTACTTTTTTTGAAGATGCACATAAGAGTATATCAATGGTGCCATCATGCACAAGCTGTCTGATGTAATGCATATGGATCTCAATGTGCTTGGTTCGGTGTCTCTGAACTGGATCATTGCAGATTCGAATGGTGATCTGATTATCATAGTAGATAATAGTTGAAAACTCTGATTCGAAACCACATTCTGCAAGTATCCCCTGCAACCACAAACATTGAGTTGCTGCATTTACAACTCCTCTATACTCTGCTTCTGTATATGAGAGTGCTATGGCACTCTGCTTCTTGCTTGACTAGATGATTGGTCCTTCTACAAGCATGAACACATATCCTAATGTAGACTTTCGATCTATGTTGTCACCTTCCCAATCACTGTCAGTAAACCCAATCAAATCAAGATCAGATTTTGCTTTGTAGAAGATCCCATGAGTTCTTGTTTGTTGAACAAAATTTAGGATCCTTTTGGCTACTCTCCAATGGATATCATGAGGCTGATCCATGTATCTTGAAGCCACACTAACTGCATAAGTTATATCAGGTTGAGTGTGTGTAAGATAAAGCAAACACCCAATCAATTGCCTATACGGTGTATTATTTACCATAGGAGAAGAACCTGCTTCTTCAAGTTTAACTCCTGAAAGGAAGGGAGTCTTGCTTGGCTTGCAATATTTCATGTTGAACTTGTTCAGAAAATATAGAGCATACTTGTACTGATGCACTTTGATTCCATGTTGATATTGAGCAATTTCGAGACCCAAGAATTGGCTCAACAATCCCAAACCTGTCATAGAAAATGCATGGTTCATTGCATCCTTCAAGGAGGCAATCTCTTTATTTGAACTTCCTGTAATCAGAAGGTCATCTACATACAAGAAAATAATCATCAAAGAACCATGAATCAAATTCAAATAGACATTAGGATCAGACTTGCATCGAACAAAACTCAGTGATATCAAAAAGCCATCAATCTTGGCATACCAAGCCCTGGGGGATTGCTTGAGCCCATACAATGATTTCTTTAACCTGCACACTAAAGATGGATTAGAACCAAACCCTTCAGGTTGCTGCATGTAAATATCTTCAATGATATCTCCATTTAGGAAATCACACTTCACATCCATGTGATGTACCTCCCACTGCTTCAAAGCTGCAATGGCTAGAGCTAGCCTTATGGAGTCCATCTTTGCCACTGGTGCAAAGGTTTCATTGTAGTCAATACCATGTACTTATGAGTATCCATTGGATACCAGTATTGCCTTATATTTCAAAGTTGAACCATCAGCAGCAAACTTAGTCTTGAAAACCCACTTACATTGAACTAGCTTCCTCCCCCGGGGAAGATCAACCAGTTCCCAAGTGTTGTTCTTCTGGAGCGAGCTGAATTCTTCTTTCATGGCTGTTTGCCATATTGGATCATCTGCTGCATATTCATATGTCTATGGATCTGATTCAACCATCATATAGCACTTCTTATAAAATAGAGGATCTTTCACACAAAGGGCACTCTCAAATTGAGATCTAGTCCTCCTAGTGTCACTAGGATTTCCAACTAGTTCCCCAGCTGCATGAATGGTATTTTCTACCCATTTCGGTATTGTAGGCCTGTTAGTATCTGTAATCAAATAATCATTATCAGACATATCAGAATCAGAAAACTCATTAGTCTCCCCAGTTACAATCAATGGATATGGTGGTGAAGAAGACTCTCCAACTTCAACTGCTACTAAAGGCTCTTCTCGGAACTGAACACTTCTTTCAATGAAAGATTTGTTAGTTTTCAAGTTGATCAGATTGTACCCTTTTGAATCTTTAGAATACCCAACAAATAGGCACTCTTTTCTTTGGGGATGCAAATCCTTCCTCTTTTAAGTTGGAATTCTAGCCCAAGCCTTTGAGCCAAAAATCCTGAAATGGGTCACATCTGGCTTGTGCCCACTCCAAGATTCGAAAGGAGTCATACCATCAAGCTTCTTATGAGGCACCCTATTCTAGATGTAGGATGTACATTTTATAGACTCAGCCCAAAACTTTGGTGGCAAATTCTTATCCTCCATCATGCAGGTTGCCATCTCCTTTGGTGATCTGTTCTTTCTCTCAACAACACCATTTTGCTGTGGTGTGTAAGGGATTGAATGCTGCATCTGAATACCTGGATCTTTACAATACTGAATGAACTCACACTTGACACACTCACCACCATTGTCAGATCTGAGGATCTTGAGTTTCCTCCCAGACTGGTTTTCAACCAAGGCTCTAAAGACTTTGAAGAGGTCAAAAACTTCAGACTTATGCTTTAGGAAGTAAATCCAACAATACCTGGAAAAGTCATATATGAAGGTCAGTGCATATTTGTCTTGACTCATGGACATATGAGGGAATGGATAAGCAATGTCACTATGGATCAGCTCAAGAGGTGCAGAGGTTCTCTCATGACTAGCTTTCTCATACTTGTGCTCTGGGTGTTTTCCTAGGATACAACCTTGACAGACTCCCTTAGAAAACTTGATCTTTGGTAACCCTATGACCATAGCTTTTTCACGTAAATCAGAAAGATACTGTTAGTTAATATGGTCAATTCTTGCTTGCTTCATTAGCATGAATCTAAAGAGCAGAGGGGTTTGAGTAGGGTAGAAAATGGGAAAACTTGTATACCTTCAAAGTGTGAACTACAACACCTTTTTCTATGACTTTACCATTTGAAATCTCAGTGATTTCAACATCATTAACGGAGAAGATGACCCTATTTGGAGACCCAGTATGAGTCATATGATACACTGACAAGAGATTAGAGGCAAGACCTGGAACATACAACACATTATTGAACTTACCATGGTCAAGATCAATCCTTCCCTTCCCCAAACTGTCAATGAGAGAGTCATCTCCCAAAACTATTGGTGGACCTTTCAACATGTCAAGAGAGGAGAATATCTCTTTTGTCGAAACCATATTTTGAGAAGCTCCAGAGTCTATGATGAAGCTAGGTGAGCTCGATGTCCCAGCAATCGAGGCATGTACTCTCTCTTTGTCCTTTGAATTTGATCCTCCTTCCCTCTTCTTTGAGCAATCAGGAAGGGAGATGTTATTCTTCTCCAAGAGTTGGGTCAACATGTCAATTTTCTTTTTCATATAAGAGCTTTCAGGATGATAGCCCTTACTGCAGTATGCAAACTTGCTCATTTCTCCTTTGTTCTTCTTCTTTTGGGAGTTCTTGGAACCTTGGGGCTCCTCTTGAGACTTGTTCTTGTCTCTCTTTTTCTCAGGTGGATTTTTAGCTTTTTTCTTGCTTTTTGAATCCACCTTTGAATCTACAGCAACCAAAGCTTGGTATTTGGAAGGTTTGATGGTGCCCATCATCACCAACTTATCTTGCTCTTGTGTGAGGGATTCCATGAACTCTGCAAGCTTATGCATCTTCTAGGCTTGAGCTGTCAACTTGGTGGCATGGAAGGTTGAAACAAACACTAAATAGTCAGCACCAAGCTTAGAGAGTATGGAAAAAACTAGTTTCTCTTCCTTCTTTTCGATCCCACACTATTTCAACTGCAAAACAAGGGCCTTAAACTTGGAAAAGTAGAGTTGCAATTACTCGAAGTTACTGGGACTCAAGGAGATCAGTTCATTATCGATTTGATGTACTCTCATCTCATATATATTTCCAAAAATCTCTTCTAGATTCTCCCACAATTCATTAGGTTATGTCAATCCATCAATATGGAAGAGGAGGTCTCTTGAAACGCTTAGACACAAAAGACCATAGGACTCATCCCTCCTATTGTGCCATTTAATTTTCTCTGCATCTACATTGGTCTCTCCCTCTGTTTCCATAGTCAACCTGTAGAGACCTTTCGATCTCAAAAATATCTCCATCTCAACTTTCCACTCAAATAAATTGAATGGAGTCAAGATGATCTTCTGAGATTGGTCCATAGCTCAGAAATTGTGCCCTCCAGTCACCAGAATGCGCTCCCAGTCAAGATGTCAAATCTGCAATAGCAATAAGGAAGGAGATAAATCGATCTATAAAGTCTTTGATACCATGTGGAAATTGAACCCAAGATATAGAACAATTACACTCACAAAATTGCTAATCAAACATGAAAAATTCACACCAAAGGAGACTGAAATTAGAGCATAACACTGATCTGTATTCAATAAGTGTACAATAGCCAACCTTGTGAAGTAATAGGCTGCTGCAATATATAATTACATGAGAGATTATAATGCATAAGGATTCCATTCGAAATGGTCAAAAGGTAGGCTTACTAAATCTAGTTGAATCCCCCATAGGTGCATAAAGCAGTTTCCAAATATACCAAGATGCTCACGAATTGGCTAAGTCAAGAAGGAAAGATAATGAGGGATGGAAAGACAACTCATACATTCTTTTATTAGGATAAAAGGAGGGAGGATGATGTGGGAAAAAACAAGTCAACTACACCTAGTGTAGGTTTTCCTTTTGCCTTAAATCTCAATAAAACAGACAGCTTTTCAGAAAAAGTAGATATGCGCTTTGGAGGATCTGAAATAAAGAAGACATGATAAATTTGGTTTCCAGGATGTTTCCCAAGTGCTCCATGACTCATTTTTAGCATGTGTTGACTTCTAGGACTTGTAGAAGGCAACTAGCATAGTGTGGAATCTAGGAAACTAGGTAATAAGACAAAAATAATTAAAATTAATGTCTAAGGTAGGTAACTATGGGTTGATTATTCTAACATGTTGTGTGGCATTTCAAAAATAAAAATGAAATTTGAAATCTCTGTAAGATGTGAGACTCAATTTTATTATAAAATTGAAATTACATTTGGAAGTCGTCTCCAAAATAAATTAATTTTATTTAGAGTCCCCAAACAGGTCGACAGTATAAATTTTTTTAGAGGACTTGTGTGTATAAATATAAAATTTGGAATTTTTTTTGTAGTATGCATTTCGATGTGAAGATTGTAAGGGGATGACTGGGGAAGCTAGACTATGGGAGAGGAAAGAGAAGTCAAGTGCAGATGAGGGTTTACTATGATTTGAGAATTTTTTTTGGGGTGAAAGTCTTTGAGTTGTTATAGTCAGGATCAAAAGTGTGGTATTTAGGGAATCTTCCTCTCAGTAAATGAGGTATGTGCTTGTTTGTTGTTATCTAGAGATTACATGTTTGAATCCTAGGGACTGCACATTATTGAACATCGATATCCATCTTAGGTTGGATCAACTCTTTGGCTCAAGGTTGAATTAGTTCTGTTTTAAGGGTCGAAACAATTGTTTTTTGGGAGGTAGAGTGGAACAAGGGAATAATTCATACACTTAGGTTGCAACCTCTACTTGTAATTTCAGTTGAAGTTGAAAGAATTATTCTTGAGGTTGAAGCCTCCAAAACACCAGTTGCAATTGGTGCATAAAATTCTGAGTTAGAGCACATACCTTCAATGTAATCTTGTCATATATAAATATACACAGATTTGAAGATTCAATAACTATTGCAAATCTTATATCATATGTTATACTTTTGGTCTTTCAAGTTCATGACTGAATATTAGTTCTGTGTATCGAATATTAAATCAGTCCTAAAAATTTTAAACTGGTAAAAGACTACAATATTGATTCCCCCGCCTTTCAGTATTGTTTGTTTATTCTTCAGGATATACATTTTAGAGTTCTTCTTCAATCATGTTTCAATGAAGTCTAGATCATCACAACCATTATGTCAAGCATAATCAATACTTTAGTCGTTTTTAATATAAATTAGGGAGAGTTATGCACAATAATTTGAAAAAGTGTACAAAGTTTCACCTACATACAAGGAACATACTAAAGTTATTATTGAATAGCAACACTATTGTAGAGAATGTACCATCATTAATATTGAAATATTTTGTATGAATGATTACATGTTTTTAGCATAGTTGCATGTAATTGTTCATATGGTTATTAATGATGGTACATGTTTTTAGCATAGTTATGATTGAGCAATAAGTAGATATGGGATATGGGATTTACTGTAGAATTCCTTGGGTGATTTCCATAGCTAGGGTTTTTATACAGTACTAGTAGTTTGTTCCTCTAGAGGGGAACTTAGTACCAACCTAGTAAAAAAAGTGGAACCTTTATGAGCTCTTTTTTGTTTCATGGCTTTGGGTATGGAGCAATCTCCTTTTGGATCTATTCGGACATGTATATGTCTCTTTGGCAGTGCTAAGAAATGACTCTCCTTCACCAATTTTTTTTCTAATAGTGATGTGATGGTGGGGGATAACTTTCCATTGATCGCAGAAACATGTTTCCCACCACATGTCACACAAATCCTATGATTTGGAAAAACTATAACACCCAGGTAAATTAATTGTATCTAGTTGTTGGGATATCTACAGGAAAAGAAAATTTGGGAAATATTAGCCTCCAAGATTCTTTCCCTCGGATGCTAAAGGTTGGGGTTTTATCCTTGCCTATCTCGGAAGCAAATGGTTGTGGAAATATCATGAACATTTCACGTTCTGTTGAAACATTTCAGGAAAAAAATGAAAATGTGACAGGGGATTAGGCTTAGGGCAGTCACATAATCAAAGCTGAAAGAGACAAGAAAGGTCGAGTTTTTTGTGTGTTGGGTAAAGGCATGACTCTCGATATGGTTCATGGTCTCTATTCAAGGGCCCTCTTGGGTAAGTTTGAATATCTAAAGACGAGTTGTTCATATATTATCAAGTGGATTTCTTGGACATGGAATCCACTTATTGACTATACACCAAGGGTTATTATGTTGGTAAATGGGTGGGTCATTGGACATGGTTGACTTGTCCCCTGTAAGTGGCATGCAACCTTTGACTCTTGGAAGGATAAGTTAAAAGTTAGACACTTGTGAGTTATGCTTTTGGAATGTTGGACATTTAATTTATTTATGGGAGAGGCAAACTCCATAGGTCACTTTATTTTGATAGAGGAAGAAACCCTAATGTCCCCTATTTGAAAGGTAATGAAGGTTATGTTTGAACTAGATGTTATAGAAGGTTTTGTAGAGGAAATCAAGATGAGATGGGATGAGGGCATGTTTATTCAAAGGGTCAATTATTGCAGGATTCCTTTTCGGTATTTTAAATGTCACAATACTGGCCATCTGAGTAAGGATTGTTCTAGATTCCTGAGAAGGTACATTATCGACGCTTCAGATGAGTCTTCTTCTCAAGGTGGGTCTGAAGAAAAGGAACCAGACTTATATTTTCCCATTCCTTTGGATGTAGAGTTGGCTGCATATTTTATGGGCAATTTCAAAAAAATCTATTCCTTTACTTTTGAAATTTCTTTTAGCTGATAAAATTTTCGAGGCTTTGAAGACTAATACTCCTTAATTGGGATGGGATGGTCAGTTATCCTTTACAAAGTGGGGTATTTCCTCTATCCCTCTAGATCAGGGTCATAATGGGCATATATATTCTCTTTTTTGTTCCTCTGATATTCAGTTTTGGTTGGAAATTAATAAAATACAATATAATTATGAAAAAGGGAAATTACTCTAGACTCATGTCCTTGTTACGGAACCCTTTTCCACTACTTCACTTTAAGAGGATGTGGGTTTAGTTGTTGTTTATAGCTATGACACTGAAATTTCCTCTAGGATTATTCCTTTGTCTACTCTTTCCCCTTAAATATTTAATTTTCATCTTCTCCCATTGCTAACAATTTTGACTCTTTTCCAGGATCGCCCTACACAAGTTGCCACAGATGCCCAAATAGACCAGACATTTTGTGTTTTTTCTAGAGAACATAATGATGTCATTCCCATTTCCTCTATAAGGAATTTAGATATCACTACCCAAGAAAAATTTGATAAACAACTTGGGGAATTGATAGTAGATCCTCCAAAATTTGTAAACCCTAATGTTTCTTCTGTTTTGAATTTTGATTCTCCTTCTGGGGCCCTTAGAGAAAGCACTCCCCATTAGATGGGTTCTTAATGAAAATGATATCCTTTAGCATCAGGGGGATAGATATCCATCCCAAAGGATTTCCCTAAAATGGTTATTGGATACTATTGAACCATTTTTTATGTTACTTCAAGAAATAATGGCATCCTCGGTCAAAGCATGTGGAATTCTTTCTCAATATTAGGTCTTCATGAAAGTGTTGTGGTGTTGGTGCTTTTGGGGCCTTGGGAGGGTTTTTGGTGGTTGGAACCTTTTGTTTATTTTTATTTTATTTCTTGCCATACTTAATTGTTGCAGGCATTCTTGTTGAAGGCAGGATTATAGACTTCGACAAGTGTTTCAGAATTATAAACATTTATGGACAATACCAACATAGAAAGGATTTCTGGGACAATGTTATAGAGTCAATAATTTTTAATGATAATTATATTATAGTGGTTGGATATATAAATTTAACAATGTCATCCACTGAGATTTGGGGTGCTAGTAAAATCGTTGATCCCTTAGCCTCTTATTTCAAGGATGCCTTTGGTAATGCTGGTTTGATTGATGTGCTTCCAAATGTTATGGTCCCTATGTGGTCCAATGGCCGAATAGGGAAATATGGAGTGGAAAAGATACTGGATCAATTCTTAATTATGGATGAAATTAGAACTTGTTCTATATCTACAAGAATTTCATATCATCGAGCTATTGTTCCGTATCTAAACATTGAGAATCATTTCACATATTATCCCTTCAAGTTTAATAGGATTTTCCTGGATGAACCAAATTTTTGTTTCCTTATAAGTAATAAATGGTTAACCTATGATATGGATGCCTCTTTATCACCAACACATAGGCTAGTAAGGAAAAATGAATTAATTAAAGGACAGGTAATGGGACAAAATGAAGAACAAATCCAATTCAGAGAATCTGATTAGGATTGAATATGAAATTGCTGATATGTTTGAAAAGGTTGATGAGAATGCATTCTTTGTTCAGATGAAAGAGAATTTTCTCAAATTGGAAACGGAGAAATGAAAATTACTAAAACAAGAGGAGGATACTTAGAGGCTTAAAATCCGTGCAATCTGGGTTGCACAAGGGGACAACAATGCCAAAATCTTCCAATGATTTGCTAATAAGAGAAGAAACATGAATTCCATATGGGAACTAAAGGACGAGGCTGGAAATCAATTTTTTTATCAGAAGTCATTAAAAGAGGTAGATGTTAAGAATTTCAAGGATATTTAAAAGCAAGGATCCTCTACAAATCTTGAAGATCAGTTGAAGGTTATTAAACATTATCCTAGGTTCATTTAAGAGAAAGGTATCAAAGTTGGTATGGAAGTTACATTGGAGGAGATCAAGATTGTTTTGAAACACTTCATTAAGGACAAAATCTCTGGGTCATATGGGTGGACAGTTGGATTTTTTACACATTTTTTTGACTTGGTTGGGAATGATCTTTTAGAGGTCATGGAGGAATCAGGGAGAAAATATTATGTGCCTGATTCTATGAAATATAATATATTGCTTTGGTTACAAAAAAGGATAATTCTAAGAAATTTAATGACTACAAACCTATCTCATTATGTAACTTGATTTATAAAGTCCTTACGAAGATTATTGCCGATAGGATAAAACCTATTTTGGATAAAGCCATATATTTTGAAAAAAATGGTTTCTTATCTAATTGACAGCTTTTGGATTTTGTTGGGGTGGCCCAAGAATGTCTTCATTCTATCAAACAAAAAAACATTCAACCCTTTGTCCTTAATATGGATTTGATAAAAGAATATGATTACGTATATTGGTATTTTCTCCAATTTGTCCTCATACATATCGATATTTTAGTGGAATGAAAAATTGGATCATGCTTTGAATTTCTTCCGTGAACTTTGTTCTTTTGATTAATGGATCACCTACTTCCTTTTTCCCTTGCAGTAGAGGACCCATAAATTGTTGTCTATTATCTCCATTACTATTCTTACTGGTTATTGAAGGACTAAGTAGGATCATAAACTTAGCTAAATAGGATCAAAGGATAAGAGGTATTAAAATTACTAGTTCTCTTTTTGTTTACGCACCAGTTATTTGTGGACGATGTGCTTATATTTGGTTGTGGTATTGAAGTGGAATGGATGGTATTTTGGTCTATTTTTGATATTTTATATTATGCATCTAGTATGGCTATTAGTCCACACAAATATTTGTTCATTCATAATTGTAAGGATGATGAGATTAGAGCGGAAATCTCCTTACTACTACCATTTCAAATGGAGATAATGGATAAGGGTTTCAAATATCTGGGATTTTTCTTGAAACCAAATTGTTATGAGAAAGAAGATTGGAACTGGCTTATTTAAAAGTGGAAAGAAGGATACATAAATTGAATTTTAGGTGGCTACATTGGGGGGGAGGCTTATTCTTGTAAAATATTTATTGGAAAGTATTTGAGTCTATTGTCTATGTCTTTTTTCAGGTACCTGTTTCAGTTATAAATTCTATCAGGAGGAAAATTTTTCTTTTTTATGGGCAGGGAAGCAGGGTGTCTTAAAATTCCATCTTGCATCATGGGAGAGTGTTGGTCGACCAAAATCCTTAGGGGGTTGGGGTTTAAAAAAAATATTGGTTTAGTAAGGCATTAAGAACTAAAATTATATGGCGTTTACTATTCAGGGATGGATTGTGGAGAAATTATATGGCGTTTACTATTCAGGGATGGATTGTGGAGAAAATGAATCAAGAAAAAATACTTCAAATACCCCTCAATATTGCATTGGACTAAGAATCCTAATAAAATTTCAAGAAATGCATCAACTGTTTGGAGAGGATTATCTCATGCCTTTCCAATTCTAGGTGAAAAGTTGAGTTGGAATGTCAGTCGAAGTATACATATATTCATTGGTATTGATCCTATCATTGGTTATGATGGTAATTATAATATTTCAGGTCCACTTTTGGATCAATTACATGATGAAAATATACACGTCCTTGCTTACTTTAAACATTCCGATGATGCTGAAATTTCCTCGTCTTATTGGTACTTTGCCAATGAATTGGATCTGAATGTGAAGGTCTCAAATGAATGGAATGATTATATTGTTAATTTGAATGGTGTTGGTGTTAAACTTTCTGATAATGAGGATATGTTGGCCTAGTCTTGGGATAATTCAAAAGGAGTTCTCTCAGCAACGAAGGCGTATGAGTTGATTTCTATTAACTTGTTTACTACTCGGAAATGGTGGACAAATCATATTTGGAAATGGTGCATTACACTTAAATTCAAATTTTTTATTTGGGTTTGTTTTGAGAATAAGATTCTCACATGGGAAAATTTACATAAACGAGAGTTTGTAGGTCTTGGATTTTGTTGTTTATGTAAAGAGGATATGGAATCTATGACACATATCTTCCTTTAGTGCCATTTTGCTGGATCTATTTGGACCGAGCTTTGAAGTCTATTACAAATTCAAGAAGATTAGGTTTTCTATGATTTCTAGGACAATCTTTATTATTGGTTTCATTCTATGGTTAAATATAAGGAGCTTATAACACAATATTTAGATCAATATTTATTATTGGAACTGGAAGGTATAACACAATATTTAGATCAAGGATAATCCCTCTAAGGAATTCCAGAAAAGAAAAAGAAAATAATTTCAATGAAAGCGACAACAAACACATTGATAAATGGATTTCTATATAAAATAAAACCAGTTCAAATACTCATATGTTGTGCCCTTGAACTTGAATGACAAGTCATCATCGACAATGCACATAATGTCCCTCCTAGAGGTCATTATCAAGCTGAATTGACAGCCATAACATTTTTGCAATAAGGACTATGGTGGTTAATACTACATAAAGATTGCAAAGCTCCAATAAAAAAATGTGACTGATGTCAAAGGTTAGACTAACCATTACCAAGTAATGAGATTCCTTTAAAATATATCAATCCAAACTTAAATTTTGAAATCTGGGCAATTGAATTTGTTGGACCATTCCCAATCCTTAGCCGAAAGACTAGAGCAAGATATATTATTAACGTAGTTGAACATGTAACCAAATGGTAAAAAGCTAAACCCGTCGAAGCATGTTGGCCATAGGGGAAGTTAGGGATAATTTAGTTGGAATTATGACCAAGTATGAAAGATTCAAGCCATAGAAAGGAAGAAGGAAGCTGTGATAGAAGTAGAGGAAGAAGGAAGAAGGATCTGTGACAGAAGCAACCACAGAATAAAGACTAGATAGATGAAGAGTGCACTAGAGAGGAAGAGTTCACAACTAGTTTTAGTGTCTTGGTCTCCAAATCAGCCCAATTGCTCCCAAATATTTAGAGAAGGTGTATGAATGATATAATTACTTAATTATTATTTTTATGGATGTATTATGGTCCTCCAATCAGTTCTTCAAGTATATATCAAATTCTGAATAAGATAGATGAATTTACTAGCAATTTTGTGTCTCAAATCCCTCCCGGGTAATTGATAGAATGGCTTCCCAAATGTACATAAACTCACTCAAATTATAAAATTGAATAATGGGATGTGTAGAAGAAATTATTAGATACTCATAGGAATAACCAATCTAAATCCCATGGCTTTTACCACTTCCTTCAATCAGATATAAAAAACTTGTTTTGGACCCTTGGGGAAATGAGATGTAGTTTTCCCAAAATGCTATGAAATTCGACCCAATGGCCACAAATTATCACTTACATACCATGAAACACATAATATACTTTAATTATAGTTCATTCATTAATAAATCATCAATTGTGCACACATACATTCGATTCCATCAAGATTGCAAGAGTTTACAACAAGGTATTGGGAAGATGGCACTGTTTCTTCAATATTGGACAATAATACATGAAATATCTTGGATTTTAGACCTGATATATTTATGAACTTAAATAACAGATCATTTACATAAGAATACAAAATACTGGAGCAAGATAATCTCCCTCAAAGAGATGAATATCTCACCAAGTGTGCCTCACTCCATAGAGCTGAAATATGGTGAGAAAAATTGAGATGAATGGAAGAAAAAACTGATATTGAGATGTCCATGAAATTACTGTAGCTTGCACCTAAAAATAAGAATCCATTAAATCTCCATGAAATACCTGAGTGGCATTTCTAAACACCAACTAGGATGGGAATCTTTCACCCTCGAAATTGGCTTAAGCAAGAAAACTAGTCATCCACTAGTTCTCACAATTCACAAATGATCAAAAGATTATTATCATGGATGATCCCTGCATTTTATAAAAATTGTTAGTCTTATAAGGTTCCAAATCCATCCATAAACCAAATCCAAGTCAAATTGGTGTGGATGCTCATGCTATGCCATGTGGCCTCTCTCTTCACCTTCCCTCTTCTCCCAAATTTGAGTAGGAGCCTCTTGGTCTTCTCCAACTCCCAAATTCGACCTCTAAGATGCTCTATTTAGTAATGACTGGTCAGTATTTCAGTATGTCAGCCTTCAGATCTGACTTGTGTCATAACTATCATAGAATCTCCATCATTGGTGTCATAGATGTCATAAATGTAAGGGGAATCTAGCCAAGTGTCCATGAAACTCTCATTTGGCTCTTCCTCTCACATGTAAGTTACAATTCATCTCGATTTCTACCTATGAAGTATATTTACAAGTATATTAACCTCATAATCCATCCCAAAACATTAAGCTTCCCATAGATTCGAAATTACAAGAGGAGGATGCCATTTAACATAGGAATTGTAGCTTGAGTGGGCCCCATAGTCTCCATGTGTCTCCATTCTCCATAGCCATTTCATTTTTATATTGTATTTATTTAATATTCTAAATTATTAAATATTTATCATCTTCTAATGCCTAAACATCATTTATTATCCCCCTTATTCCAAATCTCAAAGCTTCCACCCCCAACCTAGGAAACTAGTGATTTTCCTCGACAATAATTTGACTTTTAGCATCCCTTTTGTTAGCACAAAATTTATTTTTGTCGGAATTGGTCTTATTGCCTTCAAAATTTTAAGTTTTCATGTGTGATTGAGTTGGTTTCCAAATTTTTCTCATTAATATATTTCCAAGTTGGCAAAGAAGAGAAGTTAAAGGAATTTTAGGGAAAAAGACAAATAATTTTTTTACAAATGGGGACAAAAGATTTATTAATTTTTGAATGAAATTAAAAAAAATGGCTTTTGTAAAGTTATTATTTTATTTATATTCAAAAATTAATAGTCTTGGATATTTTTCCAAAGTCAAAATGCGGTCTTTATTCACCAAACCAAGTTTTAAGGAAGGTTTACGTGCTAAACAAGGTTTATTACCTTTCTTAAGATATAATCAAAACATTAGCACACAAATAATCCGATGGCTAATGTAAAAAGTGAAAATTAAATCAACGGGTAATATTATTTTCGGAGAGTTAAGTTGCGCGTTAATTAAAACAAAAGGGCTTAGCGGAAAGTATATGTGTAAGTTGATCCTATGGATGGGAAATAAAGGTGAATTAAATCAACGACTATTATGATTTCCGGAGAGTGAACTTGCACGTTTGATAAAACAAAGGAGCATGGAGGAAAGGAGTACGTGTCACCTGATCTGAAGGTGAAGAATTAAAGGTGATATAGATCAACGGTCACGGATGGATCTGGAGCTGAAAGTTGCATGGGGGTTAAAGTTGAAAGGTGGTAGCGGTATTTAAACCACTGTCCACGTGGTAACTTTGGGTAAATTCTGCGAAGAAAAGTGGTTTGGAAAAAATCGCCGAAAGGGGGCTCTGGAATGGGGTCCTATATAAATAAATTTGACTTGGTTCTTTCATTTGATTTGTGTGTTGCGCGCAAAAGGAAGGAGACAGTCCACCATATTTCAAAACTCAAATTTTAAGTGTTTTCAATCACAGGGAAAATGGCGGAGATAAAGAGTTAGCTGGAAATTGATTTTTATAAAAAAAGAGAAGGGAAGCCACCACTCAGCAATGCGGAATGGAATCCCAAAAAGAACATCAACATAGAAGAGTTGCAGAAATATATACAGTGAGAGCATTCATGAAGGTATTGGTATGTGTTTAAATTTTTACAAACAGAATTTACAGTGGAGAGTGTGCCAAAGCCTGAGATTATTCAAATGTTTGGAGGCACTTTTAACAAATATGGATACCTTGATCAGTAAATTCATGGGATCTGTATTACAATAGATGTTCTTACAAGGACAACTGCTATATTTTCTCTTACAGTTAAACAATTCAAAGTTCAATAGCAACATAGCATATTTTTTTTTTTCTGAAAATGACTGTTTTAGTCATTTTATTCAACAATTTGTTTCCAGAAAAAAAAGAATAAATTTCAAAAAATGAAATGGGTTTTTCATCATAACATCGTGATCTACAATAACCTCTCTCAGTTTTTACCCAGGTGATACAGATTGGGAGTAGCAAAGTCATCTTCAGAGGGACAATGTTCAGATTTCGAAATGACTGTTTTAGTCATCAAATTAAAATAATTGTTTACATTAAATGAAGATGAATTTTGTGAAACTAGAAGAGGATTTTCTTCAAAAAATACCTATCCACGATAACCTCTTTCAGTTTTCACACAGGTGCTACGGTTCAGCAGCAACAAAATCAGTTGTACAAGCCAATTTTTATGTTTTCCAAAGGACTATTTCAACCATCAAATTCAAAGAATTGTTTTGGACAAATGGAATTTAATTTGACAAAACTGAAAGAGGTTTTTATTCCTAACAGGTCTTAAATCCAAAACCTCCTTCAGTTTTTACACAGTAATCATAGGTTGGGAGAAATTTAAATATCTTTACAGGTCATTTTTCCAGAAATATACAATTTATTATATGAGTCATCAGCTTCAAAGGAATATTTCGAGGAGATTGAGATTAGTCTGGTGAAATTAAGACATGAGTTTTTTTTGGCACATGTCCAATTATAAAAACCTCTCCCAGATTTTATACATCTGTCACCATTGGAGAAATGCAGGAGAAACTTTGTTGTAACTGTTTCTATTTTTAGAGTTCAGTTAGGTTTCGAATTCTAAGTTAGGTAAAGACTATTCTTATATAAATTAAAATGTAATTGATAGTTAGGGGGAGGATTTTCAAGAGCAGAGAGGCTCTACATTGTAATGGATTCACATTTTCAGTAAATGAATGAAATTTGCAGAGGAGGAATGTAAAATCTTTTTCATGTCAGAGATTCTTGTGCCATCCTTTTTATTCAGTAAGTAATTTCTTTATGCGACTGTTTATCCTGTTTTCCACTCCATTTTGTATTTGATTTCATGCTTGAGCATTAGTTTTTATGGGCTAGAATTCATCCTGCATGCTCTAGGTCCATTGTTCAAGCATTTTCAAAATATCTTCTTCTAAAGTCTTGCAGAATTCACCATATTTAGGTGCTCTGTTTGATGGAATGTCTCCCTTTGTCTACTAATCAACCTGCTAATACCTCAAGACTGAGGAAATGGTGCCTACCTTGCCTCTGATCATAAACCTTCAAAACCTTACTTCCTACAATCTATTTCAGATCTGATTGTTGACTCCATTGCCCAATGGTCTCCTCCATGACTGTCCTACCAAGTCTTTAAAACAAACTTTTCCTATTTGTCCCATCAGAAATCTGACCTTCTGAGTGTATTTGATTGAAATATCATGAGTATAAAAACTTTGTAAATAGTGAGAGATCCATCTCTGATTGTATTAGGTCAAAAATACATTCTAAAGTGGTTTTTGCTGTTACCTCGGGATCTACCATTTCACAAGCTGGGTACATCCTGAGTGCTAACAAACTGGCGCCATTGCCGGGGAATGAAGGTTCGAATCTTCCCTGGGTATGAACGACATAGTTTCAGATTTGATTGTTGATGGCAAAGAACAGTCAGATATCAACAAGGTTGTGCATATTTCACCTGGCGACTCCATCTTCGAAGAATCCAGTTTTCAGAATTCCTATGGCGACTCCACTGTT
>LPNX010755387.1:187529-248631 GCA_001517045.1 Pseudotsuga menziesii | reverse complement strand
TTGGAAAACATGTATAGTGATGATGAGTTAGTGGATGAAGAGCTTTTAGAAATTTTATATGAGAACCCATTTCAGAAAAAAGAAACACAAATTAGCTATTTTCACATTCAAGAAAAATCTCAGCAGTTAATAATTTCTTCCTCTACTGAAAAAGACATGAGCCAAAACTCCGACTCAAGCAGCTACATTTCTTTTTCTGAAGTAGATGATAATTTGCAGCAGTCTTGTCATTCTTTGTGTGACCAGGAAGGAAGTTGGGATGTTCAATCAAACCCTTCTTCATATTATTCAACTTCTGAAGTTTTGTTTCAAGATGTGGCTGCTTATTCCCAATCAGAAAATTCCTTTTTGCAGCAGCAATTTCCTCTAAATTCTAATGTTTCTGTGGGTGATTACATAAAGAATTCCGATTCTACAAATTTTCGGTCTTACAGTCCCTCATATTTATTTTCTGAAAATGCAATTAAAGAGAAATCAGCCCTTCGATTAGAATTGGAAAAAAGATATGAGCATGAAGATGATCAGTGTATTGATGTGAAAGAAGATGGTTATACTCTTGATGGTTTTTCTGATGATTGTGGTCAGCTTGTTGAAAATTATGTTAGTGATGGTTTTAAAGAAAATTTTAGCCTACTTATATATAATGAAAAGGAAGAGAAATCATGCCATCAATCTCAGTATGTGAAAGAACCAACAGTGTGCTATAAACAAAGGGATCACAAAGAAGGAGATGAAAACTCTCAATGGGATGTTTCTTTAAATCTTTCCAATTCAGAAACATTTGGTCAAGAAGACATCTTTCTGCTTAATCTTGTTGAAGAACAAGATGATATTCCTCTTGAAGTGCTTGAGAAGAGTGGAGTTGTAACTGTAGAAATATTAAATGAAGTTGCTGATATATCATTGAAAAACAATCATGAGAATTCCTTTCAAAACTCTTTTAAAGATCGGTTTCAGAGTATGCAAGAAGAGTTACTTTTTGGACAGCCTTGTTATGAAAAACAAGTGATTGAGTATTTCGAAATTTGTCATGTTTTTTATGATCCAGTAGCAGAGTACATGGATAAATTTTTCAGATGGAGTAGTTGGTTATATGTTTGCAGCAAAGGACAAATTTTTCATCATAACCTATTTCTATTTTGTTCTTATGTTCTAATTTTGATCAAGCATGAGGAAGAAATGGAATTATTGGATAAATTGCTTGATTGGCTTCATTGGAAGTCAGATTTTGCTTAATTGGGCATTTATGCTTAGTTAAGTAGGATAGGTAGGAATGAATAAGCTCGACATGGCGAGCATTTCTTTCAGCAGTTTTCAGTTTGGTTTCAGTTTCAAGTGCAATTTAGTTACAGGTTGATAGAGTGGGATTTGTTTGCAAAATGGTTTCAGTTGATGGTTCAGTTCAAAACAGGTTGAGGATTTTAGAGAAAGATTAAGAGAAACCCAATGGATTTGGCACTGGTCTACGGGGTTCTTTGCTACCTCGCAGGGAGGATAGCATCCCTAGTTGGAGCCAGTTGTTAGCACAAAATTTATTTTTGTCGGAATTGGTCTTATTGCCTTCAAAATTTTAAGTTTTCATGGGTGATTGAGTTGGTTTCCAAAGTTTTCTCATTAAGATATTTCCAAGTTGGCAAAGAAGAGAAGTTAAAGGAATTTTAGGGAAAAAGACAAATAATTTTTTTACAAATGGGGACAAAATATTTATTAATTTTTGAATGAAATTTAAAAAAATGGCTTTTGTAAAGTTATTATTTTATTTATATTCAAAAATTAATAGTCTTGGATATTTTTCCAAAGTCAAAATGCGGCCTTTATTCACCAAACCAAGTTTTAACGAAGGTTTACGCGCTAAACAAGGTTTATTACCTTTCTTAAGATATAATCAAAACATTAGCACATAAATAATCCGATGGCTAATGTAAAAAGTGAAAATTAAATCAACTGGTAATATTATTTCCGGAGAGTAAAGTTGCGCGTTAATTAAAACAAAAGGGCTCAGTGAAAAGTATATGTGTAAGTTGATCTGACGGATGGGAAATAAAGGTGAATTAAATCAACGGCTATTATGATTTCTGGAGAGTGAACTTGCATGTTTGATAAAACAAAGGAGCCTGGCAGAAAGGAGTACGTGTCACCTGATCTGACAGCAGAGAATTAAAGGTGAAATAGATCGACGGTCACGGATGGATCCGGAGCTGAAAGTTGCACGGGGGTTAAAGTTGAAAGGTGGTAGCAGAATTTAAACCACTGTCCACGTGGTAACTTTGGGTAAATTCCGCGAAGAAAAGTGTTTTGGAAAAAACCGCCGAAAGGGGGCTCCGGAATGGGGTCCTATATAAATAAATTTGACTTGGTTCTTTCATTTGATTTGTGTGTTGTGCGTGAAAGGAAGGAGACAGTCCACCATATTTCAAAACTCAACTTTTAAGTGTTTTCAATTACAGGGAAAATGGCGGAGATAAATAGTCAGCTGGAAATTGATTTTTATAAAACAAGAGAAGGGAAGCCACCACTCAACAATGTAGAATGGAATCCCAAAAATAACATCAACACAGAAGAGTTGCATAAATATATACAGTGAGAGCATTCATGAAGGTATTGGTATGTGTTTAAATTTTTACAAACAAAATTTACAGTGGAGAGTGTGCCAAAGCCTGGGATTATTCAAATGTTTGGAGGCACTGTTAACAAATATGGATACCTTGATCAGTAAATTCATGGGATTTGTATTACAGTAGATGATCTTACAAGGACAACTGCTATATGTTCTCTTACAGTTAAACAATTCAAAGTTCAAAAGCAACATAGCATATTTTTTCTGAAAATGACTGTTTTAGTCATTTTATTCAACAATTTGTTTCCAGAAAAAAAAGAATAAATTTCAAAAAATGAAAGAGGTTTTTCATCATAACATCGTGATATACAATAACCTCTCTCAGTTTTTACCCAGGTGATACATATTGGGAGCATCAAAGACATCTTCAGAGGGACAATGTTCAGATTTCGAAATGACTGTTTTAGTCATCAAATTAAAACAATTGTTTACATCAAATGAAGATAAATTTTGTGAAACTGGAAGAGGTGTTTCTTCAAAAAATACCTATCCACAATAACCTCGTTCAGTTTTCACATAGGTGCTACGGTTCAGCAGCAACAAAATCAGTTGTACAGGCCAATTTTTATGTTTTCCAAAGGACTATTTCAGCCATCAAATTCAAAGAATTGTTTTGGACAAATGGAATTTAATTTGAAAAAACTGAAAGAGGTTTTTATTCCTAACAGGCCTATAATACAAAACCGCCTTCAGTTTTTACATAGTAATCACAGGTTGGGAGAAATTTAAATATATTTACAGGTCATTTTTCCAGAAATATACAATTTATTATATGAGTCATCAACTTCAAAGGAATATTTCGAGGATATTGAGATTATTCTGGTGAAATTAAGACATGGGTTTTGTTTGGTACATGTCCAATTATAAAACCTCTCCCATATTTCATATATCTGTCACCATTGGAGATATGCGGGAGAAACTTTGTTGTAACTGTTTCTATTTTTAGAGTTCAGTTAGGTTTCAAATTCTAAGTTAGGTAAAGACTATTCTTATATAAATTAAAATGTAATTGATAGTTAGGGGGAGGATTTTCAAGAGCAGAGAGGCTCTACATTGTAATGGATTCATGTTTTTAGTAAATGAATGAAATTTGCAGAGGAGGAATGTAAAATATTTTTCATGTCAGAGATTCTTGTGCCATCCTTTTTATTCAGTAAGTAATTTCTTTATGTGACTGTTTATCCTGTTTCCCACTCCATTTTGTATTTGTTTTCATGCTTTAGCATTAGTTTTTATGGGCTATAATTCATCCTGCATGCTCTAGGTCCATTGTTCAAGCATTTTCAAAATATCTTCTTCTAAAGTCTTGCAGAATTCACCATAGTTAGGTGCTCTGTTTGATGGAATGTCTCCCTTTGTCTACTAATCAACCTGCTAATACCTCAAGACTAAGGAAATGGTTCCTACCTTGCCTCTGATCATAAACCTTCAAAACCTTACTTCCTGCAACCTATTTCAGATCTGATTGTTGACTCCATTGCCCAATGGTCTCCTCCATGACTGTCCTACCAAGTCTTTAAAACAAACTTGTCCTATTTGTCCCATCAGAAATCTGACCTTCTGAGTGTATTTGATTGAAATATCATGAGTATAAAAACTTTGTAAATAGTGAGAGATCCCTCTCTGATTGTATTAGGTCAGAATTACATTCTAAAGTGGTTTTTGCTGTTACCTCGGGATCTACCATTTCACAAGCTGGGTACATTCTGAGTGCTAACACCTTTGACAACTTTCATGAATATGGAAAATGTGATTTTCCCATTGTGACCCAATTCAAAATTTGGGACATTAAAAATCTTCCATTCCCAATATTTCTTGTCCTCAAGCAATTTCAAACATGGTTGTTAAAGAACCTGCTTTCTGTATGATTCTTTGAAGTTGCCACTGAGCTGCCCACCTTGAGTCTTTGATATTCTATGAAGATTTTAGAGAGGAGCCACCATTCTTGCTGCTACACTACTCTTATTAAAATCACCTTATTAAATGGGGAATACATCTCCCATGCTATTTGTTTCCCAAAGAATTTGAAATCAATGGGACTAAAAACTATTCCAGGTTCCCATTGCTTGCATTGCACTCCAACAATTAAGAGTGCTCTCCAACCCATACCATTTGGAAAGAGAATTTATGGATCCCATTTTCTTGTATGCATTATTCCAAACATCATTAGTGCATAATATATATCATCAAAGTATATAACAACACAATAATAATGTACATCAAGGAGGTGCCTCACCAAGAAATCATGAAAGTGCTTATACCTTCGAGTGAGTAGACTACCATTTTCCAAGTACATACATGATTCAAGTGACCAATCAAATCTACTCCAATGACATAGGTGAGTATCCCATGTCCTATAATTCTGCTCCAAAAGTAAGTGATATGCATCAAAATATTCAGCCATGTATTCTTTCATCCAAGAAGTGAATGAAGAATCTCCACTCAAATTTGAACCAAATAGTGAGCAACAAAAACAAGGAGACTTCAAATGAATCAAATAAGTCTTACCCATACATCCATGAATGAGTGAATCATAAATATATAACAATGTATGTGGCTGGTAACAAAAAATTTCTCTTATCATAAGTCTATTCACCCTAGTGTTGGATGAAGTTCCTCCAACATCAAATTAACCAAGTGTTGAGCAATAAAAACCATGAGTCTTCAAGTGACTCAAATGCATATCATAGGTGCATCTATGTAGATGTGCATCATCAGAAAGTAACAAGGAAGTTTGCTAGAAATGTGAATAAGAATGTGCTCCAAATGGTATGTAATGTGCATCAATATAATCATCCATGTGTTCTTTCATCCAACAAGTGAATGGAGAACCTCCACCAAAATATGAACAAAATAAGGAGCAAGGAAAACATGGAGACTTCAAGTGGCTCAAAGAAGTCTTATCAATACACTCATGAATATGTATATCATCATGTAACATCAGAGGATATTTCTGCCAATAATAATGTTCTTCAATTAGATAACTCTTCACCCAAGTGTGGGATGAAGTTCCTCCAACTTCAAATAGACTAGGAAAGGACCAAGGAAAATCATGAGTCTCCAAGTGACTCAAGTGAACATCATAGGTGCACCCATGTATATTTGTATAATCATAATGTAAACAAGGATGCTGATGCAAATATAAAGAATATGGTGCTCTAATAATTCCATCATAAAATGGATAAATATAATGTCCATGCTCTTCATGTGGCACCATAAAAAAGAAACCTTTCACCCATACTTCATTAGGATGACTGCTGCAAAATTTAGAATTGTAGGATGTAGGAGAAATAACCTACTCACCCAAATGATAAATAAGTGCAAAATTGTCATAATTTGAAAGATCCATAGGGGTAGGATTATGCACCTCCCTAAAAAATGCAAAAATTTCCTCTTGGGTTGGTTCCAAGGTGGTGGAATTATGCACTTCTTCAAAAATTGTGTAACCATTTTCAAGAGGCAACTCAAGTTCCTCTTCCACCATTACTAGTGATTGGATATCATCACTATAATCCTCAAGCACATCAAGAACCTGCAATTTTTCATGTTTCTCATGATCCATCATGTCATGAGAATCCTCCAAGAAATCTACCTTATGAAAATATGAAACATCGGAGGAAAAACAAGTGTCTTGCAACTTTTCAAGAAGTTGCTCATTTTGAATTGTGAGCTTATCAATAACTTCATTATTATTCAAGTAGGATTCATGTAGCCATTCACTAATCTCAATGAAATTTTTTCTATAAAAAATCAAATACATTAAAATACCTTTGATGTTGCACATTGCTCTTTGAATCTTCTCCATGTCTTCAAGGAAGGATGGCTCCTCCAATGAAGTAGCTCTCCAACAAGAATTTGATACTAATGCTTGAGTGTAATCCAGATTATGATAATGGCCTATTGGATCTTCTTTTCATTAATATTTAAGGACCCTTCAAGAAAATGAGGCTCTTGCAAATGAACCTACTCATCTTCTTCCTTCTTGCATGGACCAACTTCATGAAGCTCAAGTGGTGATGGGGAAGTTTATCTTGTTTCTTATTTAACTGCTACAAGGTATTCATTTTCATGTTTAATGGAGTTTTGGATTGCAACAAATTTTTTAAATCTGATATCTATGTCACCAACATATAATTGTGAGCACCCATCAGTAGGTACTCCTTCATAGTTCAAGCATCCATCAGTAGATGCTCTTTGGTCCATGTCCATAGTAGAATTTGTTTCAGAATGATATTGAATAGTTTCAAGGTACTCTTCTTCCTTCTCATGTGATGTTTCCTAATATTTTTCAAAGTAATTTGGGAGTGAATTTATACCCTCTTCATGTACTACTTCTTCTACTTCACCTATTTCAGAACTAGGTGGTTCATGGGTCTCCTCCTTTTGCTCCTTCAAGCAAGCTGATGCATTTTCCACCTTGGTCTTCTTAAAATCAATATATTTTTCCCAAATTTGGAAAGCCAAAAATTCAAATCCTTTAATAATTTTCTTGGTCATGTCTTCAAGGATAGGTTCCATACTTTTTATTATCTCCTTACCATCATATGAGGTTCTCTTTTCATGCCTAGTCATAGTTTCCAAAAAAATTCCTTCTTCTCTTACTTTTTTTCCTTCAATAAAATAACTTTTGGGTTTCAATATATAATGGTGGTACCTTAATTATTTTCCTCGTAAATATCAGACCAAATCAGATGCCAATATCATGCTCTGATACCACTGTAATGTCCCCTTTTTGGAATTTTATTAAAATGCCCAATTTTCCAATTTTTTTCACAATTTTGGCTCTTGACTAGTTTTAGTGTCTTGGTCTCCAAATCAGCCCAATTGCTCCCAAATATTCAGAGAAGGTGTATGAATGATATAATAAATTAATTATTATGTTCAAGGATGTATTAGGGTCCTCCAATCAGTTCTGCAAGTCTATATCAAAAGATAGATGAATTTACTAGCAATTTTGGGGCTCAAATCCCTCCCGAGTAATTGCCGGAATGGATTCCAAAATGTACATAAACTCAATAAAATTATCAAATTGAATCCAGGGATGTGTATAATACATTATTATAGAATCATATGCATAACCAACCATGGCTGTTATCACTTCCTTCAATCAGATATAAAAAACTAGTTTTGGACCCTTGGGGAAATGAGATGTAGTTTGCCCCAAATGCTATGAAATTCGACGCAATGGATACAAATTATTAGTTACATACCATGAAACCCATAATATAATTTAATTACATTTCATTCATTTATAAATCATCAATGGTGCACACATACATTTGATTCCATCAAGATTGCAAGAGTTTACAACAATGTATTGGGAAAATGGCACTGTTTCTTCAATATTGGACAATAATACATGATATATATTATATTTTTGAATTGAGATATTTATGAACTTAAATAACAGAGAATTTAAATCAGAATACAAAATACTGGAGCAAGATAATCTCCCTCAAAGATATGAATATCTCACCAAGTGCGCCTCACTCCATAAAGCTGAAATATGGTGAGAAAACTTGAGATGAATGGAAGAACAAGCTGATATTGATATGTACATGAAATTCATGTATCTTGAACATAAAAATAAGACTACATTAAATATCCATGAAATAACTGAGTGTCCTTTCCAAATACCAACTAGGATGGGAATCTTTCACCCTCGAAATTGGCTTAAGCAAGAAAACTAGTCATCCACTAGTTCTCACAATTCACAAATGATCAAAAGCTTCTTCTCATGGATGATCCCTGTATTTTATAAACACTATTAGTATTCTAAGGTTCCAAATATATATATAAACCAAATCCAAGTCAAATTGGTGTGGTTTCTCATGCTATGCCACGTGGCCTCTCTCTCCACCTTCCCTCTTCTCCCAAATTTGAGTAGGAGCCTCTTGGCCTTATCCAACTCCCAAATTTGACATCTAAGATGCTCTATTCAGTCCTAACATGTAAGCATGTTATTATTTCATCCTTCATATCTGAATTGTGTCATAACTTTTATAGAATCTCCATCATTGGTGTCATAGATGTCATAAATGTAAGGGGAATCTAGCCAAGTGTCCATGAAACTCCCATTTGGATCTTCCTCTCACATGTAAGTTACAATTCATCCCAATTTAGACCTATGAAGTATATGTACAAGTATATTAACCTCATAATCCATCCCAAAACATTAGGATTCCCCTATATTCGAAATTACAAGAGGAGGATTCCATTTAACATAGGAATTCTAGCTTTAGTGGGCCCCATAGTCTCCATGTGTCTCCATTCTCCATAGACATTTCATTTTTCTATTGTATTTATTTAATAAGATACAGTATTAAATATTTATCATCTTCTAATTTATAAACATAATTTATTATCCCCCTTATTCCAAATCTCAAAGCTTCCACCCCCAACCTAGGAAACTAGTGATTTTCCTTGTTGGCAATTATTTGACTTTTAGCATCCCTTTGACAACTTTCATGAATATGGAAAATGTGATTTGTCTATTATGACCCAATGCAAAATTTGGGACATTACAAAGAAAGACTGTGACAAGAAGAGGAAGATGTAGTATGACCAGAGGAGAATAGTACGAGCTCACGTCGCATGTTGATGAAGGTTCTTGTGATGAATAAGAGGAATATCAACTGATATAGGAAGAAGAAGAAGAAGAAGAAGTAGAACCTCTAGATCCAGAGCATGAGTATGATACACATACAGCCTCATGCACATTGTCGGAGATAAGATCTATAAAACCGTCTCCAAGTGGTTTTGTAAATACAAGTAGTACTAACACTGTGGATAGCGAACAAGGGAGTCTCACTAGTCAAAATATTTTCCCTAGCATACCAATAGTTTGGATAATGTATGGGACCAATATTAATTTTCCGATATTTAATGGAAATGGGTTGGAAGACCCAAAGAAACATTGGTTTTTCTGTGAAGCTAGGTGGACATGTGATAGGTTCAAGATGAAGAAATAAAGAAAGCGTAGCTGATCACCACCTTGAGAGGTCATATGTTAGATTGGTATATGAAGTTTTCTATAGTTCCAGTGGGAGTTACGTAGAAAAAATTTGACCAAATTCGAGTTAGAATGATAGATGAATTCAGAAAGTTGAAATCCGAGTCACAGGGAATAACATAAATTAAAGAAATCAAACAGTTACCTACAGATTCTATCTGGGACTTTGACCAAATATTTAAGGCATTGATGTCCAAAGTAAGTTTTTAGATGCCGGACGTACAACACAAAGAATGGTCCATTGCTGCGTTGTTTCCGCACATATGAATCCCTTTAATGCAACATAAAATAGTGTCACAGACTAAAGCTATGGATACAACCATGAAGTTAGAGTCCTCACTGATTGGAGAAACTGGTGCATGAATGATGCAGATTCACTTGTAGCTAGCTAACCTTATGTTGTAAATCCAAGACATTAAGAATGGGAAAGATATCCAGGAAGAACTTGTTGATGTATTTGTAACTTCATAAATGGTATTCACTTGTATTTCATTTTACCCCGATGTTCTGATCAGGAGAGTCATTAATATAATAAAGTCATGTAAAGTCATTAAGGTTAACCATCCGTTGTAAGTCGGGGCAATAGTCCCCACAATTGAGTTGATGTTAACCATCCTTTGTAAGTCGAGTCAATAGTCCCCACAATTGAGGGGTATTAGGGTTATTAGACTCTCCTAGTGAGGTTGGACCTGGTAAGTAATTGTCAAGTGGAAAACTAGTATAATCAGAGAGTGAGACTCTCTATTTGAAACACACACACTCACGCAACTGTAGCACATGTGTTATGGAGAGAAAATTCCTATGGATTGGGGTGTACCACAACAAACAGCTAGAAAACAGAAATCAATCCTTCCCAATATGAAAGAGAAACCAAACATCTAACACTAAGGGATATAGAATCGTACCTTGTTCCGAATGGTTGAAGTAGATCCCCATTGAGATTTTCCAATTCACGCTTGCATTATCAATTCTCTCTCAACAACAACAAACAAGACAAGAATGCTCTATATAATGTGTTAGACCCACTCTAGCATATATATTCAATAATGTATAAGCAATTAAATACATCCATGGAAACAATATTCACATTCAAATGCACATTAATTGGACAGGAAAATATATTTCTATTAATAAAATCAGAGATTACAAAGTGACAACCTCTGTCGGAATGTCTACGAATCGGAGAAACCGAGTCCTCCACTCGGGCCTCCACCACCTCAATCCTCCATCTCTCGATAGAAATATCCCAAGACAAAGGCAAGATTGGGAAGAACACAAAGTGATCCAAAGGGACAAAGGGATGCAGACTCAAGTACAAGTAAACCGAGGCAACAATGAACTATATTTTCTTTTCTCTTCAATTCCTCCTACTTCAATGTATCCAATGGGTTCCATATATATCACTCCAAAAGGTAAATGGAGGGTTGAATTTGAGCATTCTCAAGGAATTTGGAAGGCCAAGAGTAAAGTGGTTTGGATTCATACGAGGAAAAATCCAAAACTATTTGGCTTTATGCACACATCCCGATGTACGCGGGTTTGAGGTCAAAAGTCGTGTGTACACATGAGTATAGTTTTAAAAGTCATGTACAACAATAAAAAGGGGTTTTTAAGGGATGATATTGGAACATCAAAGTATAATATCAGTTCATGGGGCTCATAGAGTCTGCAGAGGGACATGGAAGGCCATAAATATGTGATCAACCATGTGTGGCAAAATCAACTATAACATATTCCCCCTAGTGTGTGAGATCGAAGGGGTAACATGATGGCCTAAATACATTATAAAATCCATCCCATAAGTGGAGTAATGAAGACCCAGGTGGAAGAACCAGCCATCCATCAGTACAATGCACTGATAATTATATGCACGTGACTGCAAATACATGGAGAAATCCTAGATACATAAGAGTACAATGGCCATGAATGGGAATGATATATAAAATGTGTCATGTGTGGTCATCGCCACGCACAATATACAATATATCAGAGTCTCCAAAGTGGATGAAGATATACAATGGATCAAGATATCCATAATGGCTGAAGCTATAGAATGGATCAAGATCTCCATAGTGGATGAATATGTATGATATACATTGAAATCAAATCATGAGAGTTGATATCTCTTGAACACCGGCACAATCAAGGAGGCAACATACATGGAATGCCACCAAGCTGGAAGGTATTCTACACAAACCGCTATGAGTATTTGTCCTACTATGCGAATAGAGGTGTCGAGGTCGAACATAGTAGTCCATCATTTGATTACCGGTCATTGATGTATACCGTTAACAGACATGAGATAACCCACCGATGATGAAAACGGGAATCAAGGTACCGAGTGAAATATAACAAGTGTTAATAGATGTGTTGAGGTCAAACATTTGGAAGAATCCATCGATCAGGGATGTATTCCAAAGACTATCAATGGCAAGAGAACCTACCACTGATGACTGTAAGTCTCAAGGCACTCAAATGACTCTAGACTCATATTCCAGAATAAATGATCCGATGTCAATGGAATGGAATCCGCTAGAAGGATGGAATTAAGGCACCCCCATCATCCAACACAAGGTACTCATTAATGCTGTATAATGTGGAATAACTTAATGAACAAGATGTGCACAAACCAGTAACAGTACCGAGAATGACTGGCATGCAAAGTCAATATAACTAAGGAATGACCAACTTAGGCTTCAACTTCCTTTGAACAAGAGCATACAATGAATGGTGACTGAAGGTAGGCAGCATGGAATCGTTATGCAAACTAGGACATCTCTGTTACACAGGAGGCATCAAGAGAGGCTCCATAGGGACTGGAATATTAACCAGTCAGTGGAGATAAACTCAGAGTAACAAGTACAACTCCTAAAGTCAAACTAATAACCCAACCAACGGATGTGATATACAGTGCTCTGTTTGAAGGCGACATGACTTGACTGCTACCAAATATAACATATTTTCATGTCCTACTTTTTGGTTTTTTGACTTTTTTGGATATTTTGAAAAGATTGAAAAAGAATAAAAGTGCTTTATAGTACAAATGTAGGAGGAGACGAGTGTCAAGGGACAAGCAAACTAGTTCCAAGCAGTGGAACATGCCTATGCTTAATGCAAGGATATATGTGCAGGATAACGACACTCAGGGGAAGGTCTGCTCCTGGTAAAAGGGATGATTAAGCTGCAAAAGATATGTAAAAATCCTCTGCTTGGCTATACATGAGACAAGCTCGAGAAATATGGTTGATAACGCAAAGTCAGGGAGACGACATAAAGCTCAAGAAGGCAAGCAAAACTTATGAAAATGCAATTACAACTTGATATATACAACGGAGTCCCAAAGGAAATGGACAACATAAAGTTAAAGAGGAGTATGAAGCTCTTGCTCAAGGACATGGAGGGACTGAAAAGGGACTCCTACAACCTAAATGAGAAATGTCAGCATGGGCACCAAATGAAAAATAGGATCTACCTAGGGAACCCATGTAAAGGAAATCTCTACCATTTGCATAATGCCACTTCTAACAATGACATGAAGGTTCTATGACATTATGGAATGGCTTCATGCCTAAGGATAGGATGAAACGGGAAAAAGGCCATGCAAAATGTAGGCGGATGTGAAATCCTAACCTATATGAAAGTTTAGACATGAAACATGTAATAGGAACGAACAGATCAAAGTATCGATCAAACCACACTCAAAATGGGCTCCTACAACATCATATTATTCCAAACAATCCAAATTGATTACAAACGGTAAAAAACTATAGAAAGTGGGTAAAAATTTCAATTTTTTTTTCTATAAAATAGTGAAAAATTAAAATTTTTCATACCATTTGAAATTTTACCCACCATAGTGCTTTTGTATCCAGAACTTCAAGAGCTAATTTCAGGAGCATCGTCTGGAAAAATCACTCTGTGTTTGGTCTAGGTAGTTCCCCATGCCCTACTCTTTCACTTTCATGCAAAAGTTTCTAGTTTTAGTGGTCATTTTTTTTATTTAGGCCATCCCAAAGTATGTGTTTTAACCCACACAGAAATCGGGTATTTTTCTGCGTATAGGGCTGGGTATACATGGAAAATACCATGATACCCACGTACATACGTGGTTGTTTTTCAAACAGTCATGTACAAGGCTCCAAATGTGATTTTCAAAGGAAAATGCTAATGAAACTTGGCAATGTTTGTGCAGGATGGTGCTAGAATGGAGAGAGAGGGAACATGGTGATGTTGAGGATGCTGTGCAGATAGATCTAATGGCTCAAAAAATGTTGAGGGATTGCGGGTTATATAAGTTTTGGTGCCATGGAAGCTTGAGGGATAAACCAAGGCTACTCCAACTTCTAGTGGATTATTGGGATCCAGATTCTGATACCTTTCAAATGGATGGGATGTCACTCATATTGGAGGTTGAGGACATATATTTTATCACAAGTTTGTCCCATCGAGGGGAGGTGGTGAACCTCCGATCCTGCAAACTAGAAGGCATTATGACTATAGAGGAATACATAGCTGTGTATTTCCTTCTCGATACAGAGAAAATACCGACAAACGCAGTTCATAACCTGGGGCTGAAAGCCATACTATTGGCATTGGGCAGGATCACAGGTTTGGCATCTCTCCACCAAGCATCAAGGCCAATGATGTTCTATGCTGTAGATTGTATGCAGCCTATGATATATGGCTGTAGTACCTCGCTACTGAGCAACATGAAGCAACAACTCAATGACTACAATATGGGAGGGGTACAAAACTTTGGGTTCGGAACATACTGAGTGCATTCTTTTTTGAGTGGGTGCCAGGGCTAATCCCTATAGTTGACATTGCTCCACATGGATTTAGGGATCCATCTCATCTGCACTGGGCCAATGTCATGTGGATACTGGGAGGGGGAAGGGTGGCTAACCCCTATCCAACATACTTTTTCCTCTGGTGGCAGAGATAGATCATCACCATATATGACTATCCCTATGTAGGGATCGACTTCCGTGGCGATCCAGACATGCCCCTACCACCAGGAGCAACATATGGAGACATAGGTAACGAATCCCAAATCGCTTTTGTTTTTTGAATTACTAATTTTCTTTTCTGTTTTTTGATATATGTGAAATCAAAAGACATGTTTTTGGTGTAACAACATATAGTGATACTCTATCATGTACATGCAGATGTGGGACCATGACGGCCAGAGGGCTTTCGTTGTCATTGATAGAGGGGAAGATGAGATGAGATCATGGGTGTGGATGCAGAGTGGACACTCCAAAGAATCCATACCAACTTTGTTCACTTGACATATAGGGTTCCCATGGCGTAAGTCAAGGACTTGCCTGAGGCCATGCAACACCAGGTTGTTGTAGTACCATGAGCATGAGTTCAGTTATTTTTTCAGCTAGCTAGAGCTGTGGTGTGCTACCATGATCAACACCTTCCTCCACCTTAGGCTTAGATACCTAGGTGTATATTTTTGTATGACCATGTAGTATATTTTGGTGGCTCAGAAGCCCCAATTTTGTATATGACACTTATGTATTATGACATCACCGTTTTTGGACTTCATGAAAAATATTTATGATGATCAATTATTATTCTATTTACATGTGTAAAATATGTTTGTGAAATGATCATGGTTTGTGAAACAAATGCCAATCTAGTACATAGTTAGCATATGAATCAACAACTTGATTAAAATTTCTTGAAATGTGAATGTATGTTATGCTCTCAAATTGCTGTTCTAGCAATCTTACTTGCAAGAATCTTTGTAACAATGTCGGATCCCTAACATGATATAAGCCATTAAGTTGTGAGACCACTAACTATGAATCAAGACGTACCTCAAGAGAAAGAACACCATGGGAAATCGAATCCCACAATAACTCAATAACGACACCTCCTGAAGACAACACTTGACCTGTAGGAGTATAAATCACCTAAGCAGCCGAAGCTTAGTTTTGAATGTGGCAGCTAGCACCATCAGCAAATCCTATGTAAATTGGAGACTCCATCGACATCTTCCATAACAAATGAAAGGTAATCAACAAACACGATCACCACAAAAAGACCAAAATACATTATGCAAAAAATGTACAATAATATATAAAAATTAGCCTTGGCTGAAAATCATGCATAGTAATTTTTAAGATAGAGCCCATTTATAGGCTCCACCAAGGCCGTCCCTTCATAATCGACCAACTCATAGGCGCATTTCTCTAAGACACGTTTGACCACGTAAGGACGACGCCACATAGCGTTAAACGTTCCCGCCCCCAAGGGTTCCTTAGATTGATCCCACAAAAGGACCAAGTCACCTTCACTAAATATCCTATGACGAATAGACTTATCATACTGGACCTTAACAAAATTCTTGTTAACCTCAAGAGCCACTAAATCATATTGACGTTGCTCATCAAGTTGCTCCAAGTGGACCAGGAATTCCTCCAATGCAGAATTCTCTGGTAAAAGCTCCATGGCTAGCTTCAAAGAAGGGATTTCACATTCAACCGGTAATACTGACTCCACCCCATGCACAAGCTGATAGGGAGAAAAACTAGTGGCAGTATTAACCACTATTATATAGGCCCAAAAATTATGATACACCATGATATGCCAATTATTCTTGCTCTATACGATGGTTCGTTGGAGAATGGACTTAAGTGACTTGTTCACTGCTTCAACCTATCTATTCGATTGAGGATAATAAGAAGAGGAGTTCTCTTGCTTATATCCTAACTTCGAAGACAAATCTTCCATCATTTTGTTCTAAAAGTGTCTGCCGTGGTCAGTGACAAGCTCCCTCGAAATACCAAATCGGGTGATGATATGGTTAAATACAAAATGTACGGTTGTTTCACCGTCGAATTTGATTGTGGGCATAGCCTCTTCCCATTTCATGAAATAATCAAAAACCATAATAATATGTTGGTTCCCCCCAGCCTAAGCTAGTGTTAGCACTATATTTGAAAATTTTGGATTGTTTAAGGGTTTGGGAAACAACCTTATTTTAATATTTTATGGATGCGCTCTTTAAGTTAACAAGTGTGCATGATCCTTTGTAGTGGGTTGTTGTATGTGGAAAAGGTTTTGATCCACAGTGGTAGATCATTTCGCTATTGAAACATGCAGGAGAAATTGAAATATTCTCACTGGCGGAATAGAGGTAGGAGATGTCAAGCGTTAGCGGCTGAGATTGACTCTGACTAAAATCAATAGCAGTGAAACATTTTGGGAATTGGAGATGCGAGGAGAAAAGAAGTTTTTCTATTCGCATAATGGGTTAACAAGTGGAAAAATGGGATGGATAAGATTAGAGTGAAGATATATCTACGGTCAAGAACAATTCCATGAATTCAACTAGCGCAGAGAAAGTTTAAAATTGAATCCGTGGAAAGTGGTAGGGGCCACGAAGATCAATGGTTGTGATAACGTTTAGGATTTGATCAATGGATGAGGTGTATTTCGTGAATGAGAATTGATTGATCAATCAGTTCTGAAAGGATTTGTGGAATTTTAAAGTTTTCACAGTTGGATGGTCCCTATGAAGGCAGGTTGCAGATCAAGGGCTAGTATTGATTCCATTGAATCAAGTTGTGTAGGATGTTAGTTTGGAGTATTTGTGTCGAGATATCACACACAGATGACTTGGATTTCAAAGAAGAACAAATATATGACATAGATTATAATAAATGTGCGATGTTTATGAAACATAAAAAATTATAAAAAGCATCTACGTGGAGTTCCAAAATTTTGTTTTCTTTTGAGCTATGGGATTGACAATAACCTTGACCTATGTGCGAAGTGCCAGCATGGACATAAATTTGAAAACTGTGCAATTTAACAAGGTAGGCATCTTGAAACCTTCCAAGTACTTCTGAAAATGGATAAAATGGATGAGATTGAAGTAGTAGAAGTTGTGGATAATGAAGAATTAGGGGTTTCCTGTCAAAGGGATGAGAAGAATTTTGAAGATAAGAATGATGAAATCACTGATACTATTTTAATGAATGAAATGATTGAGACAACCAAGAGTAAATTGAAAATTCTTAAGGACCAGGGTAATGATATCCATGGTGTTTTTAAATCTTTCTTTCACTTTTTCTCTGTCGACCAGACCCCCAACTGCCCTGAATTTGTTGAGTGGTGTGTAAATAAATATTCTGAAACTAAAGGATTCATTATGAATAAATATAAGTCTAGGATCCTTTGCCCTATTCAAGCCTTTGTTATACGTAAAGCCTTAGCTGTCCCACACGATTTTGTTTACTTATCTCAGGAATATAAAGAAGAAATTATTATACATTTCTTCCAAGAGTCTACAACTAAAAGCGAAGAAGCCTTTTTAAAGTCATGTCTGAAACCTGATAGTGAGGTTATAGGTCTATCTTACCCCAATGAACTGGTTCTATTTAATGAAGAAACTCAGTCTTGTGTAACTTTAGCTAGTTAGTTTTCAGGGTTAGATACTAATGGCTATGTTACTGAATCACTATTGAGTTTGTTGTTTGTCTTAAGTACTTGCCAAATTGATTCAGAAGTTCCAGGTCAGTCCTTCCAATCCTGTTGCCTTAAATTTGATGATTTGCTAGATGAGAGAATTCGTTCTTAGTTAGTTAATTTCCACGATACCAGAGTATTCAAATTCCAATCCTTTTTGTTAAGGATGTTTGTGTCACATAATGAAGATAATTTACAATTTCCTAAGTTGGTGATGGCAAATGAAATGACCCAGAAATATTACAAGTTTATGAATAGTTTGATGTCAAAAATTTACAGTATTTTCTTCCAGCAAAGACTACCCAGGGTGTTACTAGAAATAAAGGAAACATTGCAGCTGTATCCAAGTAAAATGAGAGGCGATTGGTTCCTTTCAGAATTTGAAACAACTATAAGATTGTATGGTTTTGTGCACCAGCCTTATATTCTACCATCCTTTCTGACAACCAATATATTCTCTTTGGAATTTATTACACATAAGTTTACAGTTGAAGAAGAACATATCTTAAGCTTCAGGAAGAGTTTGGATATGAAATTTACATGGGAAGCAGGGCTATATGTTGTAAAAATTAGGGCTTCTCTACCCACAGTTAATAATTTTCTCAAGAGAACAGGGTTTTCTTTAGGAACTGTAATTAAATATGATCGACATTAGGTGATTTCTAGAAGAAGACAATAAAATAACAACAAACCTTTTGAACATACTTAAGTAGCTAGAATTAGGGAGGAAACTAATTGGGAAGATTATCCTGACAAAGCTCCAGATAATGTCAGCATGGAACAAGACTCTGTATCTTCCTTGCCTGGGAATAATTCTCCCCCAATGGATCTATCCAATATAGTTGCAGTTCTTGGAAATGTTTCATCCTTAATAAGTTTTTCAGGGACTTCAAAGAAGAGAGAGCATTCATATTTCATGGACATTGAAGAAACATACACTACTAGCACACCAAAGAAGTAGTAAATTGAACAAGAGGGACAGATGGTGCAAGTGAAGAAAAGCAATATGAAAACTAAAAAGAAACAAGAACAACCCAAATTAACTAGTTTAGTACTTCAATAATATGTTTTTGATGGATTGAATCCAAATAAGTATTCATAAAAGGAGGAATGGTTGAACACCTAGAGGCAAAAGGCTGATAAAATTTTTGATGAGACAATGAAGTTATATGAGGAAGTAAGACAGTTTCCCAAGCCAGATGTGACAATGAAAAATGTGAGGGACCATGCTAAAGATACCCTAAGTTTGGCCATGACTGTTGGCAATAAGGTATCAGGGGTGAATGTGAACCTAGCAAATATCCCTACCACAGACATGATACACTTTCATAGAGAGACAAGTGATATTTTATATACAAGATTGCTTAGATCTACATTGTAGGTATCTAAACTGGAGAAAAATAAAAAGAAAGCCTAGGACCTCCTAAGGAAAGAAAAGGTTGAAAACAAGGCCCTTAGAATCAAGATTAAAAAGTTGCAGGATGATCTGTTGAAGGTTGATGGGAAATCATACAAAGGAGTAGTGGCTCAAAATCTATTAGATGAGAAAGAGAAAGAGGTTCAAGTATTGAAAAAGAAGCTAAAAATCCCTTCCACTCAGCTTATTCAAACTTCTGAGTTGACAGAGTTTGAGAAAGAGAAAGAAACATTAAACATAGAATTGACTAATTGTAAAACCAAGTTGTTAAATATTGAAGAAAAAGAAAAGCAGTGGGAATGATGCTAAGATTCTGGCAGAAAATGAAAAGGATCTAAAGGCCAAGATGGCAACAAAAGAGAGAGAGAGTTACAGGAGAAGTGTGAAGAAATTAAAAATCAATCTACTACTCCTTCTGCAGATGTAGATGAAACCTCTCTTTCTAGGGAAATGTCTCAAGTAAAGCTAACGGATAGACTGACTGTGATTGAGTAGCTACCTTGCCTATGTTTGAAATTTCCATGCAAAGTTTTGTCTATCTATATTCAATATCTTGACTCCATAGCCCAATGGTCATGTGTTCAGTTTCAACAAATTTTCCTAATCACAAACAATTCCCTTACACATATCTGGCCTTGTTAATATTCTATGAGAGATCCCTCTCTGAAGAGAAAAAAAGCTTGCTTTCTCTTTTAAAGTTGTTTTTGCTATTACCTGGGAATAGAATTCACAACCTTTGGTAATTTTGTAGTGTTAACAAATTGGTGCCGCTACCGGGGACGAACTGCATATCAGCCCTGGGAAGAACGAAAAGGATTGCAAAGTTTTAGAAAAGAAATTACTCTGGGTAAGTAGAAGTTTCTACAATCAAAGAAGGTTGTACATTTTCCCTGGCGACTTCACATTTATTTTGAACAGTATTACATAAAGAAATCTTGGCTTTCAGGAGAGAAAACACAAGAGGTAACCCTAATACTAAAATTTTGCAAAGTGTGGAAAATCCAGAAAGATTGCTTAAAAATAAAAATAAAGAAAAAATAAATAGTTCTCAGTTTGGGGCATTATCATCTCAAGATTTTCATAGTATACATGAATCTAAATGGGACACTAGTGTTTAGAAATTTTTGTTAAAATCAAAATCTGAATCTGACCTAAAGAAAGTTGAGATTAACCCTAGTAGGGTAGAATCATATCTTCTTGATTCTTTGTGGTAGAACCTTCAAACCCCAGTAAAAACTGAAGAGACCACTTCTATTGTCCAAAACTCTCAGTTTCATACTTCCCAATTTATTCAGAAACCTCCAGTTTTTCAATCTCCACCATTTGTTCCAAATCCACCTAGACCAATGGTTGCAACTAGGTTTGCTCCACTGGCTTTACCCGTGGTGTTGCATGACCTTCCCTTAAACTATGCCTAGATTATTTCATTGTATGATGGAGAAGGGAATGTTACTGCGAAATATCATGTTGGAAAATTTGATGATTTTATAGATTTGGAAGAGGTTGATCATGAGGATGTCAAGATGAGGCTGTTTGCGCAGAGTTTGTTTGGGGAAGCTAAAAAGTGGTATAAATATTTACCTAATAGGTCTATTCAAAACATTGATGTCTTTGAAACTACCTTCTGGGAGATATGGGATGATAAGCAGAGTCCATTACAAGTCCTGTCTCAGTACAATAATCTTAAGAAGGGAGGTTTTGAGTCAATCCATGATTTTTCTAGTAGGTTCATGAGAGTCTATAATTCAATACCTACTAATATTAAGCCTTCACCTGGTGCTGCCAAACTTAATTATGTTGAAGCTTTTGATAGTGATTTTGCATTATTGCTGAGAGAGACAAAATCAACCACTCTTCCTACTATGTTTATAGATGCCTTAGAAGTAGAAGCCAATATGATGGCACATGGGAAGATAAAACAAAGGGTAGATGTTGATAGGAGGAAAGGTAGTGAGGAAATGCCTTCCACCTCTCTTACTTCTTCATCTAATTATATAAAATTTGAAATGATGCTGAAGACAATGGAAAAGCTAATGGATAGACTGATGATGGATGCTAGGCCAGTGAATCGAGAATAGAATGAACCCCAAGTCAGAAAATATAACTTTAGAAGGCCTATTCCTCCTCCACTCCCACAAAATAGACAAAGAGACATGAGGAATCTAAGAAAACAAGAAGATCAACAAATAAGACCACCTTTCCCTGAAAATTATGTTGCTGGTGATGATGATGCAAGGTCTATTGAAGATCATATTAATAATTTTGGTGATTTAGATTCTGATATCTATCTAACCGAGGAGGAACATAGTATGTTTTCACAAGTGGATGATAATAGATATTTTGAGGAAGAGTTGGAACAGTATCAGAATGGGTATATGCATACTATAGATGATGTAAAAAAGATAAAATTGAGAAGTAGAGATGTTGTAGTGAATAAAGGAAAGTTAAATCCAAATCAACCTTCCAGTAGTCAGATGAATACAGAAAAAAGAAATGAAAAACAAAAAAGAACCTGTTGTACATAAACAAACTAAAAACATAATTGAGAAAATAAAAGAGCTAAGACAAACAACACCCATGGAAGTAGGTAAAATTTATTCCATTTTTAATCTACAAAGTGAACTTGCTAAGTTGAATATTTCAATTCCTTTTAATGAACCGCTAAGAAATCAGGAGTATAGGGACACAATAACAAAAATTATAAAAAATCAGGGAGAGACTCAACTAGATATTTTAGAGGTGACAGATGAAAATCCACCATTATTTTAGGGTCTAATATTGATAATATGGATGATGAGGAAGAACCACCTTTTTATATGAGCTTAAATGTGCATGACATGGTGTTACATAATGCTATGTTAGATTTAGGTTCTTTAGATAATTTGATGCCTAAAGGAGTGGTAGACAGTTGGGATTAGAAATTACAAGGCCTTACAAAAATTTGTATTATTTTGATTCCAAAAGGGTGAAATGTCTGGGTTTGATAAAGGACATGGTAGCGTCCTTAAATAAATTACCATCTAAAACTATGGTCATGGATGTTGTTGTGGCTGATATCCCTCCTAAATTTGGTGTTTTTTTGTCAAGATCTTGGACTTCGAAGTTAAAAGGAAGTTTGCAAATGGATATTTCTTATGCCACAATTCTCATTCTTAATGAAAATAAGAGACCGCACAGTGAAAAGAGATCACCTTATGTTGTTAGCAATAGAGATCAGCCAAAAATTCATCATATATATGTTGTTGATACAGATTTAGGGTCATCTATTTTCTTCAATGATGTTTCTCCTTGTGCTTCAAAGGTTGTTGTGCCAAGTAAATGTAAAAGGGATAAAAGGGCGATAAATGAACATGAAGCAATAGAAAGAAAGAAAAAGGAAGAATGTGTATGGACAATGTATTTTGATGGGTTGGTGGCTAAAGTGGGTACTGGTGTATGTGTATATATAATTCCCTCCATTAGATATTTTAAAGCGTTTTCTTACAAGTTGACCTTTGAATGTACTAACAATGTGGAAGAATATGAAGCTTTGTTGCTAGGTTTGCATGCATTGAAGGATTTGGGAGCTAAACTAGTCAAATTTTTTGGAGATTCAGAGCTTGTGATTAATCAAGTGAATGATAGTTATAAAACTAAGCATCCTAGAATGAGAGCTTACAGAAATGAAGTGTGCAATATTTTTAGGAATTATTTCACAGAACATAGTGTCAAAGGGGTTCCTAGATATGATAATACGGTAGCAAATTCTTTGGCAATTGTTGCTGGAAAATTTAAGACTCCTACCACAGGGAAAAGAAAATACAAGGTTGACATTGTGAATAGGCCTCCCATACCAGATAATAGCAAGTATTGGTAGGTTTTTAAAGATGACATGAAAATTAAAATATTTCTGGAATTGTCTGGTGAATTTTTAAATACCCAAATTGAAAATGAAAGTGTAGATTCTGGAAATTTTTAAGATGCAGATCAAGAAGAAGTCGCTGAAACAAAGAAGTTAAAAATCTATCTAGGAGGGAAATATATAGTCCAATTGAAGAGCAATCATATCCCTAGAGGTTTAATTCCCTTAGAGAAGCTTTTTCACCAGAATGATGTTGTCAAAGATCCTAAAGTTAAGCCTGTTGAAAACACTGTTGAAGATAAAAACATTGGTATTGAGGAGAATCCTAAAATTTTAAACTTGTCCAAGAAATTTACTGCTAAACAGAAAGATGAGTATGTGAGCCTGATGAAAAAATACACTGATGTATTTGCATGGAGTTATGAATACCTCAAAGAGTATGACACCTCCATTATACAACCCACAATTCCAATTAAGCTTGGAGAAAAACTATTTATGCAGAAAATCAAAAGAATTAATCCAATGTTACTGCCTGTCATTGAAAAGGAGATTAAATTATTTGATGCAAAAATAATTGTAACTCTGAGATTCTCTAAATGGGTTGCTAATTTGGTGCCTGTTAGAAAGAAGAATGGTGAAATAAGACTGTGTGTGGATTTCAAAAATTTGAATAAAGTCTCTTTGAAGGACAATTACCCTTTGCCAAAGATGTACTAGATTTTGCAAAAAGTGGTAGGTCCAGACAAATATTCTACTATGGATGGGTTTTCAGGCTATAATCAAATAAAGGTACTGCCCGAAGATCAAGAGAAAACTGCTTTCACTACACCATGGGGTACTTTCATGTATGCAAAGATTCTGTTTGGATTAATGAATGCAGGAGCCACTTTCTTGCGTGCTAAGGACATTGCTTTTGCAGATGAAAGAGACAAGTTTGTAGTGATTTACATGGATGATATTACTGTATATTCCAGGTCTGACAGGGAGCATATCAAACATTTGGAAAAGGTTTCCTTAAGTGTACGAAAATGGCATTTCATTAAACCCAAGGACTTCAAATTTTGCCCTAGAAGAAGGAAAGCTTTTGGGTCATATTATTTCCAAAGAAGGTATAAAGATTGATCCTGACAGGGTGAATGCAATTCTGAAGGTGGAAGAACCAAGAAGTAAGAAGGAAGTACAGTCATTCATTGGGAAGGTAAATTTTTTGAGGAGATTCATTCCTAGTTTTGTTGAAATATTGATGGACATTACTAACATGATGAGAAAGGATCATGAAATCAAATGGACAGTGGAGGCTAAGAAATATTTCAAGCATATAAAGCAAGCTATTACAGAAGCTCTTGTGTTGGTAAGTCCAGATTTTGATAACAATTTCTTAGTATTTTCATATGCTTCAGAGCATAGTATTGCAGCTGTTTTTTACAAAAGAATGATCAAGGTGAAGAACAACCCATATCATGTTTTAATAAGATGCTAAGAGATGGAGAGTTAAAGGATGATATCATGGAAAAACAAGCATATGCTCTGATTAAGGCTCTAAAGGATTTTAGGATTTACATTCTTCATTCACATGTAGTTGCATATGTTCCTAGCAGTGTGTTTAAGAGCATACTTACACAACCAGATCTAGAGGGGAGAAGAGAAAAATGGATTGCAGTGCTTTTGGAATATGAAATTGAAATTAGGCCTACCAAGTTGAATAAGGGACAGGGATTAGCTAAAATGATAACAGATTCTAATTGTGATTCTTTGTAGCTAAATTTTCTATCAGTTCAAGCAAATCAGTTAGACACAAAAGTGCACGTGATGCCTGATTTTTCTTTTTCTCCATGGTATGCTGATATTGTTTATGTATTGCAAAATTTACAACCTCCTGCAGGGTTAAGTAAAACTAGAGCAAGGTCTCTGAAGCCGAAGGCTGCAAAGTTTTGTATTTTAAATCAATGTATTTATTGGAAGGATCCTTGTGGAGTGCTATTGAATTGTCTCTTGGAGAATGAATCTCAACAAATAACAAAAAAATTCCATGAAGGAGATTGTGGGGGCCGTCATTTGTGGAAGGTAACTGCAAATAAAATTTGAGAGTAGGTTTCTATTGGCCTTCACTATTTTCAGATGTGTATAAAAAAACCATCAAATGTAATCAGTGCCAGGTTTTTGATGGAAAGAGGAAAGTAGTTCCACTCCCTCTTAATCCTATATCAGTAAAAGCACCTTTTCAACAATGGGGATTGGATTTCATTGGTGAAATAAATCCAAACTCTTCAGGACAGCATAAGTGGATCTTAACAACAACTGATTATTTTAGAAAGTGGATTGAAGCAATACCTACTAGAAGAGCTACAGAGGTAGTGATAATATATTTCCTGAAGAATAATGTCTTGGCAAGGTTTGGCTATCCTAAGAGGATTATAATTGATAATGCAGCTGATTTTAAGTCCAAAAAGATGATAAATTTCTGTCATAAGTATCATATAAGTCCGAATCATTCTACTGCATATTATCCACAGGGTAGTGGACTGGCAAAGTCCTCTAACAAAAGTTTTGTGAGAATAATTAAGAAGCTGTTGGAAGAAAATAAAAGAGCATGGCATACAAAGCTGAAATATGCTTTGTGGGCTGACAGAATCAGCACAAAGAGGGCTATTGGAATGTCACCATTCCAATTGGTGTATGGAGTTGAAGTGTTTTTTCTAGCATCTCTAGGAGTACCAGTCATGAAATTGTTGTAGGAGCAACATGATGAACCTAATCATATGCAAAGGAGAATAAACCAAGTTATTGAGCTAAATTAATTGAGAGATAAATCATATGATAAGATACAAATACATTAGGAGAAGATGATGAATATTTTTGACAGAAAAGTAAAAGAGGAAACATTTCAAATTAATGATTTGGTGTTAAAATGGGATGCCCCACATGAATACAAAGGAAATCATGGTAAGTTTGATCATTTGTGGGTAGGTCCATACATTATTGCAACATATAGGGGTAACAATGCTTTTATTCTACAGTATTAGGATGGATCTCAGTATGAAGGAGGTCCAGTGAATGGGATATTTCTGAAGCATTACTTGGAATAAGGGGAAGAAAATTTTATGTATTGTAGTGTAAATATTTCTTTACTTTCAGTCAGTATAGATGGTGAGATAGAAGATTTGAAACCCGCAAAGAAGGCCCTAAGATCGGAAGGGGTAGGCATATTTTATTTTTTTGCATTTCTTTCAGAAAAATACAAAAAAGGATTTGGATTATCAATGGATTTGGAAACTGGTCTACGGGGTTCTTTGATACCTCACAAGGAGGATAGCATCCATAGTGGAGCCAACTGTTAGCACTATATTTGGAAAATTTGGATTGTTAAAGAGTTTGGGAAACGACCTTATTTGAAGATTTTATGGAGGCTCTCTTTAAGTTAACAAGTGTGCATGATCCTTTGTAGTGGGTCGTTGGATGTGGAAAAGGTTTGGATCCACGGTGGTAGATCATTTTGCTATTGAAACATGTAGGAGAAATAAAAATATTCTCACTGGAAGAATAGAGGTAGGAGATGTCAAGTGTCAGCGACTGAGATTGACTCAGAGTAAAATCAACGAGGGTGAAACATTCAGGGAAGTGGAGATGCGAGGAGAAAATAAGTTTTTCAATTCACGGAATGGGTTAACAAGTTAAAAAATGGGATGGATAAGATTAGAGAAAAGATAGATCTACAGTCAAGAACAATTCCGTGGATTGAACTGGTGCGGAGAAAGTTTAAAATTGTATCCGCGGAAAGTGGTAGGGGCCACGAAGATCAACGGTTTCGAAAACACTTAGGATTTGATTAACGGATGAGGTGTATTCCATGAATAAGAATTGCTCGATCAATCAGTTTCAAAAGGATTTGCGAAATTTTAAAGTTTTCACAGTTGGATGGTCCCAATGAAGGCAGGTTGCAGATCAAAGTCTAGTATTGATTCCGCCAAATCAAGTTGTGTAGGATGCTAGTCTAGAGTATTGGTGTTGAGATATCAAGCACAAATGGCTTGGATTTCAAAGAAGAACAAATATATGGCATAGATTATAAGAAATGCGCAATGTTTATAAAACATAAAAAATTATAAAAAGCATCTACGTGGAGTTCCAAAAGTTTGTTTTTTTTGAGTTGTGGGATTGACAATAACCTTGACCTATGTGCAAAGTGCTAGCAATGACAAAATTAGAACACTGTGCAATTTGACAAGGTGGGTATCTTGAAACCTTCCAAGTACTTCTAAAAATGGATAAAATGGATGAGATTGAAGTAGTTGAAGTTGTGGATAATGAAGAATTAGGGGTTTCCTATCAAAGGGATGAGAAATTTTTTGAAGACAAGAATGCTAAAATCACTGATACTATTTTAATGAATGAAATGATTGAGACAACCAAGTGTAAACTGAAAAATTCTTAAGGACTAGGGTAATGATATCCATGGTGATTTAAAATATTTCTTTTACTTTTTCTCTGTCGACCATACCCCCAACTACCCTGAATTTTTAGAGTGGTGTGTAAATAACTATTCTGAAGCTGAAGGACCCATTATGAATAAATCTAAGTCTAGGATCCTTTCCCATATTCAAGCCTCTGTTATACACAAAGCCCTATATGTCCCACAGGATTTTTTTCAGTTATCTCAAGAGTATAAAGAAAAAAATATTATACATTTCTTCCAAGAGTCCATAGCAGAAAGCAAAGAAGCCTTTTTAAAGTCATGTCTAAAACCTGATAGTGAGGTTATAGGTCTATCTCACCCCATTGACCTGGTTCTATTTAAGGAAGAAACTCAGTCTTGTGTAACTTTAGCTAGTCAGTTTTTTGGGGTTAGATACTAATGGCTATGTTACTGAGTCACTATTGAGTTTGTTCTTTGTCTTAAGTACTTTCCAGATTGATTCAGAAGTTCCAGGCTAGTACTTCCAGTCCTGTTTCCTTAAATTTGATGAGTTCGTAGCTGAGAACATTCGTTCTCAGTTAGTTAACTTCCACGATACCAAATTATTCATATTCTAGTCCTTTCTGCTAAGGTTTTTTGTGTCACATAATGAAGATAATTTACAGTTTCTTGAGTTGGTAATCACAAATGAAATGACCTAGAATTATTACAAGTTTATGAATGGTTTGATGGAAAAAATTTATAGTATTTTCTTCCAGGAAAGACTACCCAGGGTGTTACCAGAAATGAAGGAAACATTGCAGCTGTCTCCAAGTAAAATGATAGGGGATTCCTTTCAAAATTTGAAATAGTTATAAGATTGTATGGTTTTGTGCACTGACCTTATATTATACCAACCTTTCTGACAACCAGGATCTTCTCTTTGGAATTTCTTAGACAAAAGCTTACAGTTGAAGAAGAACATATATTAAGATTCAAAAAGAGTTTGGATATGAAATTTCCCTCAAAAGCAGGGCCATATGTTGTAAGAAGTAGGGCTGCTTTACCCATAATTAATAATTTTCTCAAGAGCATGGGGTTTTCTTTAGGAACTGCAATTAATTATGATCCACATCAGGTGATTTCTAGAAGAATACATGCAAATAAAAACAAACCATTTGAACATACTAAAGTAGCTGGACGTAGGGAGGCAACTAATTGGGAAGATTATCCTAAAAAAGCTCCAGATAATGTCAGCATGGAACAAGACTCTGTATCTTCTTTTCCTAGGAATAATTCCCCCCCAATGGACCTGTCTAATATAGTTGAAGTTGCTGGAAATGTTTCATCCTTAATAAGTTTTTCAGGGACTTCAAAGAAGAGAGAGCATTCATATTTCATGGACATTGAAGAAATAGACATTTCTAGCACACCAAAGAAGTAGAAAACTAAACAAGAGGGACATATGGTGCAGGTGAAGAAAAGTAGTATGAAAGGTAAAAAGAAACAAGAACATCCCAAAGTAATGGGTCTAGTACTTCAATAATATGTTTTTGATGGATTGACTCCAAATAAGTATTCATCAAAGGAGGAATGGTTGAAAGCCTATAGGTAAAAGGATGATAAATTTTTTGATGAGACAGTGAAGTTATATGAGGTAGTAAGACAATTGCCCAAGCCAGATGTGACATTGAAAGCTATGAGGGACCATGCTAAAGATACCCTAAGTTTTTCCATGACTGTTGGAAATAAGGTATCAGATGTGAATGTGAACCTAGAAAATATCCCTACCATAGACATGATACACTTTCATAGAGAGACAAGTGATATTTTATATACAAGATTGCTCAGATCTACATTGCAGGTATCTAAACTGGAGACAAATAAAAATAAATCCCAGGATCTCCTAAGGAAAGAAAAGGTTGAAAACAAGGACCTTAGAAGCAAGATTAAAAAGTTGCAGGATGATCTGTTGAAGGTTGATGGGAAATCAGACAAAGGAGCAGTGGCTCAAAAGCTATTAGATGAGAAAGAGAAAGAGGTTGAAGTGCTGAAAATCCCTTCCACTCAGGTTATTCAAACTTCTGAGTTGATAGAGTTTGAGAAAGAGAAAGAAATATTAAACACAGAATTGACTAATTGTAAATCCAACCTATTAAATCTTGAAGAAAAAGAAAAGCAATGGGAAAAGGATGTTAAGCTTCTGGTAGAAAGTGAAAAGGATCTAAAGGCTAAGCTGGCAACAAAAGAGAGAGAGTTACAGGTGAAGTGTGAAGAAATTAAAAATCAATCTACTGTTCCTTCTGCAGATGTAGATGCAACCTCTCTTTATAGGGAAATGCCTCAAGTAAAGCTAAAAGATGTAGAGCTCACAGGGTTAAAACAACAAAACCAAAATCTAGAAGAGATATCTCTAAAAAAAGAAGAAGAAAAGAAGAAACCGTAAGAGAGATGTTAAGAGTTAATAGATCAAAATGCCAAGTTAACAAAGTAGGTGATTGGCCAAAGGGATTTACAAGGAGCTAGACATATGATTTGGGATGAAATAATTTAATAAGTTTAGACCCTATTTAGACTTTATTGTAGATCAGGAGAATGCTCTAAAGATGTCCAAACAGAATAATTTGACAGTAAAACTAGGATTAAATAAGAATCCAATGGAGGTAGCTTAGAATGCTATCAAATTTTTAAGTGCTTTATCAGAGGATCAAGTTGGTAGGTTTGGTATCCAAGACAAAGTAGCTATTGCCTCTTAGGCTAGAGATGTAGTTGGAAAGTACATAAGGTTGGATATTGTACAATCAAAGGTTGATATTATAAGTCACAGAGTCAAAGAAGTGACTAACTTATTCACTCCATTGGTAAACATGGGAATTCCTTTCTTCTGGGAGGAAATGGGACCATTGTTATCTCAAGAAGAATATTTGGAAAAGTTGATGAGTTGCAGGTTAGATCACAACAAGTTTCAATTTATGTGGCAAGCTCTGTCTGGGAGAGTTGTATTTGATAAGTTGGCTGAAGAATTTGAGTTACTTTTTGATTTTAAAATTGCATGTGCCAGGGTGCCCAATCTTTCGTATGCATACAACATGGGGCTCAGAGTTTTGGCACATGAAATGGTTGTTGCAGCCTTGCCTAATCCCGAATATTGGAGAGCAATTCAATAGTACAAATAAACAAAGTATAAAATACATCCATGAAGACGTCAAGGAGTTCAACGAATGAAATATTTTTTAATAAAATGTTGTTTTAACTTCATTAGTTAAGAAGTTTTGTCATATCAAAACTATTTTTTAATAGGAAAATGATTTGATATATGTAATAAACGGGTTAAATCATTAGACAGTTAGGTTATTGATCATCTCGAGGAGCAATGTATAAATAGTTAGAAATTTGATGTAGAAAGGGTTGGAACTCATGAGTTTTTGGAGACTTTGTGTATTCATAGTATTGCTTTAATAAAATTGCAGAGCCAAAAGTGGGCATTTTCTCAGAGATTCTTGTGTTATTCCATGTTACAGCCTGTGCTTTCTTTCCTATGTGAATGTTTTTCCAGTTTATCTTGTCATTATGTTTTGTTTCATGTCTTAAATGAGCGTATAACAATTTAGAATTCATATTTACTATGCCCTAGCTGTTCTTTCAAGATATCCACCAATATTTTCTGCTAAAGTTAATACATAATTCATTTTTACAATGCTCTGTGTTAATGGTCTATTCATGTTCTTCCTTTTTCACTAGACAATCAAATTTTGATTGTTACTAAGTAGCTACCTTGCATCTGTTTGAAAATTCCATGCAAAGTTCTGTCTATATATATTCAATATCTTTAATCCATAGCCTAATGGTCATGTGTTTAGTTTCAACCAATTTTCCTAATCACAAACAATTTCACTTACACATATCTGGTGTTGTTAATATTATGTGAGAAATCCCTCTCCGAAGAGAAAAAATCCAGTTTTCTCTTTTAAAGTGGTTTTTTCTATTACATGGGAATAGCCTTCAGAACCTTTGGTAATTTTGCAGTCTTAACAAATTGGCGCCATTGCTGGGGATGAAGTGCATATCAGCCTTGGGAAGAACGACAAGAATTGAAAAGTTTCAGAAAATAAATTTATGTGGGAAAGCAGAAGTTTCTACAGTCAAAGAAGGTTGTATATTTTCCCTGGTGACTTCACATTTATTTTGAATAGTATTACATAAAGAGATCCTGGATTTCAGGAGAGCGAACACAAGAGGTAACCCTAATACTGAAATTTTGCAAAATGTGGAAAATCCAAAAAGACTGCTTAAAAATAAAAATAAAGAAAAAATAAATAGTTCTCAATTTGGGGCATCATCATCTTAATATTTTCATAGTATACAAGAATCTGAATGGGAAACTAGTGTTGAGATATTCTTGTTAAAATCAAAATATGAATCTGACCTAAAGAAAGTTGAGATTAACCCTAGTAGGATAGAATCATATCTTCTTGATTCTTTGTGGCAGAAACTTCAAACCCCAGTAAAAACTGAAGAGACTACTTCTATTGTCCAAAACTCTCAGTTTCATACTTCCCAATTTATACAGAAACCTCCAGTTTTTCAATCTCCACCATTTGTTCCAAATCCACCTAGACCAATGGCTATAGCTAGTTTTGCTCCATTGGATTTACCTGTGGTGTTACATGACCTTCCCTTAAAGTATGCCCAGAGGATTTCATTGTATGATGGAGAAGGGAATGTTACTGCGAAATATCATGTTGGAAAATTTGATGATTTTATAGATTTGGAAGAGGTTGATCATGAGGATGTCAAGATGAGTCTATTTGCATAGAGTCTATTTGGGGAATCTAAAAAGTGGTATAAATATTTACCTAATAGGTCTATTCAAAACTTTGATGCCTTTCAAATTGCCTTCTTGGAGAGATGGGAGGATAAGCAGATTCCATTACAAGTCATGTCTCAGTACAATAATCTTAAAAAGGGATGTTTTGAGTCAGTCCATGAGTTTTCCAGTAGGTTCATGAGAGTCTATAATTCAATACCTATTGATATTAATGCTTCACCTAGTGCTTCCAGTCTTCATTATGCTTAAGCTTTTTATAATGATTTTGAATGATTGTTGAGAGAAAGAAAATCAGCCACTCTTCCTACTATGTTTACAGATGCCTTAGAAGTAGAAGCCAATATGATAGCATGTGGGAAGATAAAACAAAGTGTATATGTTGATAGGAGGAAAGGTAGGGAGGAAATGCATTCCACCTCTGATGCTTCTTCATCTAATGATATCAAATTTGAAATGATGCTGAAGACAATGGAAAATCTAATGGATAGAATGACTATGGATGGCAGACCAGTGAATCGAGAACAAAATGAACCCCAGGTTAGAAACCCTAACTTTAGAAGGCCTATTCCTTCTCCACTCCCACTGAATAGACAAAGAGACATGAGGAATCCAAGAAACCAAGAAGATCAGCAAATAAGACCACCTTTCCCTGAAAATTATGTTGCTGGTGATGATGATGCAAAGTCTATTGAAGACCATATTCATCATTTTGGTGATTTAGATTTTGATAGTTATCTAAATGAGGAGGAACACAGTATGTTTGCACAAGTGGATGATAATAAATATTTTGAGGAAGAGTTGGAACAATATCAGAAGGGGCATATGCATGCTATAGATGATGTAAAAAAGATCAAATTGAGAAGTAGAGACCTTGTAGTGAATAAAGGAAGGTTAAATCCAAATCAACCTTTCAGTAGTCAAATGAATACAGAAAAAATAAATGAAAAACAAAAAGAACTTGTTGTACATAAAGAAACTGAAAACATAACTGAGAAAATAAAAAAGTTAAAACCAATAGCACCCATGGAAGTAGATAAAATTTCTTCCATTTTTAATCTACAAAGTGAACTTTTCCAAGTTGAATATTTCAATTGCTTTTAATGAACTGCTCAGAAATCAAGAGTATAGGGACACAATAACAAAAATGATAAAAAATCAGGGAGAGGCTCAACCAGATATTTTTGAGACGATAGATGACAATCCCACCATTATTTTAGGGTTTAAGATTGATAATATGGATGATGAGGAAGTACCACCTTTTTATATGAGCTTAAATGTGCATGACATGGTGTTACATAATGCTATGTTAGATTCAGGTGCTTCACATAATTTGATGCCTAAAGGAGTGGTAGAAAGTTTGGGATTAGAAATTACAAGGCCTTACAAAGATTTGTATTCTTTTGATTCCAAAAGGGTGAAATGTCTGGGTTTGATAAAGGACATGGTAGTGTCCTTAAATAAATTACCATCTAAAACTGTGGTCATGGATGTTGTTGCAGTTGATATCCCTCCTAAATTTGGTGTTTTGTTGTCAAGATCTTGGATTTTGAATTTAAAAGGAAGTTTGCAAATGGATATGTCTTACGCTACAATTCCTGTTCTTAATGAAAATAAGAGAATGTACAGTGTATAGTGAAAAGAGATCACCTTATGTTGTTAGCAATAGAGATCAGCCGAAAATTGATCATATATATGCCGTTGATACAGATTTAGGGTCATCTATTTTATTCAATAATGTTTCTCCTTGTGCTTCAAAGGTTGGTGTGCCAAGTAAATGTAAGATGGATAAAAAGGTGATAAATGAACAGGAAGCAATAGAAAGAAGCAAAAGGAAGAAGGTGTATGGACTATGTATTTTGATGGGTCGGTGGCTAAAGTGGTGTTGGTGCAGGTGTATATATAATTCCCCCCATTAAGGATTTTAAATATTTTTCTTACAAGTTGACCTTTGAATGTACTAACAATGTGATAGAATATGAAGCTTTGTTGCTAGGTTTGCATGCATTGAAGGATTTGGGAGCTAAACGAGTCAAAGTTTTTGGAGATTCAGATCTTGTGATTAATCAAGTGAATGATATTTATCAAACTAAGCATCCTAGAATGAGAGCTTACAGAAATGAAGTGTGGGGTATGTTTGGGAATTATTTCATAGAACACAGTGTCAAAGTGTTTCCTAGATATGATAATATAGTAGCAAATTCTTTGGCAATTGCTGCTGGAAAATTTAAGACTCTTACTGCAGGGAAAAGAAAATACAAGGTTGACATTGTGAACAGGCCTTCCATACCTTATAATACCAAGTATTGGCAGGTTTTTGAAGATGATATGCAAATTAAAAGATTTCTGGAATTGTCTGGTGAATTTGTAAATACCCAAATAGAAAATGAAAGTGTAGATTCTAGAAATTTTTCAAGATGTAGATCAAGAAGAAGTTGCTGAAACAAAGAAGTTAAAAATCTCACTAGGAGGGAAAGATATAGTCCAATTGAAGAGTAATCATATCCCCAGAGGTTTAATTCCCTTAGAGAATATTTTTGACCAGAATGATGTTCTCAAAGATCCTAAAGTTAAGCCTGTTGAAAACGTTGTTGAAGATAAAAACATTGGTACTGAGGAGAATCCTAAAATTGTAAAGTTGTCCAAGAAATTTCCTACTAAATAGAAAGATGAGTAGGTGAAACTGATGAAAAAATACACTGATGTATTTTGAATGGAGTTATGAAGGCCTCAAAGAGTATGACACCTCCATTATACAACACACAATTCCAATTAAGCATGGAGAAAAACCATTTAGGTAGAAACTCAGAAGAATTAATTCAGTGTTACTTCTTGTCATTGAAAAGGAGATTAAAAAATTATTTGATGAAAAAATAATTGTAAATTTGAGATTCTCCAAATGGGTTGCTAATTTGGTGCCTGTTAGAAAGAAGAATGGTGAAATAAGACTGTGTGGATTTTAGAAATTTGAATAAAGTCTCTTTGAAGGACAATTACCCTTTGCTAAAGATGGACTAGAATTTGCAGAAAGTGGTAGGTTCAGACATAATTTCTACTATGGATGGGTTTTCAGGCTATAATCAAATAAAGGTGCTTCCTGAAGATCGGGATAAAACAAATTTCACTACACCATGGGGTACGTTCATGTATGCAAAGATGCCATTTGGATTAATGAATGCAAGAACCACTTTCTAGTGTGCTATGGACATAGCTTTTGCAGATGAAAGAGACAGGTTTGTAGTGATTTACATGGATGATATTACTGTATATTCCAGGTATGACAGGGAGTATATCAAACATTTGGAAAAGGTTTTCCTTAAGTGTAGGAAATATTACATTTCATTAAACCCAAGGAAATACAATTTTTCTCTGGAAGAAGGAAATATTTGGGGTCATATTATTTCCAAAGAAGATATAAAGATTGATCATGACAGGGTGAATGCAATTCTGAAGGTGGAAGAACCAAGAAGTAAGAAGGAAGTACATTCATTCATTGGGAAGGTAAATTTTTTGAGGAGATTCATTCCTAGTTTTACTGAAATATTGATGGACATTACTAATATGTTGAGAAAGGATCATGAAATCAAATGGATAGTGGAGGCTAATAAATATTTCAAGAATATAAAGAAAGCTATTACAGAAGCTCCTATGTTGGTAAGTCCAGATTTTGATAAATATTTCTTAGTATTTTCATATTCTTCAGAGCATAGTATTGCAGCTGTTTTGTTACTAAAGAATGATCAAGGTGAAGAACAACCCATAGCATTTCTTAGTAAGATGTTAAGAAATGGAGAGTTAAAGTATGATATCATGGAAAAACAAGCCTACACTCTGATTAAGGCTCTAAAGGATTTTAGGATTTATATTCTTCATTCACATGTAGTTGCATATGTTTCCAATAGTGTGGTTAAGAGCATACTTACAAAGCCAGATCCAGAGGGGAGAAGAGTAAAATGGATTGCAGTGCTTTTGGAATATGACATTGAAATTAGACCTACCAAGTTGATTAAGGGACATGGATTAGATAAAATGATGACAGATTCTAATTGTGATTCTTTGTAGCTAAATTTTATGTCAGTTCAAGCAAATCAGCTAGACACTAAACTGCAGGTGATGCCTGATTTTTCTATTTCTCCATGGTATGCTGATATTGTTTATGTATTGAAAAATTTACAACCTCCTGCAGGGTTAAGCAAAACTAGAGCAAGGTCTGTGAACCTGAAGGCTACAAATTTTTGTATTTTAAATCGATGTGTTTATTGGAAGGATCCTGGTGGAGTTATTGAATTGTCTCTTGGAGAATGAAGCTCAACAAATAACAAAATAATTCCATGAAGGAGATTGTGGGGGCCATCATTTGTGGAAGGTAACTGCAAAATAAAATTTTGAGAGCAGGGTTCTATTGGTCTTCACAATTTTCAGATGTGTATAAAGAAACCATCAAATGTCATCAGTGCGATGTTTTTGATGGAAAGAGGAAAGTAGTTCCACTCCCTCTTAATCCTATATCAGTAGAAGCACCTTTTCAACAGTGCGGATTGGATTTCATTGGTGAAATAAATCCAAACTCTTCAGGACAGTATAAGTGGATCTTAATAGAAACTGATTATTTTAAAAAGTGGATTGAAGAAATACCTACTAGAAAAGCTACAGAGGCAGTGATAATAGATTTCCTGGAGAATAATATATTGGTAAGGTTTGGCTGTCGTAAGAGGATTGTAACTGATAATGCAACTGATTTTAAGTCCAAAAAGATGATAAATTTCTGTCATAAGTATGATATAAGTCTGAATCATTCTACTGCATATTATTCATAAGGTAATGGACTGGCAGAGTCATCTAACAAAATTTTGGTGAGGATAATTAAGAAGCTGTTGGAAGAAAATAAAAGAGCATGGCATACAAAGCTGAAATATGCTTTGTGGGCTGACAGAATCAACACAAAGAGGGTTAATGGAATGCCACCATTCCAATTGGTGTATGGAGATGAAGTGGTTTCCAGCATGTCTAGGAGTACCAGTCATGAAATTGTTGCAGGAGAAACATGATGAACCTAATCATATGCAAAGGAGAATAAACCAAATTATAGAGCTAAATGAATTGAGAGATAAAGCATATGATAAGGTACAAATACATTAGGAGAAGCTGAAGAATATATTTGACAGAAAGGTAAAAGAAGACACATTTCAAATTGATGATTTGGTGTTAAAATGGGATGCCCCACATGAAGACAAAGGAAAGCATGGTAAGTTCAATCATTTGTGGGTAGGTCCATACATTAGTGCAACACACAGGGGTAACAATGCTTTTATTCTACAGTATCATGATGAGTCTCTGTATGAAGGAGGTCCAATGAATGGGAGATTTCTGAAGCATTACTTGGAATAAGGGGAAGAAAATTTTATGTATTGTAGTGTAAATATTACTTTACTTTCAATCAGTACAGATAGTGATCTAGAAGATTTGAAGCCTGTAGAGAAGGCCCTAAGATCGGAAGGGGTAGCCATATTTAAGTTTTTTGTATTTCTTTCAAAAAAAAAAAAAAAGGATTTGGATTATAAATGGATTTGGAAACTGGTCTACGAGGTTCTTTGCTACCTCATAGGGAGGATAACATCCCTAGTGGAGCCAGTTGTTAGCACTATATTTGAAATTTTGGATTGTTTAAGGGTTTGGGAAACAACATTATTTGAAGATTTAATGGAGGCGCTCTTTAATTTAACAAGTGTGCATGATCCTTCATAGTGGGTTGTTGGATGTGGAAAAGGTTTTGATCCATGGTGGTAGATCATTCCGCTATTTAAACATGTGGGAGAAATCGAAATATTCTCACTAGCGGAATAGAGGTAGGAGATATCAAGTGTCAGCGGCCGATATTGACTCAAAGTAAAATAAACGACGGTGAAACATTCCAGGAATTGGAGATGCGAGGAGAAAAGAAGTTTTTCAATTCCCAGAATGGGTTAACAAGTGGAAAAATGGGGTGGATAAGATTAGAGCGAAGATAGATCTAAGGTCAATAATAATTTCGTGGATTGAACTAGTGTGGAGAAAGTTTAAAATTGAATCTGCGGAAAGTGGCAGGGGCCACGAAGATCAATGGTTCTGATAATGCTTAGTATTTGATCGACATATGAGGTGTATTCCATGAATGATAATTGCTCGATCAATTAGTTCTGAAAGGATTTGTGGAATTTTAAAGTTTTAAAAGTTGGATGGTTCCGATGAAGGCAGGTTGCAGATTAAGGGATACTATTGATTCCGCCGAATCAAGTTGTGTAGGATGTTAGTCTAGAGTATTGGTGTTGAGATATCGTGCACAGACGACTTGGATTTCAAAGAAGAACAAATCTACGGCATAGATTATAAGAAATGTGCAATCTTTATAAAACATAAAAAATATAAAAAGCATCTACATGGAGTTCCAGAAGTTTATTTTTTTTCTGAGCTATGGGATTGACGATAACCTTCACCTGTGTGCATAGTGCCAGCATGGACAGAAATTGGAACACTGTGCAATTTGACAAGGTAGGCATCTTGAAACCTTCCAAGTACTTCTGAAAATGGATAAAATGGATGATATTGAAGTAGTAGAAGTTACGGATAATGAAGAATTAGGGGTTTCCTATCAAAGGGATGGAAAGAATTTTGAAGAGAGGAATGCTGAAATCACTGATACTATTTTAATGAATGAAATGATTGAGACAGCCAAGAGTAAACTGAAAATTCTTAAGGACCAGGGTAATGATATCCATGGTGTTTTTAAATCTTCCTTTTACTTTTTCTCTGTCGACCAGACCCCCAACTTCCCTAAATTTGTTGAGTGGTGTGTAAATAACTATTGTGAAGCTGAAGGAGTCATTGTGAATAGATCTAAGTCTAGGATCCTTTTCCCTATTCAAGCCTCTGTTATACCCAAAGCCATAGCTGTCCCGCAGGATTTTGTTTAGTTATCTTAGGAATATAAAGAAGAAAATATTATACATTTCTTCCAAGAGTCCACAACTAAAAGCAAAGAAGCCTTTTTAAAGTCATGTCTGAAACCTTATAGTGAGGTTATAGGTCTATCTTACCCCATTGACCTGGTTCTATTTAATGAAGAAACTCAGTCTTGTGTAACTTTAGCTAGTTAGTTTTTGGGGTTAGATACTAATGGCTATGTTACAAAGTCACTATTGAGTTTTTTTTTTGTCTCAAGTGCTTTCGAAATTGAGTCAGAAGTTTTAGGTCAGTCCTTCCAGTCCTGTTGCCTTAAATTTGATGAGTTCCTAGCTGAGAACATCCGTTCTTAGTTAGTTAACTTCCACGACACTAGAGTATTCAGATTCCAGTCCTTTCTACTAAGGATTTTTTGTTTCACATAATGAAGATAATTTACAATTTCCTGAGTTGGTGATCACAAATGAAATGAACCAGAATTATTACAAGTTTATGAATGGTTTGATGGAAGAAACTTATAGTATTTTATTCTAGGAAAGACCACCCAGGGTGTTACCAAAAATGAAGGAAACATTGCAGCTGTCTCCAATTAAAATGATAGGAGATTGGTACCTTTCATAATTTGAAATAGTTATAAGATTGTATGGTTTTGTGCACTAGCCTTATATTCTTCCAGCTTTTCTGACAACCAGGATCTTCTCTTTGGAATTTCTTAGACAAAAGCTTATGATTGAAGAAGAACATATCTTAAGCTTCAGGAAGAGTTTGGATATGAGATTTCCTTGGGAAGAAGGGCCATACGTTGTAAAATGTAGGGTTGCTCTACCCATAATAAATAATTTTCTCAAGAGCATGGGGTTTTATTTAGGAACTGCAATTAATTATGATCCACATTAGGTGATTTCTAGAAGAAGACATGCAAAGAACAACACACCTTTTGAACATTCTGAAGTAGCTATAATCAGGGAGGAATATAATTGGGAAGATTATCCTGACAAATCTCCAGATAATGTCAACATGGAACAAGACTCCGTATCTTCCTTTCCTAGGAAGAATTCTCCCCCAATGGATCTGTCCAATATAGTTGCAGTTGCTGGAAATGTTTCATCCTTAATTAGTTTTTTAGGGACTTCAAAGAAGAGAGAGCATTCAAATTTCATGGATATTGAAGAAACATACACTGCTAGCACACCAAAGAATTAGAAAACTGAATGAGAGGGACATATGTGAAGAAAAGCAGTATGAAAGTTAAAAAGAAACAAGAACATCCCAAAGTAATTGGTCTAGTACTCAAGAATATGTTTTTGATGGATTGAATCCAAATAAGTATTCATAAAAGGAGGAATGGTTGAACACATACAGGGAAAAGGCTGATAAATTTTTTGATGAGACAATGAAGTTATATGAGGAAGTAATTCAGTTGCCCAAGCCAGATGTGACATTGAAAACTGTGAGGGACCATGCTAAAGATACCCTAAGTTTGGCCATGACTGTTGGAAATAAGGTATCAGAGGTGAATGCGAACCTAGAAAATATCCCTACCATAGACATGATACACTTTTATAGAGAGACAAGCGATATTTTATATACAAGATTGCTCAGATCTACATTGTAGGTATCTAAACTGGAGACAAATAAAAAGAAATCCTAGGACCTCCTAAGGAAAGAAAAGGTTGAAACAAGGCCCTTAGAATCAAGATTAAAAAGTTGTAGGATGATCTATTGAAGGTTGATGGGCAATCAGACAAAGGATCAGTGGCTCAAAAGCTATTAGATGAGAAAGAGAAAGAGGTTCAAGTGCTAAAAAAGAGGCTGAAAATCCCTTCCACTCAGCATATTAAAACTTCTGAGTTGACAGAGTTTGAGAATTCAAAGAGAAAGAAACACTAAACACATAATTGACTAATTGTAAAGCCAAGCTGTTAAAGCTTGAAGAAAAAGAAAAGCAGTGGGAAAAGGATGCTAAGCTTCTGGTAGAAAGTGAAAAGGATCTAAAGGCTAAGCTGGAAGCAAAAGAGAGAGAGTTACAGGAGAAGTGTGAAGAAATTAAAAATCAATCTTTTGTTCCTTCTATAGATGTAGATGCAACCTCTGTTTCTAGGGCAATGTCTCAAGTAAATCTAAAAGATGTAGAGCTCACAGGATTAAAACAACAAAACCAAAATCTAGAAGAGATATCTCTAAAAAAAGAAGAAGAAAAGAAGAAACTGGAAGAGAGATGTGAAGAGTTAATAGATCAAAATGCCAAGTTAACAAAGCAGGTGATTGTACAAATGGATTTACAAGGAGATAGACATATGATTCGGGATGAAATCATTAAATAAGCTAATAAGTTTAGACCCTATTTAGAATTTATTGCAGATTAGGAGAATGCTCTAAAGATGTCCAGATAGAATATTTTGACAGTAAAGCTAGGATTAAATAAGAATCCAATGGAGGTAGCTCAGAATGCTATCAAATTTTTAACTGCTTTATCAGAAGATCAAGTTAGAAGGTTTGGTATCCAAGACAAAGTAGCTATTGCCTCTTGGGCTAGAAAAATAGTTGGAAAGTACAGAATGTTGGATACTGTACAATAAAAGGTTGATATTATAAGTCACAGAGTCAAAGAAGTGACTAACTTATTCACTCCATTGGTAAACAGGGGAATTCCTTTCTTCGAGGAGGAAATTGGACCATTGTTATCTCAGGAAGAATATCTGGAAAGGTTGATGAGTTGCAGGTCAGATCACAACAAGTTTCAAGATATGCGGAAAGCTCTGTCTGGGAGAGTTGTATTGATTAGTTGGCTGAAGAATTTGAGTTACTATTTGATTTAAAAATTGTGTGTGCTAGGGTGCCCAATATTTCATATGCAAAAAACATGGAGCTCAGAGTTCTGGAACATGAAATGGTTGTTGCAGCCTTGCCTAATATCAAATATTGGAGAGCAATTCATTAGTATAGATCAACAAAGTATAAAATACATCGATGAAGACATCGAGGAGTTCAACGAAATAAATATTTTTTAATAAAATGTTGTTTTAACTTCATTAGTTAAGAATTTTTGTCATATCAAAACTATTTTGCAATAGGAAAATGATATGATATATGTAATAAACGGTTGAATAGACAGTTAGGTTATTGATCAGATCAAGGAGAAAGGTATAAATATTCAGACATTTGATGTACCAAGGGTTGGAAACCGTGAGTTTTTGGAGACTTTGTGTATTCATAGTATTCCTTTAATAAAATTGCAGAGCCTAAAGTGGGAATTTTCTCAGAGATTCTTGTCTTATTCCATGTTACAATCTGTGCTTTCTTTCCTATGTGAATGTTTTTCTAGTTTATCTTGTGATTATATTTTCCTTCATGTCTGAAATGAGTGTTTAACAATTCATAATCACTATGCTCTAGCTATTATTTTCAGATACCCACCAATATTTTCTTCTAAATTTAATACATAATTAACTTTTGCAATGCTCTATGTTAATGGTCTGTTCATGTTCTTCCTTTTTCACTAGACAATCAAATTTTGACTGTGACTGAGTAGCTACCTTGCCTCTGTTTGAAATTTCCATGCAAAATTTTGTTTATCTATATTGAATATCTTGACTCCATAGCCCAATGGTCATGTGTTCAGTTTCAACCATTTTTCCTAATAAAAAACAATTTCACTTACACATATCTAGCCTTGTTAATATTCTGTGAGAGATCCCTCTCTGAAGAGAAAAAAAAATATTTTTCTCTTTTAAAGTGTTTTTTGTTGTTACCTGGGAATAGCCTTCACAACCTTTGGTAATTTTCCAGTGTTAACAGCTGGGTTACAATCCATAAAGTCAATCCCCCACTTGGTGAAGGGACCAATGGTGATAATAGGATGCAAAGGGGCAAGATGTGAGCGCATATTGCGTGCAAACACTTGGCAAGGGTGGCACCTCTTGACTACATTAACATGATATTTAAAGATGGATGACAAAAAATAACCCGCTCTCAGGACTTTTTGAGCTGTATAAAGGCCAGATAAATGACCACCACACGCCCCTCCATGGCAATCATTAAGCACGGTCTCAACCTCCTCATGATTTAAGCAACTACATAAAATGGAATCGACCCCACGGAGGTACAAATTATCATCCACTATGAGTCAGTTCTTTGCTATGTGACGTAGTCATCGACGCTCATCTTGCGAGAGGTGAGTGGGAACCTTTAATGTTTGCAAATAAACAATAATATCCCCATACCATAGGTATGCGGGTGAGATGAGAAAGATATGCTCATCAATAAGAGAATCCTCATGAACCTCCCGTTCATCCAAATTTGGAAAATTCGATATGAGCTCAGCAAAAACTAAATATTTCTTCGACTTTGCCAAAACAAACTTGAGATCAAACTCTTGCAATATCACAATGCATTTATTATACTTTCCCCTAGTCATCCTTCTAGTGAAGATGAATTGAAATGGATTAATGTGAGCTACGACCAAAGTTTGGCGAAGGAGGATGCAATTCCTCAAACGTTGAACTACATGGATGGTGGCTAAGGCTAGCTTCTCAACATGGGTATAACAAATTTCTACGTCATTAATGTTTTAGCTAAGATAGTATATGACATTCTCATGGAGCTCCTCATCCTATTGAACCAATACCATACCAATCATCTCTTGAGATGCGACCACATAAATAAAAAATTCATGGCTATAGTCTGGTGGACTAAGCACGGGGGCCGATGCCAAGTATTTCTTAAGAGAATTGAAAGACTCCTCTTAAAAAGGGGTGTCATTCTTCAAAAAATGCATGAAGCCTTTAGTCAAATTGGAAAAATTGACTACGAAACTTTGCAAGAAGTTCACCATACCTTGTAAACATTGAATATTTAGAATGTTATGCGAGGGAGACAATTGAAGTATTGCCTCAAACTTCAAGGGATCGACTCTAATTCCCTCAGACACAATGAATCCTAGTAAACGACCAACCCTCACACAAAATATGCACTTATGAATATTTAACTGATTTTGATAATGACGACATATTTCGAAAACCAATCTCAAATGATAAGGATGATGCACTCTCTAATGAGAGTGAGCATCTATATCATCCAAATATACTTCAATAATATTTTAAAGATCGTGGAAGGTAAAGGTCATGGCCCATTGAAATGTAGCTCTGACATTTTTAAGGCCGAAGGGCATCTTTTGATATGAAAAAGTTCCCCAAGGACAAATAAATGCAGTCTTATGTTGATCCTCGGGTTTAATATGAATTTGATTATATCTAGAAAATCCATCCATAAAGGAGAAAACCTCACTTGCCACACACTCATCCAAAATCTGATCAATAAATGGTGTAGGTAAATTATCTTAAGGATAGGATCAATTTAAATCATGGAAATCAGTACATATTCAGATCATTCCCTGCTTCTTATCCATTGGAACGGGATTTGAAACCCACTCTGTCAAGGGAACGAGATAGATAAAACCAGCTTTGAGCAGTTTCTCTATCTTTGCTTTAATGGCAGGCGCTTTCCTAGGATTCATGGCACGCAAATGTTGTCGAACCAGATTAGCATCCAGATAGGTTTTTATTGCATATTCAACAATGTGAGGGTCTATTCCTGGCATCTCCTCATACTACCAAGCAAAAACACCACAAAATTCCTTGAAAAGCTCAGTGTACTCCTTAATCTCATCAGGGGAACAATCCTACCCAATTTAAACATTCTCAATCTTACCAGGAACACGAGAAATATTGATAGAAATCATAGGTGACAAGTTCACCATGTTCCCTTCAGCACTCCGACTAGGAGAGCTTAATGGGACCAGAGGCCTGCCAAATTTCTCACTTAGAATTGCCCTAAATTCATCACACTCTAAACGATCAAGCTTAAGGAGGAAATACTATCTATGGTGCATCTCTCCCCAAGGTTTCTCTATCCCAGGAATAACCTCAAGAATATTCCCATCCGATGAAAAAACATCATCAAGGCAGTCTTGAGAGTGAGATGACTCTACTGCCCAAGCAGGTAACACATAAGGGTCCTCATCCTCATTATGCAAAGAGGAAGGACAAGGCTCTGCAACATGATCAAGATTCACTTGATATGCCACCAATGATGCAGGAAACGACACGTCTGTCTCATTAGGTATAGAATTATCACTCGAAGTACTCAGTGAAGGAAGAACCCAAGGATCCTCCATATGAGATGTGTGAAAAGAAACTAAACTCAACGAGGTCTAAGCTTTACCAAGACTAGACCCAATCATAAGGATGGGTGCAAGACAACTAAAGGTTACCATGAGAGAAGGATACATACCCACACCCACATTCTCAGTTGCCGGTTGAGAATGATTGATAATCGGGACAGAAGCTCCTGAATGAAGAAGGTATGTCTCTCCTAGGAGAGGTTTGAGACTCCTATACACAATAAGTGGAGGTTCATAACCAATTATAGTGTCCCTCAGATTCAACACATATAGCGATTTTGCTGTCCAAACACTACCTGGCTGGGACACTTGTAGAATAACCTTTGCAAATACCCCCTTGATAACCTAGGTAAGGCAACTAAGGTCACCTCAATATAACCAATGCTCAGGAAAATAGTCGTAGGAGGGATCGATCATATGGGAAGGGTAGAAAATCTCGAATTCTGAAAGCATAATTGGTACCCCAAGGGTGCACCAATCAATACCTCAAAGGCCCCTAGATACGAATACAATCCTGGAAATATCTGTGGTGCTCACAAAAAGTGACCAGGGGTCGTCCCAATCACAATCATGTGCACTGCCTTGTTCTTAACTCCTGTGTAAGAGGAGCTTCTTGACAAATAATGATCATATCGAGGGTTTCACACTCTCACTTGGACAAACACCTACTTATTTTGTTTAGTGGTCTTGGAGAATTGAATCATAATGAACTATTCCAAGACCCTAAAACCTATTCTTGTTGATGCACCCTAGAAAAGAAAAGAGTGTAATTCATTTTATTAAGCGTTGATTTTATTTGGCTATAATTACTCAAAGGGTAAATGGTCATGAAACTAGTGAAGTTATGACTCAGCAGTGAAGTAAATATGCACACCTAAAAAGCAATGCCAAGTGAAATCTGTAGAATGAAGAGGAGGGTATGCCACTACATGAGGTGCAATATTTTTCCTTCAAATGTAAGTGCAATCATTCCTATATGAAAATATGACTATAATAACAGTAAGAAAACCTAATGCAAGTACCGTGCCAATGCAAAATGCAAGAAATGGATAAGTACGAAAAAGAAAAAATATTTTTGTATTTTTTGCAGGTAAATGAGATGTGAAAGAAAAAAATGACTCTACAACCCCCAGAACCTACAAACACTCACAAAAAACAGCCAAGCAAGGCACTAAGGTAAAAGAGGCCTAATGCACTTATCTCAAAACAAAAAATGGATAAATGGATGACAAGAACAAAGCTTAAAAAATAAACTAAGAGAAGTCTCTGGTTAGAAACAGAGGGTGTATACAGACACCGAAAGCATCCAAGAAGAGTCAGCAATTATTAGAACTCACCTAGCAACACTTAATCCTCCCACTAAGGCTCAAAATGAAGACATACATGACTACTCTCAATAAAAATGCGTACATACACAAATGTTCAAGGAAAACCCGTGTGTATAAGTGACTGTGAATGCAAAACCCACGTATAGGAAGAAAAAGAGAGAAAATAGGGAAAATATATAAGCTAAGAAAAAATTTACTTCTTTAGGACCCTACTAGCAAAACATGCCTCCAGACCTGACATAGAAATAGAGAAATCCAGAGTAAGTCAAGTACATTGCATACCAAAAACCCCAAAGAAAAAGAATTAGGAACCTCCCTAGCGGAGTCGCCAATTCTGTTATGAAGAGAAACTTCCTATGGCTTGGGGTGTACCACAACAGATAGCTAGACACCAGAAATCAATCCTTCCCAATATTCAAGAGAAACCAAACATCTAACACTAAGGGATATCGAATCGTACCTTGTTTTGGACAGTTGAAGTAGATCCCCGTTGAGATTTTCCAATTCACGCTTGCATTAGAAATTCACTCTCAACAAAAACAAACAAGACAAGCATGCTCTATATAATGTGTTAGACCTACTCTAGGATATATATTCAATAATGTATAATCAATTAAATACATCCATGGAAACAATATTCATATTCAAATGCACATTAATTGGACAGGAAAATATATTTCTATTAATAAAATCAGAGATTACAAAGTGACAACCTCTGTTGGCATGTCTACGAACCAGAGAAACTGAGTCCTCCACCACCTTAATCCTCCATCTCTCGATATCAAGCTCATAAGACAAAGGCAAGCTTGGGAAGAACATAAAGTGTTCCAAAGGGAAAAATGGATGCAGACTCAAGTACAAGTAAACTGAGGCAACGATGAACTATAGTTTCTTTGCTCTTCAATTCCTCCTCCTTTTGAATGTATCCAAGGGGTTCCTTATATAGCACTCCAAAAGGGAAATGAAGGGTTGAATCCAAGCATTTTCAAGGCATTTGGAAGGCCAAGAGTCAAGTGGTCCAGATTCATATGAGGAAAAATACAAAACTATTTGGTTTTATGCACACATCTCGATGTACATGGGTTTGAGGTCAAAAGTTGCGTGTACACGCGAGTATAGGTTTAAAAGTCGCTTACAACAAGAAAAAAGGGTTTTTAAGGGATGATATTGGAACATCAAAGTATAATATCAATTCATGGGGCTCATAGATTCTACAAATGGATAGGGAAGGCCATAAATATGTGATCAACCATGTGTGGTAAAATCAACTATAACAACATGAGTGAGAGAAGAGGAGCTCGCACAAGTGAGAGAGAGAAAAGCTATCAGAGATTATCTTTGTGTTTTTTGGGTTTTAATTTTTCTATTGGTGCTCATTCTATCTCTGAGGAAGTTGTGAGGTTTCCTCCTTTATGGTTTCCTCGAGGAAAAGTCTTTGTGTCTCTTGTTTCTTGTGATTATTGCTATGCATGTTATTCTCTAAGATAAGATCCTAAGATCATATTGATTAAATAATACAAATCTAACATGGTATCAGAGCTAACCTGAGAAGAAGACACTATGCAGTTGCAGAATATAGGGATTCTTACTTTTTGGGTCTCTCTCCATAGATCATCAACAAAAGAAGGCTAGGATAACTCTCCATTGAAGGGCGCATCTTTATGTCAAAGCAGAATTTGATTCTGGGCATTTTCAGTTTTTGACTTGTCACTACTGCAGGAAATTAGGGATTTTCACAGAAGAGGAATTTTTAAGTAAGCCCATCATAGGATAGCTCTCTTCCTCAAAATAAAAATTTAGAGACCAAGATATAAATTTTTGGTTTGGAAAACTCCAGGAAAGTCAAACCCTAATTTGACCCTGGACTAGGAAACCCTAAAAGACTAAAACTAGTCATTTTGGTTCATTCACTATATCTCAATATTGGTGAAGGATTATTAGATGAAACATTTATAGGCTGAAGATAAATTCCTGATGTACATTGGGTAAAAGTTTTATCCTCATATTCACTATATTCTAGGAGAGATGATTCCTCCAAATCAGGGTTCCATCCTCTCCCTGGATTCATCCCTAAATAGGACACCTAGGGAAAATTGCTATATCTAAGGATACGGATGTGCAAATTAAATTTCATAAGATTTTATAGATAGGGCACGAAATTTAATTTCTGTGGTAAAATTTTCAGACCCCAAAGGTGAAACAATGACACGTGGAAGTCTGTGAAAGTTTGCTATGCTGAACAGTCCAGAAATAAGTCACCTTTGGAAAACTCGCGTAAGTCCCAATTGGTGAAACCAATTCTACTCAAGTTTGTAGTGTTAGAAAGAGGATAGATGAGGATACCTTAGTACAAAATTTTAGACATAGAGGAGCATTAAGTTTGGAGATACCGTAGAAACAATATCAGGAATTTCTATAGAAGAAATTGGAAAACTAGGGCTTCCTGTTCCGGGATCTTCCCTCCACTTTTTTCAGAAAAGGAGTACATTGGACAGCTTGCCCTGAAGAGGCCCATATTTCTATCCAATAATAATTTTGAAATTCCAAGTTTTGAAAATTAGGGTTTCTCTGAAAAACCCTAGATCAACCAGTTCCAGAACCAGGATGAACACCTCAAATCGGTAAGATCTAAATTTTTGCTATTTACATTTGAGGTTCTCAATTCAAAATGACTAATCACACTAGATTGAGGACAAGCTTGGTGAAGCTGACAACTTCCAAGCATGGAAGTATAGGATCTCATTATTTCTTGAAGAAAATGAATTGGACACCTACATAAGTGGAGAGGTTCCAGTTCCAGAGGGAGATGAGGCTAGAAGCCTTACACAAGAAGAACTTGGTTAAGGCCAAGATGATTATTGCTGATTCTATCAAGGATCACCTCATACCACAAGTGCCTTCCCTAAAGAAACCTAAAGATATGTTTGATTCCTTAACCAATCTATTTGAAGGAAAGAATATAAATCAAAAGAAGTATAGGAACTACGTGATCCTTGAAGAAATTCATTTAGATCAATATTTCAATAAATAAGATAATGAAGCTGAAGGCTCAAGAAGGAGTCTACCCACGAAACGAATAAAGATAAGTATTCCATTGTCATTTCATGATATTATTTTGTTATGCATTTGTTTATATTCAGTTTATGTGTTATGCATGATAGAATGTTTGCATTAATGACAATATACTACTAATACACATGTGATAGGTAAGTATCCCATGGTGCTATACAACTCTCCATTGCTACTTATCTAGAATGAAACGCCTTTGTTGACATATTGGATTAGTGCACAATCTCAATGATGTCATGGTAGAGATGGAAGGAATCTAGAAAGTTTCTGTGAGATATGGATGAATGTTGTATTGGCTAAAATAGTTTCTTGATTATATCTTTATGCATACGGATTTGCCATTATTAATATGCCTTATGAAATGTTTCTAACCATGCAATTGGTGCATTTGACTTGTAGGAAAGGTCGTGTACAATTTCCTACAAGAAAAAAAGGATGGGAATTGTTCCGAAGAACAAGTGATGATAGTTCAAGAAATAATCCAAAATGAAGAATAGTATGATGAGACTTCAAGTGGCCTCAGACACACTCTAGTTATATGACACTATTGAGTGACATCATTGATGCAGAGCCTTCCAACTATGAAGAAGTAGACAAGAATAAATGAAGGAGAGTACCACTTCAAGAAGAATGATGTCTAGGATGCAGTATCGAGAGCTGAAGGGAATTCCGTAGATCCAAAATGTAGTAGATGGAAACATCATGGGATACAAGGCAATATTCGTAGCACGAGGCTTCTCACAGAAAGAAGGCATAGACTATGAAGAGACATTTTCAGCCACTAGGAGTTGAGGTAGATGATAGGCAGAATCATGTGTGCAAATTAAAGAAGGCCTTGTATAAGCTCAGAAGGCACCCATGGGATAACACATACATGAGGAGCTTGAAGGTCACCTAGAGTGATGAAGATCGTAACCTTTGCTACAAGGTTGAAGATGAAAGCCTATAGAGGATGACAAGCTCACATATGGGTGCGAGAAGAAATTTTGAAAGGGTTCAAGATAGAGGATGTTGGTATCCAGTGACCCTAGATGGATACATAGATTATTAGTAGTAGAGGAAGCTACTTGTCACTCCAGTACAGAATGTTTCAATACATAGAGTACAAAAGGAAGAGGGAGATTGATGTTCCGCTTCAGAGGGAGTGATTGTAGAATATCTTGAGGTTGGACATGATACGATAGGATGGACAGATTACTGATGGCTCTAGGTTTTATTAAGAGTAAACAAGACTCCAACCTTTGCATCAAGGTTGAAGGTGGAAGACCAGTGATGGTCCTATTATATGTGGATGAATTGTTCTTGATAGGAAAAGAGGAACTCATTAAATTTGCAAGAAGAGGAATCTTGCTGCCGAGTTCGAGATGAGACACTTGGGTATGATGCACTACTTTCTAGGCATGGAGGTGTGACAGAATGCAGATGGAATATCCTTGGGACAAGGGAAGTCTACAGTAGATATCCTGAAGAGGTTCAGGATGATGGAATGCAAGGCCATGACCACACCTATTGAATAGAACCTAAAGCTATTGAGTGATGCTTCATCATAGATGGTTGATGCCACGATGTATCATCAGATGATTTATTCATTAATGTTCCTGACGAATCCAAGACATGCTCACTTGGTTGAAAGTCATGCAATGAGGCACCTAAAGGGTACAATTGAGTATGGAATCAATTATGATATGAATCAGAAGACTAACCTGCATGGTTATGTTGATTCATATCGGTAGCGCCATTGAGAAGAAGAGCACCTTGGGTTGCTTCTTGAGTTTGAGATCCAGTATGTACTGCTGGTTTGGCAGGATGGAGTTCTGCATGGTGCTGAGTACATCCAAGAGAGGAGCAGTGGAACTCTAGTATGTGATCCAGATTGATATCTCTTGAAAGAGGGAGCGATGAGTTCTAACATAGTCAGTGAGACAGGTTGTCTGAGCATAAAATCTTGGCGAAGCTCGCAAGTTGCTCAGATGTAATCAGTCCTGGAAAATCTTACAGGTTATCCTTGGACGTAATCATCCCTGATGTGATTCTATGTTAGAAATGGCTAGAGTGAAGTTTGAGTACTTCAGAGAGAAGATTGGTGTTCTTCAAATTGAGGTTCCTTCCAAGGGGAAGTGATGAGTCCATGAGCCCTTCTGACATGGTGGTAGGATTGGTTCCTGCCATAGTCAGATGTAAGTGTTATTCCTTTCTGACATGGTGGTAGGATTGGTTCCTCCCATGGTCAGATGTAAGTGTTGTGCCTTTCTGAAATGGTGGTAGGATTGGTCCCTCCCATGGTAAGATGTAAGAGATGTGCCTTTCTAACATGGTGGTAGGATTGGTTCCTCCCATGGTCAAATGTAAGCATTGAGTCCTACAACTAGCATGAAAAAGGGTTGGCTCTATAGAAATACAACTAGCATGAAAAAGGGTCATCTATGTAGAAGAATTACTTGCAGAGGGAAAGGACTACAACCAACATGAAAAAGGGCCGGCTCTGTAGAAATACAACGAGCATGAAAAAGGGATGGTTCTGTAGAGGAAGTCCTTGCAGAGGGAAAGGCCTACAACCAACATGAAAAATGGCTAGATCTATAGAACTACAACCATCATGAAAAAGGGCTGGCTCTGTAGAGGAATTCCTTGCAGAGGGAAAGGACTACAACCAGCATGAAATAGGGATGGCTCTGTAGAACTACAACCAACATGAAAAAGGGTTGTCTCTGTAGAGGAAGTCCTTGCAGAGGGAAAGGCCTACAACCAATATGAAAAAGAGCTGGCTCTATAGAACTACAACTAGCATGAAAAAGGGCTGGCTCTGTAGAGTAAGTCCTTGTAGAGGGAAAGGCCTACAACCAGCATGAAAAAGGGCTGGCTCTATAGAACTACAACCAGCATGAAAAAGGGATGGCTTTGTAGAACTAAAACCAGCATGAAAAAGGGTTGGATCTATAGAACTACAACCAGCATGAAAAAGGGCTAACTCTGTAGAGGAAGTACTTGCATAGGGAAAGGCCTACAACCAGCATGAAAAAGGGCTGTCTCTGTAGAACTACAACCAACATGAAAAAGGGTTGTCCCTGTAGAGCTACAACCAACATGAAAAAGGGTTGGCTCTGTAGATGGAGAACTACAACCAGCATGAAAAAGGGCTGGCTCTATAGAGTTACATACAGCATGACAAGGGATGGCTCTGTTGATGAAGACCTATATGGAGGCTAGGCCTACAATCAACATGAAAAAGGGTCGGATCTATAGAACTTCCTATGACGAGTAGAATTGAGAGATAGAACCATTTGCTCAAGATAGTGGGAGAAGTGATGATGATCCAAATTTGATGATGATCCACCTTTGATGATGATCTAGTTATGAAGACTTGTGCTGATGAATTGTGTCAATAGAATACCTTCCTAGTTAAGAGGGAGTGTTGATGTATTTGTAACTTCAGAATGTATTCACTTGTATTTCATTGTACCCCGATGTTCCAATTGAGAGAGTTATTAATATAATAAAGTCATGTAAAGTCATTGAGGTTAACTCTCCATTGTAAGTTGGGGAAATAGTACCCACAATTGAGTTGAAGTTAACCCTCCTTTGTAAGTCGGGGCAATAGTCCCCACAATTGAGGGGTATTAGGGTTATTAGACTCTCCTAGTGAGGTCCACCCTGGTAAGTAATTGTCAAGTGGAAAAATAGTATAAATAGAGAGTGAGGCCCTATATTTGAAACACACACACTCAATCAATGGTAGTGCATGAGTGAGAGAAGAGGAGATCGCACAAGTGAGAGAGAGAAAAGTTGTCGGAGATCATTTTTGTGTTTTTTGTGTTTTATTTTCGCTATTGGTGCTCATTCTATCTCTGAGGAAGTTGTGGGGTTTTCTCCTTTATGGTTTCCCCAAGGAAAAATCTTTGTGTCTCTAGTCTCTTGTGATTATTGCTGTGCATGTTATTCTCTCAGATAAGATCCTAAGATCATATTGATTAAATGATAAAAATATAACAAAACTATGGTTTACAAGATGCAGAAAAAAAGGGCACCATAAATATAATTTCCCAACACTCATGAATTCTATCGCAGCGGGAGCACCGAACTTGATAAATACCCACAAGATTCCTTGGTGTAGTATATGTCAGACTTGAGGCCATTGGTCGGAAGAATACTTGTACTTGAAGAAGATTGTAAGTGAACTGACTAGTTTGTATTGTAAATTTTGTAAATCTGTAGGACATGATGAGAAGGACCACATAGCATTACAATTGCTGCAAGAGAAGGTAGTGGACACCTAATTGATGAAGAATGATTAGCAGATGACATATGAGTGAGCGCAAGCTCAATATCAACCTGCTCAATATCCACCGACCTAATATCAATAACTACAGTATCCTCAACCACAATATCAACAATCAGTATCCGAAGTAGCAACAATACCCTCAACCTATGGGGTGAAATTTTTTGGGGCCGAGGACAACAACAATAAAGGGGGGGATGATTTGGTGGAGGAAGAGGCCTAGTCATATGTTATAACTATGGACAACCATGCCACTTTTCTTGATATTGTGCAAGTTCTACAAAGGCATGTTCGTATTGTAAAGCTTTTTACCATATTGTCAAACAATGTCCACAATTGATTGTGAAGTGGTAGGATTGAATGGTGGGAAATCCAAATTCCCCGTAGAATCCCAACCCAAATCCTAACCAGAACATACAAATGATTTCTGCCGAGCCAAGAGAAGCAAATATTGCTATCGTAACAAGAGGAGGTGCTATGACTGGAGTAGATCAATATACACAGCATGGAAAACCGTAGGTGTGACCAATGACACAAAATAAAGTACCATTAAATGTCTAGAAATAAAAGGAAGTAGTCTTGGATGTGCGACCAAAGTTTGTCAATAAGAATCAAGTGTTGACGTCTGGAAGACTGATAGTGCAAATGCCTGAGCAATTTGAACAACTAATATGAAATAAACCGACGGGAAAGGTTAGTAAACTTAAATATTTTTTCAAAAGTTGATTATTGCTAATCCATGATAAAGATACTATCGCATAATTGATAACACAGATAGAAGAAACTCAGGAAGAGATACGCCCAAAAAGAAGAGTCAACCATGTGGGAAAAAGGTCAAAGATTAGTCATGATTTGTGACTGACCGCCCAAATAGGATATTATAATATGAATTGTATCATTTTAGATATGGGCTCTGATGTTATTATTTTGAAAAGAAAGACACGGGAAAGCATGGGAAAACCACGACTAGATTGGTCTCCCATTCAACTCAAGCTAGAAAATCAATCAAAGGTTCTAACTATTGGTTGACTAACTCAAGTACCTTTTGAGGTGGAACACTTGAGAAAATATGCGGATTTAAAAGTGTTTGACATTGTTGATGATACAAACTCATATCCTGCACTTTTGGGGATTGAATGGGAAATAGACAACTAGACCATCATAAAATTCAACTAAAGGATATTGTCATTTGAATATTCAGAGATAAGAGTGGTCGTGCCAATTGATCCGCTAGGAGGAAACATATATGTTGAACCAATGCACAGTGAAGGACAAGGTGATTACTTAGGCCATATATATAACATCATGTATTCGAGAGATGACTATATAAATCCAAAATCTGATGGAAAGTTGAGTTGGTGAAGTGTTAGCTCCTGTACATTTGATTCAAGTGAATCATTAGAAAATTGGTAGAATTAGATGCATAAAGTATCTATGAGAATATGTGCAAGAATTACACAATCTATGTGAAGGGTAGGAGATGAGGCCAACGGGATACCTACATATGAAGGTTTACCTAACCTTGCATCTTTTCTAGCAGAATTTGTAGAAAAAGTTACAGAATCACAACGATTGTCTGCCTTGGAATTTGTGCTGAAATCTACACCTGCTAGATGGTGGGGTACACATTAAAAATCTATCTACGAATGGACGCATTGTAGAATATTGCTAGAGATTAGATTTGCAGAACAAATCAATTATAATGCTTAGAAATATATAGGATTGACAAATCCTATTGAACATATTAAGTATTGTCATGCGACATGGTAGCCATATTCGCGAAAAGAATGGGTTCATCATTTTGTACATACACTTGGATATGATACCAAGGAATTAGTATACATCAATGTAGCTATGATGAGGAACTCTTTATTGTGAGGAGTTAGATACTAGATTTACACATACACTTGAGTTTGTAGACGACCATATTTCGATTGATGTTGTATTGTTAGGTCATGAAGGTAAAGATATTTGAAGAAATCCCTGTTGCAACAACAAACTTTCATCAATGTAGCGCAAAAATCCACCATTGGATGGAATGTTACAATGTGAAGTGATAACTAGATGATGATGGACGGTTCTATGTAAACATAACTGAGTCAGAAGGTATGCACACAGTAGAAAGACTTGGTATTTCTAGTGACAAATTCTTCAGTCCACTCAAAATAAAGAAAGTTAATATTGGTTAGATAGAAAATCCAAAGTTTTCCAATATTGGAGATTATTGTGATGATGAGACTATAAGAAATATCACTGATTTATTGCATGAGTTTCAGGATATGTTCCCTACCAAATTTTCATAGATGAAGGGGATAATCGGAGATCTGGGAGAAATAAAAATACCTTCGAGGTCTGATGCAAGACCGGTCAAACAACGAATGTACATATTGAATCCATGCTATAAAGAAAAGGTCAAGACTAAGATGGACCGAATTCTAGATGAAGGTATTATATAACTCGTCGAGGAATCATAATGGATCAATCTGATAGTAGTACAAGAAAAAAAGGCTACTGACAAAGTAATATTTTGTGTCGACCTGAGAAAACTGAATGATGCTTGCTTACATGACCTGTTTTTGACTCCATTTACAGATGAAGTACTAGAGAGTGTTGGAGGTCAAGAAATGTACTCATTCACTGATGGTTTTTCTAGTTACCATTAGATCAGAATCACGAAGGAATACCAATACAATACTACCTTTGTGATGAAGTGGGGATTTTTCCAATATACGGTAATGCCCTTTGGACTTAAGAATGGTCTTGCGATTTTTTCCAGAATAGTAGTTGCTGGTTTTAAAGATTTCATTCACAAATTTCTTGAAGTATACTTTGATGATTGGACGATCTTTTGGCTCATAAAAGACCATATTGCGAGCCTTAGAATGATGTTGTAATGCTGTCTCTAGTATCAAATTTATTTAAACTTGAAGAAATGTATATTTTTCACCCTGTTTGGAGTTCTGTTGGGACATGTGGTTTGTCGCAATGGAATTTTGGTCGACCAGGATAAAATTGTGATAATTGTCGACCTACCACCACCTAATATAGTCTAGTAGTTGAGAGAAACATTGGGATACACTGGATACTACATAAAATTTATTAATGGATATGCAGAGGTGAATGCTTGTTGGAAGGGCGTTTTGGAGTAAGTTAGCTACGCAACATCGCAGATACTGCGCAAATAAATTAATCCAAAACCCCCTGCCAACACTGATTCGATGGAAAAATTGTTGAAAAAAGATGCTAAGTTTCATTGGATGGAGATCTTCCAAGAGATTCTAGACACATTGAGGAATAAGATGGCTACAATGCCCATACTTATATTTCTAGACTAGAAAAAGGATTTTCATGTTCATGTCAATGCATCATCTGTTGCGCTTGTCATGGTGCCAATGAAACTAGGAGAATGTTCAATTAACCATCCTATTTCCTTTGCTAGTAGGAAGTTGTTAAATACAGAAAATAATTATACCATACCCAAAAGAGAAGGGTTAATGATGGTATACGCTCTGTAGAATTTCAGACACTACTTATTTGGTGGGAATTTCAAGATGTACATAGATCATTCTGCATTGAAATACTTGGTCAATAAGCCAGTGTTGGGGGGGAATATCTACCGGTTTATTTTCCTCTTTCAAGAATTTGAATTTGAATTAATTGTTAAACTAGGTCGATTAAACTTGGGACCATACCAGCTTTCAAGGATTGAAAGCAATGAAGAACCTAGTAATTTGGAGTATAATCTCCCTAATGCTCAATTGTTTGCGATAACCATGTTTGATGATCAGTACAGAGATATCATACAATTTTTTAGTACAGGTTATGCACTAGCTGAATTCACCACTGCGTAGAAGAAGAAATTGGTTTTGCAAGCTGTGAATTTCCAGTTGATCGCTGGACAATTGTATAATATGGGTCCCGATGAGATTCTTCATCACTGCGTCCTAGAATATGAGCGACTGTTGATATTAAATGAAGCACATGTTGGTGTTATAGGAGACCATTACGATGAAAAAGATACAGTGCACAAGATTTTACAAGCAGGATTGTGGTGGCCCACCATGCATGTAGATGCCCTATATTATTGTCACAGATGTGATATCTTCCATAGAACCAGAAAGCCGTCGTGATGGGATGAAATTCCATTAGTACTTCAGGTAACATTGCAGGAATTTGATAAATGGGCCATTGAGTTTGTGGGCCCTATTAGTCCGATAGGGAAGCGCACAGGTGCACACTATATTATTACTACAAATTTTTACCTAACAAAATGGGATGAAGTAATTCCATTAAAGGATTTTACTACTGCGACTGTTGTGAAGCTTTTGTTTGAAAACGCCATGACAAGATTTAGTCTCCCAAATATTTTAATAAGTGATCAAGGTACACACTTTGTCAACTAGTTGATTAAAGAATTGATGGAATAATTTCATATTCAACATATAAAAACAATGCCATATCACCCTTAAGTGAATGGTGTCGTCGATGCCTATAAGAAAATGTCGAAAAATGAATTGACACATATTTGTAATGTTCAAAGAGATGAATGGGATCATAAAATTTCTGCAATATTATGGGCATATACCACAAATTGTAAGAAATTGTCTGGCCACACTCCATTTCTCTTGGTGTATGGGAAGGAAGCTGTGATGTCAATGGAGTACATTGCACCGAGTATAAGAATTGTCACGATCATAGAAATGACAAATGTTGATGCTGTTGAGGAGAGATCGTTACAACTTGTGCAGCTAGAAGAAGAGTGTTTTGTTGCAGGGCATAACCAAAATGTTGAGAAAGAAATACAGAAGGTATTTGTCACATCCCCATGCCTCTGATCGACAAAGAGGACACGACCACAAGCTTCAAACACCCGGGCTAAGAGCCCCATGAACATGTGAACTCATAAAATTTGCTGAAACAAAATGCTTAAATAAAATTGGAACTAAAAACATGCACACAGGATTGTTTATCATTCACAGATGCAATTTAATCATCATACACAGCGGAAACCAACAACATTCATACATGCATGTATTCATTTAACATGTTCATCAATTTCATTAATATAATTTACAGTTGTAGAAGTAAAATGGACAGATTACTTATCTTATGAAAACTTTGCTTCGCAACCAGCTACGTCGCTGCAACGTTCCACCCAACCATAGGCCAACGTTCTCCTTAATCTCTCAGCAACGCTTCCACCCCTGAGCTGGGCATGATTCTCCAAGGAATAAGGGAACAAGCAGGCTTACACATAGCCAGGGATACACAAAACACAGCCAAGCCAACACAGTTGGGTTTATCAGGCCATTAAAGAGCCGGAGAAGGCAAATTGCTAAGCTGGTGAGCTCATTACAGAGCCAAGAACACCTACACCAGAACTAGCCTGACCTCTAAGACACCCAAACACACCCAACACAAGGAATCAGTCCCTTCTCTGCTACACAGTCCCTCAGGCCCTGCATTCCCTTATAGTGCTATTCAGGGGTGATGGAGGAGAAGGCCAACCCTCTAGCTCTGTCTGTGTGGTTTTCCAACCACCAGGTTTATCAAGCAAATCTAAGCCAACATCCCTGCTCCTCCCATAGTCCGAAGACCAACCATTGCACTCAGGCAATTAATTTAGCTATTACGGCTTAAACCAGGAAAAAATGACTTCAAGGCGGATTTCAACAGGCCACTGAATGTATTAGTGCACACAATTCACAACATGGGGAAAATCAACAGTCCCAAAACGTCTCATCATGCTCTGTGTGTGAAATGAACAGACTCGCTTCCCCAAATTATAAAGGAAACCACAACATTCACAATGCAAGAGAGACCACAACCACACAACAATCGTGGATGAATGGCGGAAACCGTAATCTCACAAGAAGAGAAACGGTTCTGAATTCAACATTAAAACCATGGGAAAACAATTACACAACCATACCCATCCATGAGACAGCTGAAAACGTGAATGGCCCTTCACAACAATTCGTGGGTGAGAGAGAACGGCTCTCAGCTCGCTGCTTCAGTCGAAAAACCAGGAAATCCTTGTGCGTGAGAATGGTGGGCAGACAATGGTTCTGCATGAGGATGAAAAAACGACCAGAGGACGCGAATTGCAAGTGCCTGAGCATTTAGCAACTCGTGGAGAGAGAAAATGTCTGCATGAGTGAAGTGTGCGTGAAGGTTTTTCCTTCCATTCTGAAGTCAACTGCTGAGGGTGGAGTGTGCGTGGAGGCAAGGACTGACAGTCCTGCCACCCCACTCCCAATCAATAACTACCTCAACTAACAGCAGCAATTATTAATTGCAGGTGGTTGGGTAAGACAAGGAAAGAAGATAGATGGGTAATTTCTCTCATTGGCCAAGGTTGACAATTTCCCCACCCTTACCCTTGTGAAAATCATGCCCCCCTTTGATTTAGTTGCCACGATTGTAGTTGGTCGGGTTTATTTAATTAATTATAAATGCATATTTACATGATGACCAACATAATATATGCCGCATGCCCCGATACACCATCGGTGACAAATATAAATCCAACACATAGCATAACCGATCAATGGTGGGGCCTTGGCCTTTTGCTCCACACCATGATCATTTACAATTTATACATCATATACATCTAATGTAACAGGGTCAAAACTGGGACATTACATTCCCCTCCCCCTTCAATAGCACTGTCCTTAGTGCTTTCAAAATTGAACAAAATGCTACACTGGTATCACC
>LPNX010755387.1:0-187213 GCA_001517045.1 Pseudotsuga menziesii | reverse complement strand
CAAGCTTCAAGGAACTCTTCCTTGCCCTCACTCTAAGGTAAACATGATCCCCAACACTAAACTCTCTGTTCACCCTATGCTTATCTGCATAGCTTTTCTGTCTATCCTGTGCTGCTTTCAGCTTCTGCCTGATCTTTACGACCTCTTGCTCCATTTTCTTGAGCAATTCCGGTCCAAGCACAATCCTGTTCACTGGATTATCCCAAGTCACTGGTGTCCTACACCTTCTTCCATACAAAGCTTCATACGGACTCATCCCCAAGGATGCCTGATGTCCATTGTTATAAGCAAACTCTATCAAGTGCAAGTAATCTTCCCACTTGGTTGGTTTGTCCATCACATACATGCAAAGCATATCTTCAAGCACCTGATTAACTCTCTCGGTCTGCCCATCTGTCTGAGGATGGTATGCAGTGCTGAAGTTTAGATTTGTACCCAAATCTTCAAACAACCCCTTCCAAAAGTTGGAAGTGAACTTGACATCTCTATCAGATACTATTGCCTTCGGCAATCCATGCAATTTGAATATCTCCTTCATGAAGATCTTTGCAATGTTGCCAGTCTCGTATGTAGACTTAACTGGTATAAAATCTGCTGCCTTTGTCAACTTGTCTACCACAACCATGATAGAATCATGTTGTCTCCAAGTCATTGGCAATCCTGTAATAAAATCCATGGAAATAACTTCCCATTTCCATTCTGGAATTGGTAAAGGCTGCAACAAACCTGCTGGATGTTGATGCTCGACCTTTACCTGTTGACATTTCATACACCTTGAAATGTATTCAGCTATGTCCTTTTTCATACCTAGCCAAAAGTACTGCTTTCTAGCTGCAGCAATTGTCTTCTGATATCCTGGGTGACCAGAATATGGAGCTTGATGGATTTCATCCATGACAACTCTCCTCAAATCCGCTACATTCGGAATATAAATTCTATTTTTATAAGTGAGAATTCCATCTCCTTCCAATTTATATCCCTCATACCTCTTCTCAAGACTTTGCTGTTGCAATTTGTCTTTTACTTGCTCATACAATTCATCTGCAGCAACATGATTAACAATCTACTGCCTCAAATCTGATTGACAAATACTAAGAGATGCCACATGCATTTCCTGCATCTTCCTGCTGAGTGCATCAGCTACCTTATTCTCTTTTCCCTTTATGTGCTTGATTTCAAAATCAAACTCACATAAAAACTCCAGCCATCTTGCTTTCCTAGCATTCATAGTAGGCTGATCAAACAAATACTTCAGTCCATAGTGATCTGTTCTGAGCTCAAATCTTCTACCCATCAAGAAATGTCTCCACATCTTGAGAGCATGTACTGTGGCTACAAGCTCTAGATCATGAGTGGCATAGTTCTTCTCATGCTCCTTCAGCTTTCTCAACTCATAACATATCACATGGTTTTCCTGCATAAGGACTCCTCCAAGCCCTTGTCCACATGCATCGGTACATACCACAAAATCTTTTTCTAGATCTGCAACTTTCAATATTGGTGCACTGGTGAGAAGATTCTTTAATTGCTGGAAGCTTTCTTCACACCTCAATGTCCATTCGAACTTCATCCCCCTCTTTTGCAAAGAAGTGATAGCATGTGCAACTTTGGAGAATCCCTCAATGAATCTCCTGTAGTATCCTGCAAGTCCCATGAAAGATCTTACATCTGTCACATTTCTTGGAGTAGGCCAATTCATAATGGCTTCAATCTTTTCAGGGTCCACAGATATACCCTCCTCTGAGATAATGTGACCCAAATACTAAATTCTATCTCTATAGAAATCACACTTGCTTAGTTTCGCATACAACTGATGCTCCCTAAGCAATTGCAATGTCAATCTCAAATGCTCTTCATGTTCTTCCTCATTCTTAGAGTAAACAAGAATGTCATCAAGGAAAACAAGAACAAACTTGTCCAAATACCTGCTGAAGACACTATTCATAAGGCACATAAATGTAGCTGGTGCATTTGTGAGACCAAATGGTACCACTACAAACTCATAATGCCCATACCTTGTCCTGAAGGCTGTCTTATGAATGTCTTCATCCTTGATTCTCACTTGATGGTAACCAGACCTCAAGTCAATCTTGGAAAATACCTTTGCTCCTCTCATTTGATCAAAGAGGTCATCAATCCTAGGCAAAGAATATTTGTTCTTCACTGTAACCTTGTTCAATTATCTGTAATCAATACATAACCTGAGTGTACCATCTTTCTTCTTTACAAACAGAACTGGTGCGCCCCAAGGAGACACACTTGGTCGGATATACTTCTTTTCCAACAACTCTTGCAGTTGCATCTTCAATTCTAGCATCTCCGGTGTACTCATCCTGTAGGGTGCCTTGGACACTGGTGCTGCTCCTGGCACAAGTTCGATTGTGAAATCAATGTCCCTCTTTGGAGGAAGCCCTGGAATCTCATCAGGAAACACATCCCTGAATTCCTGTAACACCTGATAGTCCTCCAACCTAGGAGTTTCATCTCTCGTTTCCTCCAAAATCTGAGCCACATACAACTGGAAACCCTTCCTACAGAAATTCTTTAACTGCATTGCTGAAACTTGCCGTACTGAAATCATCTTTGGAATACCTTTCACAACTACGAGGTTCCCTTCTTCATTCGTGCATTCAAAAGTCTTATTTTAACAGTCAAGCTTCACCCTGTGAGCTTCTAACCAATCCATTCCAATGAGAACATCATAGGAACCAAGCGGTAGAACATTTAGATCTACACAAGTGACCAATCCATTCATGACCAATGGACACTTCTCTACCACTTCACTTACCTTTCTCTTAGTTCCAGTGGCTAGCTGAACTAACCAAGACTTCCTATGCTTTACTTTCTTAAAAGCACAAAACTCCACTACTCTAGGAGTAATGTAACTGTGCGTAGAACAAGGGTCAATCAAAATAGAAACAGATTTCTCAACAATCTTACCTACTACTTCAACCACAGCTGACTGGTGATCTACCTGGCGGTCCTCCAGTGCTGCATAGATCCTAGGAACTGCCCTTGCTACCTGACCCACTGTTTCAGCTTCTTGAACATTATAAGCTGGCCTTACATTCTCATTCTCGAGTGGACAATTCCTGCGCATGTGGGGTCCTCCACATTTCCAACATTGAAGTGGCCCTCTATTCTGTTGTGGATCTTTAGGCTTTTCTCCGGTCACTCCAACTGGCTTACTCGCAGCTTGGGATGGCTGCTTTTTCTGATTCCTGAAGCTAGAAGGTTTGAAACCTTTCTTCCTTTGGTCAAAATTCTTGTTCTTCTTGTCCTTCCATGCCTTATGGTAATCAGGTTTACCCTTGCTTTGCTCATAGCAATACTTAGCCTTTCTTATTGCTTCTTCAAGAGTTCTAGGCTCATAAAACTCAATCCTATCTTTGTAAGACTGAGGTAATCCACTCAGAAAACGCTGGACCTTTAATTTTTCATCTCTGATGTACCAGACATACCTCAACAACTCCAAAAACTTATTAGCATACTCTTCCATGGTCTGCTGTCCCAATCTCAGCTCATGGAACTCCTTAATCTTGTCATCATAATACCTATCAGAGAGGTATTTCTGCTTAAAATACTTCTTGAACTGTTTCCACTTAAGCCTCCTTTCACTGATCTTCTTAACTTGCTTGAAGTGTTCCCACCAAATGGATTCTCTTCCATTCAGATTGAATATGGCAACTCTTGCCTTCATGTTGTCTGAATAGTCATGCACTTGAAAGTATTTCTTTATCCCAAGAAGCCAAGCTTCAGCTTCTTGTCCAATCTTTACTTCACCATCAAATGTAGGAGGTTTAGCTTTCTTAAATTCATCTCGAGTGCGATCCCTATGGTGTCTCTTTCTTTTTCTTTTATGAGAAGAAAAGCTTGAATCCCCGCTGGATTCTTTCGAATCAGATGACCCACTAGAAGTCCTTCTCCTTCTCCTAGTACTGCTCTTACTGCCTTCTGGTCTTGCTGTACCTTGTCCAGAGTCTATCTTTCTCTGCAACATTACAGCATTCAACTGATGCTGCTCTTCCTGGGCTTTAATCAAGCTTCTCATAGTGGCTGCAACATCGGACGGGGTCTCTTGGAATCTCCTTCCATTAGACTCAATGTCATCGTTTCTATTGCGAACATTTTCTCCCATGGCATCTCGGGCATGCTCATCAGAATCCCGAGCATCATACCCGTCATGGGTTCTCATAACTGAACCACAACTTACTTACCAGACTGCACTACCTGGAATACTTCTCTTGAAGGTGACTATGATTCTGCAAACGTGTTAATAACACAATTGTTAGACACATGTCATTGATATAAATCATAATCACTTACCTTTTCCGGGAATAATCATAAAATAACAATTAGCCCAAACACACAAAGTTTTCTTCATTAAGAACATCTATCTGAGGGGGACGACGGGGGTCAAGGGGGCTTGCCCCCTTGTGGCTTCCCTGCGACACTATAGGGCGGGTCGAGGGCAGCACCCTCATTTTTTGTTTGTTTGTAAAACATTGGTTTTCGCGCAATATGGCGCATAAGATCGCTGCCTCCTTTCTCATTTTCAGCCCTGAAATTTCACTGAGAAATAGTAAAAAATCCCTCTGGAAAACAGTTAAAATCTGCTGGAAAAATCTCATGGAAAACTCAAATTTTCCTTTCCTTCACAGAATCGGATCTCATTCCACTATTCCTTCCGCTGAATCGGCTACCAGAACCATTCTTCCTTCCGCAGAATCGGCTCCTCTTTCCATTCTTTCTTCCACCGAATTAGCTCCCGAAACACTTTCTCTTCCGATTTGGCACTTAGAACAACTTGAACATTGGACGTCAGCGGACTTCTGACATCGGAAGCAAATGACTTTGGCTTCCGCAACGGCAGAGGGGAAACCACTTTCTCTTTTGATTGCTCCAACACTTAGACAAATTTTTATTCAAAAATTTGTCTTTCTTTGACCGCGTTGGCTGTCAGCGGTCTTTCTTCATCGAAAGCCAAATGGCTTTGGCTTCCGTAACGGCGGACGCCCGGACCCTTCCTTCTTCCGCCTCATCGGAAGTCGGAACCTCTAACCTTCCGATGACCCGACTGCCCAACACTTCAACACTTAGCCAAATTTTAAACCTTTCTGTGGCGTCGGCGGTCGGATGAATTTCACGTCGGATGCGGAATCACTTTGCCGTCCGCAATGGCGGATGGGAAAACGTTAAAACTTCTGCTACAGCGGAATTCAATTCCGCCAATCCTTCTAACGGTTCAAACACTTAGGCGATTTTTGGAAACTTGTTGTTGCTCTGCTGAACAGAGAAGGTAATTCTACCTTCTGTCACTGCATCTTCTTGGCCCATAGAGGCCCATTGCTGCAACCCAGAGCTCTGATACCATACTGTCACGTCCCCATGCCTCCGACCGGCAAAGAGGACGCGACCACAAGCTTCAAACACTCGGGATAAGAGCCCCATGAACATGTGAACTCATAAAATTTGCTGAAACAAAATGCTTAAATAAAATTGGAACTAAAAACATGCACACAGGATTGTTTATCATTCACAGATGCAATTTAATCATCATACACAGCGGAAACCAACAACAATCATACATGCATGTATTCATTTAACATGTTCATCAATTTCATTAACAGAATTTACAGTTGCAGAAGTAAAACAGACAGATTACTTATCTTATGAAAACTTTGCTCCGCAACCAGCTACGTCGCTGCAATGTTCCACCCAACCATAGGCCAACGTGCTCCTTAATCTCTCAGCAACGCTGCCACCCCTGAGCTGGGCATGATTCTCCAAGGAATAAGGGAACAAGCAGGCTTACACATAGATAGGGATACAAAAAACATAGCCAAGCCAACATAGTTGGGTTTATCAGGCCATTAAGGAGTTGGAGAAGGAAAATTGCTAAGCTGGTGAGCTCATTACAGAGCCAAGAACACCTACACCAGAACTAGCCTAACCTCTAAGACACCCAAACACACCCAACACAAAGAATCAGTCCCTTCTCTGCTACACAGTCCCTCAGGCCCTGCATTCCCTTCCAGTGCTATTCAGGGGTGATGGAGAAGAAGGCCAACCCTCTAGCTCTGTCTGTGTGGTTTTCCAACCACCAGGTTTATCAAGAAAATCTAAGCCAACATGCCTACTCCTCCCATAGTCCGAAGACCAACCATTGCACTCAGGCAATTAATTTAGCTATTACGGCTTAAACCAGGAAAAAATGACTTCAAGGTGGATTTCAATAGGCCACAGAATGTATCAGTGCACACAATTCACAACATGGAGAAAATCAACAGTCCCAAAACGTCTCAGCATGCTCTGTGTGTGAAATGAACAGACTCCCATCCCCAAATTATAAAGGAAACCACAACATTCACAATGCAAGAGAGACCACAGCCACACATCAATCGTGGATGAATGGCGGCAACCGTAATCTCACAAGAAGAGCAACGGTTTTGAATTCAACATTAAAACCATGGGAAAACAATTACATGACCATACCCATCCATGAGACAGCTGAAAACGTGAATGGCCCTTCACAACAATTCGTGGGTGAGAGAGAACAGCTCTCAGCTCGCTGCTTCAGTCGAAAAACCAGGAAATCCCTGTGCATGAGAATGGTAGGCAGACAATGGTTCTACGTGAGGATGAACAAATGACCAGAGGATGCAAATTGCAAGTGCCTGAGCATTTAGCAACTCGTGGAGAGAGAAAATGTCTGCGTGAGTGAATTGTGCGTGAAGGTTTTTCCTTCCATTCTGAAGTCAACTGCTGCGGGTGGAGTGTGCATGGAGGCAAGGACTGACAGTCCTACCACCCCACTCCCAAAATCAATAACTGCCTCAACTAACAGTAGCAATTATTAATTGCAGGTGGTTGGGTAAGACAAGGAAAGAAGACAGATGGGTAATTTCTCTCATTGGCCAAGGTTGACAATTTCCCCACCCTTACCCTTGTGAAAATCATGCCCCCCTTCGATTTAGTTGCCACGATTGTAGCTGGTCGAGTTTATTTAATTAATTATAGATGCATATTTACATGATGACCAACATAATATATGCCGCATGCCCCGATACACCATCGGTGACAAATATAAATCCAACACATAGCATAACCGATCAATGGTGGGGCCTTGGCCTTTTTCTCCACACCATGATCATTTACAATTTATACATCATATACATCTAATGTAATAGGGTCAAAACTGGGACATTACAGTATTTCATGATCGACACATTAAGAACAAGAAGTTTCAAGTCAGAGGCCTTGTTCTTATGTATGACAGTAAATTTTTCAAGCATCCGCGCAAGTTAAAAACACATTGGTTAGGACCGTATATTGTTGAGAAAATCACTGAAGGATGCACAGTGAAATTGAAAAATATATATGGAACACTAGTCAAAGGACTAAGAAATGGAATTCAACTAAATCCATATCATAACAGCCACGACTTGATCGCATAAAAAAAAGAAGAGAGAGGTTTTTTCTCACAGACTGCTAGTCTTCCGCACAAAGAGAACAACATAACAAGAGGAAAAGAGAAACACTTAGAGCCTTTTATTCATTTGTTGGTTGCAGATTGCTAGTCTATCGCAGTAAGAAGAAAACTTGCACATACTCGATGTCTAGTGCATATCAAAAATTCAGGGAGAAGACACTTAGTATATCACAAGAAAATGAAATCTATTTAAGGAGTAATACATGTCATAGGGCGTGTGACGCTATCGCAAGGAATACTAGTATCACATAAATGACAGCTGGATGTCATTAATTTCAAAATCCTGAGATATTTTGGTGGCGTGATTTTTGGTTAGGTCTAACTTTATGGAAATAACTACCTCTTTATGTGACAACTAAATGGAGGCATGCATAAAAGTTTCCTTAATTATTTGGATGATCAATCCATGTGACTGAAAGGAAATACACCTTCCTATTGATTTCCTATGTGTGTGAAGCATGACTACAGAGAATAGTTACATGATATCAAACTTGGTAGCCAAATTTCATTTTCATCCTATTTTCATTCGACAAGAGCGATTGTTGTTTACAACTGCAAAAGATGAAGAAAATTGTTCGGAATATGGTCATTTCAATTTCCAGCACAAGTACAACTGTTGAATCCGAGATTGCAACTACATCACCTATGATACTCATGGAAGATACTATTGGATATGTCCCACCATAGGCAGAGGTTTCACTAGTTGTTGAGTAGGCTGCTCCAGCTGTTGAGTAGGATGCTCTAGTTGTTGAGCAAGTTCTAGTTAGGCCTTCAGGAAAATCACATGCAGATAGACTAGGTCCATCTGGAACTACACGGGGTAAGAAATATGGAAACATAAATATGAAATCAAAATAAATGAAACCACCAACACCACCCCATTAGGAGGATGAATACTTGAAAACTAGCAATTTGTTATTTCCATACATCCCACCAAGATGATTTGATGCGCAAAAGGTTAGAATCCCAAATAAGTCAGGGGCTTCATTGGTAGCACCATCAGTGCCGAAAGTAGTTAATGTGTTGAAGGATATTTTTCCAAACTTTTGAAATCTATCCTTCACTGACCATGACACAAAGACCCAAAAATATTTATATAGGGAGAATTACATGATCACCGTGCATGATAAACCAGATGGGACGAAGCATTTGGTTCCAATCGAATCAGCCAGAGGGATTGCCAAGTCTGGAATATTATCATTGTTGTATATGCCACATGTTGAATGACGATCAGAAATAAATACCTGTTTCAAAAATTTATTAGTGTATTTTCATGGTTTCTACCTATATCTCGACAAACCAATATCTGTGGATTTCAAACTCATTGCAGTAATTATAGATCTACCATTCCTAGGTATAGATTCAATTCCCCTTTTAAGGAAAGACTAGGAAACTGTGATATCGACAAGGATGAAAGAAAAATATGACACGACTAGATATAGGAGAGGGTTCCTAATATCCTCGATTAATGACCATACCATTCTCTTTGCTGTAAATGTACTAGATTCTAAAATGTTTCATAAAATGTGTCTGACCAAATGTAATCTGCATGAGATCATGCTAGTTGAGCTCTGTGCAGAGGGAGTTTAGATCAACTGGTCGTAGTTCCTACTGAATGAATTTCTACTAGATGCAATAAAGTCGTAGTAAGATGGTAAGACATTCTACTATTCTTGGTTTTTGATATTGATTTCATTTATTGCATTTTTCGACCCACCAAGATACTAAGGGGTATATTTTCCAGTACGATGTAGAGGAGCTCAATACCAGAATCTCTAGTTCGACAAGGATAAGAAGGAAAAGAAGTGGTATAATAATGTCAATTTTTATAGCATGGAGAGGCACTGAGGCATCAGATAAAGGACTAGAATAGGATTACAAATGACACCATTCAATGTTTTTGTCAAATTATCAAGTTCGGATTGACCTGCATCATGTTAAGTTACAACCACGATAGGACCCGCATCGTCAAAGGTTGGTGACACAATTTTTTTTGACAGAAGAGGAATTTGATGCTATTTTCTAGAATGGCTGAAAGAATAGTGAGTTCCTATTCCAAAGGACCAATTAGATGTAGAAGAATACCCAGGTTAGGACAATCTACCATTGCAGAATGATGGAAATGAGGAAGAAAACCCGCAAGCAGATGCACAAGATCTCAACCCAACTCAGAGCTGTTCAAGTTCAACTCCCACAAACCCAGTGGTAGGAGAGAAAAGAAAAGAGGCTGAAATAGAGCAGGTAGAGTCAAGACAAAAGAATATAAAGGATTAAAAAATCATAAACATTGTCAACATTGAGGGAGATGATTTGACACTTATGACTGAATCACTAACAAAATTTGCACAGGAAAGCTTCAAGAAAATAGATGAGCGACAGACAGAGCTCATAGGTACTATTACTGATCTGCTGAAAGTGCTATGCGAAGCTGTTGAATATGTTATAATTGAAATAGATTACAGACCCCACAAAAATGAATCACATGATACACCTAAAACTTCAAAAGAGCGACAAAATGAAACACCAATTCCAGTTCCACCATTTAGGACGCAAGTGTTAAGAGAATTACTTGATCTAGGAACCCCAAAATTCAATGATGTGGTCAAAAGTATAGGCCAGATAACTATATACTTTTTGTTGATGCAAATGGCTGAAGTATATGCAATGCAGAATGTCATAGTCACAGAGATGAAAGTAAGGGAAGGCGCCTTGATTAAGAAGGTGAAAGTAGCAAATAAAAGTGTTAATAAGATGAAGCAAGCAGTGCAAGAGGCTGAGCATAAAAAAAAAACATGTGAGGAAAACATGCATAGGATCAACAAGGTTGTATCTCTTGCATGCAAAAATTTTGCTGATGAAGGTATAAAATATGAAATGTTTCCAGAAGCCAAGGTCACTCGACTTGGCGATATTGCATAAGACCTTCACATAAAGGTCACAAAGCTCAAAACGCAGTTAAAACCAAGTACACCTATGGACATGATAGAAGAAAGAAGGAAATAAATGACAAAGGCTATGAAGATAAATGAATAAGCATAGTCATCCGATGCTAAGGCTTTCGACCAAGTGTGTCAGACTTGAGAAGCCTTAATCAATGACGTCGAACTAGAAAAATTCACAGAGGATTTGCGCACATCTGAGGCAGAAGTAACTTAGTTGAAGAGTGAGATGAAAAAGTTACCCTTAGCATAGAATATGGATAAGGTAGAAGAAATGAATAAGCTCCAACAAAAAGTGACGATACTGCACAAACAACAAAAACAAAGGGAAGATAAATTTGAAGAGTTGCAGGATGAAGCAGAGTGGATTATAGGCATTATCCAGCATGTACATTAGAGGGTATAATGAGCAGTGGAAGAAATAAGGTTCGTACCATTGGAACAAATCAGTTTCGACCTTGTGGAAAAATTACAGAAAGAAGACGAAGATGTGTGACGAGAGGCAGAAGAGATCCTGAAAATATTCCAAGATTTTCAACATAAATTCATCCCAAATACAAAAGTAGAAGAATATCCTTGTATGGCTCGGGATGAGACACATGTGAGTATTGGTAGACTGTTGTCCCCAGGGGAATTTAGGAAGAATTCAGTTGGACTTATGACCAAGTATGAAAATATTTAGGTTGTAGAAAGGAAGAAGGAAGCTGTGACAAAAGTAGGGGAAAAAGGAAGAATAAGCCATGATAGAAGAAACCGTACAAGAAAGAGTAGACAGAGGAAGTGTGTACAACATAGGAAGAGTCTGCGACGGTAGAAGAGTTCGATCTGCTTGATAATTCACTAATTGGACAAATTTTCATTCAATTGGTGCGTGATAAGACAAATTTGTTGTTCCATATTATGCATTTTTTTCCTTGGGACCCAATCAACTTGGCCAACTCTTTGTCTTGCGCTTTGTGCTTCCTCCTCTCCGGTGGTGCTTATTGCTCCAGCTGTTTGACACGTTCATCTGATACCTGTTCAATATAATTGGTTATTAGATGATGCTTTAGGGTACTTAGCTTGTGCCTCATGACCTTTATTTCCATGGAAAGGTGTTTCACCCCATGGTTTGGGAAACAATTCAAATTTCTTTCACTTTCATCCATTTCAAAGACTTTGTCCAGTTGACGTCTACCTTCTTCACGTCGTCAGTTCACCACTTGCGAATACCATCTTGATTTCTTGATGCACTCTTCAATTTAATTGTGGAAAAGGAAAAAATATTGAGATGAATTGTTTGGATTATAATTCCATTACCAACTTATTCTCATCATTTTTCTTTCATATGCCATTAAATGTTCCCCACTTGGAATGGCCATGGCATCATCACTTGTTGATTTGAAGGGTCATGATTACCCCACTCTTTCAACTTATGTCTACACAAAGGTGCATGTTTAAATCCACATTTCCACCTAGAGTCCTGACAAGTCACCACCACATCTATTGAGAGAGACATAAAGATAATTAGGGGATGGTAGAGAATACCGTGATTTTTTCATTGTTTGCTAGTCATCCTTGTATTAATATAACCACTTTATTGGATTGGGATCTCGTGGGTTTATTCAAATTCCTTAGGACATGGAAGAGTTGAAAACCTACTAATAATCCATTTTAGGTGAATATTCTTAGGCATTGAGTGAACGAAGAACAAACTGATAACGTTCAAGGAACCACCAAACACATAAACTTATGAGATCCCATGTGGTTTCATGATCATTAATCCTTGGATAAGAGCTAGAGCCTCAGATCTATTATTAGGATCCCTACCCAGTCCCCATGCATGCTCCAATATCTTTTGGCCCTCAAAATTTAAGAGAATACCTCCTACTTGTATGACCCTTGGATGGCTTATTTGAGTTGTTGAGTCTCTTGTAGTTTGTGTTAGAAAAACGAGGTCACAAAGCAATAATAATAAACAAGATGCAAATACTAAAGAAATAAACACATTACAAGAGAGACACCAATATAATGTGGTTAAACCAAGATGTGCTACATCCACACATAAATTTCCAGTCCTTTTATTATGCCGTCCAACAAAAATGAAGAGATAAAACCTGCAACACACTCGATGTACTTCCTCTTCACTCTCTCACAGTCTCTCTCACACAATCACATAGATTGTTTTACAATGATAAAATAAAATATATAGTCATATTACAATGCATTCCTTTTATAAAGGGAATACCATGGGGAATTTCAATGGGATACCCAAAACCACAGGTCTGTAAATCACCCATTATTGATTAAGTCATGACTATGCAAATATAACATTTTACAAGGCATTTTTTCCAAAATTTTCTCCCCCCCTAAACCCCCCATGGTGAATTTAGTGGGGGGAAATCCCACCACACTACCCGTCATGGTACTAGGATCCAAACATGGCTGAAACACAAACTCTAGAATTAGGAAGATCAGGATCCATAACCAACAATTTGTTTGTTTTTTTAATTTAGTGATGAATATGTTTTTTATTAAAAATTCTACAACAAAACCGAGTAGCTAAGACAATATATAGATATTAGGTCGAAGTCATAAGTTCAATACACAAAATTGATCCAAGTTCTACCCTAAGAGGGATAACCATTAAAACAAATATGTTTTTTCATGTATATTTCCTTACATATTGTTGGAGTAAACAAATTTCTTGAAAACACATTGAAATATAATAAAGGGAGGAAAACCTTTTTCTTGGCCTCAAATGGGATTCTTGTAACCAATACTTTTTTGTAGTAGTGCCTTTTGGGGCCTTGCAATTAATAAATTGAAACACATTTCCTTTTTCTAATTCTATTTTGAGTGGACACAAAGGTCCCATAGAGGGCTAGTAGTATTCAACTATGGGGAAAGAGTTTGCATGAGGGTTCACCACACTATCTTGAATGCCAAGATGTGTCATGACACATTACCCAAGCCTCTTTATTAAATCTATTTGAACATAAATATCCATATTTATACTATGTTGAATTACCATAAACACATCCACCTCCTTATGCCAATTTTCCAAAATATACCACATGCTTGGTTGTATTAATAACGCATTTAATTCTTACTACGATATTTTTGTTGAGTTTTTTGTTTGAATTTTGTTTGCTGACGCTCCCATCTCATCGACCTTGCATTACCAATTCCTTACCAATATTTTCTAATATTATTCATACACCGATTAATACCTTTAAGACCTTTCTTGAATTCTGCTAATTAGGAAGGGACATATCACCCATTTTTAGAGTGACATTGCACCATCCTCTTCCCAACTGACAAAGAGGCTAGAGAAGGACCATAACACAAGCATAACAATACCAAGATGAAACTAGGGAACTATAAGCATAGAATTGGAGCAGAGGGAGAGGGGGTTCCTCTAAGGCTCGAATCTATCAAATACGACTAACAAATTGAAAAATAAACCAAACTCCCAAATTAATCCCAAGTAGGAACTTGTCTCGACCAAATATACCAGATTGAATTCCCAACTAGATTGCCATACTATTTTTAATTTTAGTGTAACCTGGGTCTATCAAGGGGTATGTGGGACATATCACTATATCTCGCAGTCTAATTATATAATTTTAGCACAACGAATTAATTAAACAAATATTAAATTTAATTTTTTAGGATTTAATCACGACAAAGTCCCTTTAATTGCCAATAAATTAAAATAAATTCAATAACTATTCTAACGTATGATATAAGGGCTGAGAAGGATTACTAAAACATTCTAGCAACATTACATATCCATTCCAATTCAATTCAGACATAAATTCCACCTCTAAAGTCCATTTACACTTAATCATGATTAACTAGTAATTAGTGTTCCGATTATGATACTTAACGACACTTAGCGCATAACTGCCAGAACATAATTTAATTTAATTTGTTTATCACTTAAAAATTGTTTATAAATTCCAATGGCTAATCAACACCTGATAACATGTAAATCAGACCTAATTACCATTTTTAAATTAATTAAACATAGTAATTATGAGAATGATTCCATAAGAACTAGTTAACTAGTCATTCAATACTAACAACTAGTCTTGCACAAATTCAACACAAAACCATGCCAATGAAACAAAAATTGAACCATACAGGAAAATACAAAAAAAATTACTTTTGTAAATCTAATTCAAGTACATAAACGAAGAATATTTCAAGTTCAATTAGTACAACTAGTTAATAGACACTGACAAGAATTCAATCAAACCAATTGTACCGAGTTTCGAGGAACGTAGAGGTGAAGGTACAGGTCTATAAAATAGTATTATAACATGTTTTATCATTAATAACATAGATATATATCCTTATAACATTTTCTCAAACACTTCATATGCAAAGTCACAAATCTACTCAAAACAATTCCATTGAAGGAGCTAAAATTGGAAATTGATCTACAATTTCGTTAGACATTTCCCCAACACTACCAAGAAGATTTGTCGTCAAATTTTCACACAAATTTAATTATTATTTATCATACATAAGAATAAAAGGAACACTTGGGAATTTTTACAAACACTTCATGTGGTAAGTCTCCAAACTATGCCAAATAGTTCGATCAAAGAACTAGTTTTCGAATAAAAGGTAGAAGCATAAAAGAGAAGTGTATTAAACCATTTCGAGGTTACTGTACCATAAAAATAAAAATTATATAATGAATGGGGGAATAAATATCAGTTATTTATCGGATGTACCAAATAATTATTTCCTCAAACAAGTTGTGCACAAAATCTTAAAAACTAGTTTCCAATTCCTTCATAAAATTTACTTGCATAAATAGATTTAATTTTGTGAGAAATTTCATCCACAAATAAATCATACGTTTCATCAAACATTTCATGTGTATCCATAAATAAATCAAATCATATCCAAGAAAATTAAATAAGTATGATATAAATAACTTATCTTATCAATGCACAACTGGCATCATCCATACCGCGTTCTATCCAACCTTTGGCACTTCCAACCTAAATCTCACTTTGACAGGACACCCCCAAGCTGAGGTCATAGATCCACAACAGAGGTGCACTCAGGAATAGCTCAAATATTAATTTGAGAACCAAAAAATCTATTCCTCACCACATAATTTCTCTTCCACCCCACTACCAGGTGCAATGGTAATCTAGACCCCCTAGGACTTCGAGATATCACCATTCACCTTCAAGATTTATGTGCAGGTTCAGGAAAAATATAAGTAGTTGAAATGGAGGAACTACACTAGATTTTTATGGGATTACTGCAAACACCATACAATATCACATTTCTTCAAGCACAAATTTCATTCACGTAGCAGAGCATTCATGGTTTCCTAATATTTCACCATCAAAGGTATGAACAACCATAATCAACAACCATCCAAAATAACCATGAAAAAGAACCCCAACCAAGGATATCAAACATGGATTTATAGAACAAATAAGGTAATTCTAACTTAGTGGGGTCAAACCAAACCAAGGTAAGCCAACTTGAGTCAATCCAAGGGGGGTAATTCAACCACAAGAGGTTAACTCTAATCCAACCCAAGAAATTCAAATTCAATGAGATTGAATCCAAGCCACTCCACCCAACTCAAATTCATGTGTGGACACATCATCCATGAAGAGGAATCAAAATTAGTGAGGTGATGTGTCACACAAGACAAGGAATCTTACCAAAATAGAAAGTTGGTATTTACACAAGGATTTACATAAGGAATTACATAAGAGTCACACAAATATTTACACTTCATATGCAAAATCACACTGTCTACTCAAAACAATTCCATTGAAGGAGCTAGAAATTGGAAATTGATCTAGAATTTCTTAGACATTTCCCCAACACTACCAATAAAATTTATCCTCAAATTATCACAAAAATTTCAATATTATTTATCATACATAAGCATAAAAATAAAACTCATGATTTTTTAGAAACACTTCATGTGGTAATTCTCCAAACTATGGCAAATAGTCTTATCGAATAACTAGTTTTCGAATAAAAGGTAGAAGCATCAAAGAGAAGTGGCTTAAACCATTTCAAGGGTATTGTACCATAAAAATACACATTATTTAATGAAAAGGATAAGAAATATCATTTCTGTAGCAAAGGTGACAAATAATTATTTCCTCAAATAAGTTGTGCACAAAATCCCAAAAACTAGTTTCCAATTTACTTGCATAAATAGATTTAATTTTGTGAGAAATTTATTCCACAAATAAATGATACGCTTAATCAAACATATCATGTGCATCCATAAATAAATAATATTAGGTCCAAGTAAATTAAATAAACATGAGATAAATAACTTATCTTATCAATGCACAACTGACATCATCCGGACCACGTTCCACCCAACCTTTGGCACTGCCAATCCACATATTACTTTGAAAGGACACCCCTGATATGAGAACAAACAATTTAGTAACTCTCATAACTACCTCTTATGAGAACCACAATGCTTCCCACTACTACTTTCTTGTTCGTCTCCACTACCTATGGTGCCACCATCCCATTTCTTGGCTTCTTGTGTGAGAACCTAGACTAGTAGAGGGATATGATCGAAGCAAAGGGTTGAAAATCCACCAGGATACCTATTTGGAAATGGATACTAGAATTCTCTCTAAGGGAATCCAAGAACTCAGTCCCAACAACTAAACTGTTTTCTTCAACAAATATACTTGAAATAGAGATGCTTATTTAACAAGGACGTTTTTTTTCACATTCCCAATAGACACACGGTTAGCAGTAAACATATATACTGTTCAACAAGATTATTAAAATACATCTTTCAAAAAAATAAATTTCTAATTAATTACATAAAATACTTCAGTAAATGCAAGGTACTCGAGATATAGATATTTCTTCAACAAAATACTTGAAATGCATATAATTGAATCTTATTCTAATCAATTTCAATAATATGAAATGCACCTAAGATACATGAAATGTTTTCATATTAGTCAATCACATGAGATACATTACCAAGATGCTTTTGCATGATTTATCACTCAAATAATTTTCCTACAAGGATGCATGAAGTGTCACCAAGATATTTTCCCAACAAGATGGATGAACTATCACTATGATATTTTACAAAGATGCATTTCAACAAAGGTATTTGATATACTAGAAGGATACCCTAGAAATATACTTTCAACAAAGATCACAAGGATATATTTTTCTTTCAACAAGATCCCTGGATAGTTTCCCAACAAAGATACTAGTACCACATTCTACATAATTAGTATTGAATATATAAGGATACATGAAGTTCATCTTCAATAAAAGTACCAGTGTCATACATAATCAGTTACACATTTAATACCTACTTTTTAATAGAGATGCACGAAATAACACGAAGTTATTACCATGATACCTTTCAATAATGACCCAAGATACTTTTTGATGAAGATCACAAGGATAAATATTTTAAAAGGTCACCCAAATACTTTTGCATTTTGATGTAACATGAAAAGTGAACTTATGTGCAACAATTCTAATCTAACTAAGAACCAAAAAGGGCCATAACAACATATTACTTTTCATCTCAACACAAAGCATCATTCTTCTTTAGAGATCATTAAAAAATCCACTATTCATCAACTAATATCAATCATACAATGACCCTCATGCATACATCATCCATACAGATATAGATCATCCATTCATAATATCTCAACCTATATCAATCATGTAATATCAAACAAGGACAACCATACATGCATCAACTAACCATACAAACATCAATCAAAACACATCAACCATAATACATCAACCAACATACATCAATTGGAATACATTAATCAGAATACATCAATTAAAATGCACAATTAGAATACATAAACCATGATTCATCAAGAAAAATACATTGATCATAATACATCAATTAGAATACATCAACCAACATACATCAATTGGAATGCATTAATCAAAATACATAATTTAGAATACAAAATCAGAATACATCAATCGTGATTAATCAAGCATAAGACAATGATCATAATAGATCAATAAGAATACATCATCCATAATACATCCACCAAGATGCATCAATCATACATGCAATGACCATAACAACCAAGGACAACCAATAATATCCATACATGCAGTGATGACAATGTCATACATGTATAAACAATTAAGCAACCAATGTCAATCAACTACATCCAATACCAACCAATAATATCAAACAACCTACATTAACTATAGAAATCATATCAAATAGTTACTACTTATCATACCATTACATATAATTATTAGCACATAATGATATATATAATAATACATTACATTACTAATTATTTACACGTAGTGTACTACTTATCAATCAAAGTAAATACATAGTCACCTCAAACAACCAAACATGCTAACACCAAAATATTTTAATATTCTACAATAAAATAATTACTTGCTATACAACACACTATCATACACTCATACTATATACTATACTTACTATTACTATGTATTATTTATATACATATGCCCGTTTTGTTTACATTCATATTATAATTTTTCAATCATATATCATATTATTATTAATCATATACACAACATATTAGTCATATAACGTATATATTCTATATTTAATATACTCATATAATTATTATTTTATACCATAATATCCATACAATTATAACAATAATTGCATAAACCAATACTATCATATTAGATACATATTATAAATTATATACTAATATAACACTTTTGATCACATACACTATACTTCCTAATATTTCCACTCCCAAATACTTACAAGAACTTTCAAATATTCCCAAATACTTCCAAACACTTCCAAATACTTTCAAACACCTCCAATACCTCCAAATATTTCCAAATACCTCCAGACGCCTCCAAGCACTTCCAAACACCTCCAAAGACTCGAACACTTCCAAACGCCTCCAAATTTTACACTACATCATTACCTAACTCCTAGTCTATTTTTGGAGGAAATGTACCCCAAGGCTATAAGGGGTATGAGGGACATATCATTATCTCTCTAAGGCTAATTAGATAATTTTATCACAACAAATAGTTAAACAAATATTAATTTCATTTCTCAGGATTTAATCACGACAACGTCCCTTTGCTTACCATTAAATTAAAATAAATTCAATAAATATTCTAACATCTAATACAAGGGTTGGGAAGGATTACTAACACCTTCTAGCAACATCACATATACATTCCAAGCCAATTCAAACATAAATTCCCACTCTAAATGTCATTTACTCTTAATCATGATTAACTAATAATTAGTGTTCTGATGACGATACTTAACGATACAATGCATACTTGGCGGTGCTTAATTTAATTTCATTTGCTTATAACTTGACCATTGTTTATCAAGTCTAATGGATAATCAACACTTGATAACATTTAAATCATGCCTAATTACCATTTTCCATTTAATTAAACATAGTAATTATGAAAATGATTCCACAAGAACTAGTTAATTAGTCGTTCAATACTAACAACTAGTCTTGCACAAATTCGACACACAACCATGCCAATGAACCAAAAAATGAACCTACATCCATTATACACATATTTAAGTATGCATGTACAAAAAAGAGATTACTTTTTCAAATCTAATTCGAGTACATAAACGAAGAATATTCCAAGTTCAATCAGTACAACTAGTTAATAAACAGTGTCAGGAATTCAATCAAACCAATCATAATGAGTTCTGAGGCACATATAGGTGAAGGTGCATATCTGAAAAATATCATTCTAAAACACAATTAAAGAACAAATAACAGATAATATGGATGTACATTCATCTTTTACCAAAAACAGAGATTCAAATCCAAAAGCTATTTACCAATTTCACCGCAATGTACCTAGTTTCCAATTGAACTTTCCAATTTCCAAATAAAGAGAAATATATGACTATTGTATCTCATGGAAAAATATCAGGGGTGACTTAAAGTCAAATGGATGTATATTTGCACCCATATACAGTCCATCAAGTTAATTCTACTCATCCTAATTGACTAGTAATTCTAGGAATCACTACAATAATTAAATTCACAACTCATATAATATTTAAAATGCAATTAAAAATATAAATAACATGTTTTATCATTAATAACATAGGTATATATCATTATAAAAAAATTTCAAACACTTCATATGCAAAGTCACAAATCTACTCAATACAATTCCATTGAAGGAGCTAGAAATTGGACATTGATCTAGAATTTCAGTAGACATTTCCCCAACACTACCAGAATATTTGTCCTCAAATTATCACATAGATTTAATTATTATTTATCATACATAAGCATAAAATGAACACTCATGAATTTTTACAATCACTTCATGTGTTAAGTTTCCAAACTATGCCAAATAGTCCGATCAAAGACCTAGTTTTCGAATAAAAGGTATAAGCATAAAAGAGAAGTGCATTAAACCATTCCGAGGTTACCGTACCATAAAAATAAAAATTATATAATGAATGGGGGAATAAATATCAGTTCTGTATCAGATGTACCAAATAATTATTTCCTCAAACAAATTGTGCACAAAATCCCAAAAACTAGTTTCCAATTCCTTCATAAAATTTACTTGCATAAACAAATTTAATTTTGTGAGAAATTTATTCCACAAATAACTCATACGTTTCATAAAAAATTTCATGTGCATACATAAATAAATCAAATCAGATCCAAGTAAATTAAATAAGTATGAGATAAATCACTTATCTTATCAATGCGCAATTGGCATCATTCGGACCGCGTTCTAGCCAACCTTTGGCACTTCCAAGCCAAATCTCACTTTGACAGGACACCCCCGAGCTGCGTTCATAGATACAAAACAGAGGTGCACTCAATAATAGCTCAAATATTAATTTGAGAACCCAAAAATCTATTCCTTACCACATACTTTCTCTTCCACCCCACTACCAGGTGCAATGGTAATCTAGACCCCCTAGGACTTCAAGATATTGCCATTCACCTTCAAGATTTATGTGCAGGTCCAAGACAAAGCCAAGTAGTGGAAATGGAGGAACTACACTATATTTTTCTAGGATTACCGCAAACACCATACAATATCACATTTCTTAAGGCACAAATTTCATTCACATAGCAGAGCATTCATGGTTTCCTAAGCTCTCACCATCAAAGGTATGAACAACCATAATCAACAACCATAAAAAATAACCATGAAAAAGAACCCCAACCAAGGATATCAAACACATATTTATAGAAAAAATAAGGTAATTCTAACTCAGTGGGGTCAAACCAAACCAAGGTAAGCCAACTTGAGTCAATCCAATGGGGGTAATTCAACCACAAAAGGTTAACTCTAATCCAACCCAAGCAATTTGAATTCAAGGAGATTGAATCCAAGCCACTCCACCCCACTCAAATTCATGTGTGGACACATCATCCATGAAGAGGAATCAAAATTAGTGAGGTGAGGTGTCACACAAGCCAAGGAATCTTCCCAAAGTAGAAAGTTGGTATTTACACAAGGAATTACACAAGAGTCACACAAAGATTTACACAAGTATTTACAAAAGGAGTTACATAATTATTTACACAACTTTTGAGGTTTTAAGGCTAAAAATAGACAACGAGGGAACCCTTGTGCTAATGGTAGTTACAAAACCAAGTGTAACCTCCACAAAGGAATTACAAAACTACCAAATGGGATCAATCAACAAGTGGCACCCACTCAAACACCAGGGAGGCCCACTAAATCATGACTTAGGCTCAATAATACCAACATAGGATAAAATAATAAAAAGTTGGGTCCATTGTACAATGTTTGGGTGATGATAAACTAACAAATCCACCAAGACATAAATATGGACCAAGATCAATCAAACAAGTTCTAAAGTGCTAGGAACCCCATTCTCCCTCCAATTATGGATCTAGGCATCCCATACTCTTTTAGTGATCCCTGACATACTCTTTTAGCAGTCCCTGATGTGCTAATTGTTTTCATTCATTAATTATTTACAAAATAATAATAATGTCTCTACATCCTTAAAGACTCATTTTCCAGCACCCTGTGCCACAATAATTAAGAATTACAAATTACATATGTATGGGGATTAACACATGGGGTATTACATTAATCCTTTGCACATGTGTAAGGAGAAGTGGATTAATAAGACGCCAGTTCATAAATGCATGTCGATTCATAGTGGGAACATTTACCAAGTGAATTATGTTATCTCCTATCGAATTTTAAAACCAAATAGAGGGGTAATGAAAGAATGTACCCCATTTATATTTATAACCTCAAGATTTAAACCAACACCCATATTTTCTTGAATGTCTACTAGGGAACACCCATATTTTCTTGAATATATACTAGGGAGTTTTGATGGTAAAGAATATGAAAGAAGTCGATACTGATCAAAACTCTAAACTTCTAAAACTATTATGCTCACTATACAAGTTAGAAGAATCTATCTAGATAGAGATTTACACTTAATTTCTTGGAGAACTATAAATGAGTCTCCCACCATGAATGATTCCCTTGCCCTTGAGATTGAAGGAGTATAATTTGCTTTAGAATTTGTATATATCCTGGTTCCCCTTGCATACTTTACTTCTGAATTTATTGGGGAGTGAATAATTAATCCCTCCAAACCCACCACCCAAATAATTTCTTGTAGTTTTTATCAAGCATGCAAACATTACAATGGGTTGTGATCGATATGCACAATTATATTCTTATTTAGAAAGTGGTATCACTAATGTATCACTATTTACACAATGATTGCATACCCCTCATTATATTAAATGAACTACTAGAAAATGTCTTAAAGTGGAACACTATTGGAATTTATTTCTGGGTGAACATGGCTACCATGTGAAACTCCACTTTGAATGACAATAATGTTGAATAGTGCTAATAGTGGGCATTGTGAATTTCCTTCTTTAATTCATCCAATTACTACTATCATTTTTTGTTCTTACTAAATTCTAAATCTTTGTTTAGTAAAAGCATTCAAAGTTAATGTGATGTTGGAGTGCTCTGGGATGAACATTCAAAGGAAATTGGGCATCCATTGTTATCTTGAAGCTGTATCAAATAGTTTGCTTTCAACCACTCAACTATAAATTATTTGTCATCAATAATATAGAATATGTAGAATTTGAATCTATGCGAGATGAACTTATACTTCTTTAGTTCCAATAATACAACCTTTACATCTAAATTCTCTATAAATGTTTGTTAAAACTTGAGATGAGACGTAAACAAGATAAAGATACATCAAAATAATAGATGAGATTATTATATATAATGTTAGATTAATACCTACTAACATCAACATCCATCCATACAACCTTTTCTAAGCCTTAGTTTCCTTCCACACCTCTTCCTAATTCATTCAAAATTTGTGATATCCCTAAATTTAAGTTGAGGTTAGATAAATACTTTAATACATATAATTGGTTGACAAAACTTTCCATTCTTGTGATGACAATCACGATATGTTAAATACCAGGATGCAAGGAAAAGAAGGGGTTCCTTATTTTGATGTTATTGTATTGTAGCATAGTTGAGTAACAACACATGAGTGGACATTAGAGAAAAAAAGAGGAGGTAGGAGATGATGTGGTAGACATTCTTTCCGCGTAGTCTTAGTTAACTCCATAGAGAGTACCCATTCCTTTGTATTTGCAATCTATATAAAAGAGCAAGGCATAGTTCTCATGCTAGTTTTTTTTTCCCCATAATGGGTTTTCCCAGGATAAATCTTGTGTTATTGTGTGGACTATGTATTTCTTTGCTTTGGTTATTTTTCTTGCAGTTCCAGTTAATTAACATCCAGTGGAAATAAGCTAATAAAAATAACTAAGTAGCAAAATCTATTGTGACAGACTGTTCCAGTGGAATATCCATGGTAGTTTATAGATCATATTGGTATAAAAAATGTTTTATTTGAGGTTTTGTGGGAAATTGTAGGATCTAGTGGTATAATAAAGAAAAATTATTCAAACCCTAGCCATGGAAAACGAATTTGGTGAAGGAGAAACAAATGATTATGAGAAACGATTTATAAAGTTGGAGATGTAAGTTTCCAATGCCTCAGGAAACATGTAAATCCTCATGGAAACTTTGGAGAAAAAAATTTGGACCTTTCAGTTGTTTTGAAAGCTCTCAATGAATGATGAGATTAGAGGGGAAATCAAAAGATAAATATGATTGAGAAAGGGAGTCGAGGAAAGAGCCAAAGAAAGAGAAACCAAGTTTGAGTAGCAATATTCCTTCCTAGCCTTTGTTTAAGATAAAAGTGAAAGTTGATATCAAGCCATACCAAAATGAGATCGATGATTTAAAGTTGAATCATTGGGGTCAACAATTTGAGGTCTATTTAGAATCCACAACATAGATGCGGAGAAAAAGATTTCATTTTCTCCACTAAAATTAGAGGGCCATGCAGTAACATAGTGGGAAATCCACACAGAGCCACTCATGTTAGAGGGAGATCCACCAATAACTAAGTGGGAGGATTTAAAAACCATCATTAAGTCCTAGTTCTACCTATCCGATATGTAAAGGACCAGTGGATCTGTTGGAATTATGTCATGTAAAGGAAAGGGAAGAGTGTGTAAGAGTGCACCACCAAATTCATAAATATGGATATCATGTTGAGTGTCTTACCCAATAATCTAGATGTAGTCCTTAAGTGTTTGGGGGGTTTACACAATAATTTATGTAAGTAAGTGATTCTCTTCAAGCATACAACAATTGATGAGTCTTGTGTGCAAGAACAATACCTAGAAAATATAGGCCACAAGAAAGGACAACCAAGCGGTTATAAACAAAAGGAGAACCAAGGTGATTCCATGGAGGGGAAGAAGAAGTGGAAAGGAAAATATAAGAATACTACAACCATGGCACACCAATGTAAGGATATAAAAAACCACTATAGCCTGTAACATCGATAGTCACACTAAAGAATAGTGTTGGAAGCTACATCCAGAGTTGAACCCTAACAACTGCAAGAAGGATGCTAAGGAGAACCTTCTAGCCATGGATTTAGGAAAAAGAGGTAAAGAGAAACTCATATGTGGATGAGAATATTTTATGCACTTTAGTGTAGAAGGAGGTTAATCTGGGTATCCTTCGTCACAAGGAAGGTAAGGAGATGATGAAAATATTCCATATCAAGATCCAAGTCAAGAAGACCAAGGTTTATGCTCTAATTGGTTCTGGTTCTTAGGCCAATATCATAGTAAAATATCTGGTAAGTAAGGATGGATTGGAAGTACATGATTATCCTAGCCCCTATCCATTGGGATGGGTAAATAAGAATACATAATTTAGGGTGGAAAAATAGCACACGATAAAATTTGCGATAACTACATATTATATTGATGAAGTGGAGGTAGATGTAGTACCCCTTGATGTTTGTAGTGTAGTTTTTGGAAGCCCCTACATGTATAAGAGGGATGGAACCTTCATGAGGAGAGAAAACCAATAACACTTTATCATGGATGGGAAATATTTCATCATCAATGCACACAAAGGTAAATCAAATATATCTTTGGTAAGTTCCAACCAAGCAAAAAATCTAATCAGTTAAAGTAGAAGGTTTGTATTTCTTTTCTTGAGACTTAATCAACAAGAAGGAGAATCGGTAAAAGTAAAGGAATCCCTAGAGGGGCGTACCAAATAGTAAAAATGCTAGTTGGTGAACCTTTTGCAGTCATATAGAGAAGTGTTCTAGGAGCATAGAGAGATACCTCCTAAGAGGGAAGTGGAACATGAGATACAACTACTACCATATTCTCCATTACTGAACATCATATTGTACAAAAAATTTATTCTAGAAGCATAAGAAGTGAAGAATAAATTGCAATAGCTACTAGAGAAGAGACTAATCCAACCAAATTCCTCACCTTGTGGGTCACCTATTATCATAGTACCAAATAAGGATGGGACTTGGAGGGTGTGTATTGACTACAAAGCTCTGAATAAGATCACACTCAAGAAATGATACTCTCTTCTCATGACCTATAATTTTGTAGATCAATTGCAACATGCCAAGTACTTCACCAAGTTGGATCTCAAATTTGAATACCACTAGGTACGAGTGAAAAAAGACGGTACTTGGAAAACCACCTTCAAGACTAGGAACGGTTTATATGGATGGTTAGTAATGCCATTTGGTTTGTCTAATGCACCAATTACATTTATCTATTTGATGAATAATGTATTGCATCCTTTCTTAGATTCATTTGTGATAATGTATTTGGATGATAGATTGGTTTATAGTGCTAACTAGGAAGAGTATATATCACATTGCAAGTAGGTGTTGGAGACCTTGAAAAAAACTATTGGAAAACATTAAGAAATGTGAATTTTATAGCAATTTTTGGTCTATTTAGGGAATGTGATTGGTGGAAAAGAACATAATATTGATCTTTCAAATATGGAGGCCATCACTAATTGGAAAATTCCTTTAAATGTCATTGAATTTAGGAGCTTTTTTGGGGAAACACAATACCTTCAAAATTTTATAGCTTCCTTTTCGATTGTGGTTGCACCTCTCCATTCCTTAAAAACCAACAACAAGGGGTTCTAAGGAAGGAATCTACATAAATATTTTGAAGAGATTAAGCAAAATATTATCAGGCACAAGTTCTCACATTTCCTAACTTGTATAATACTTTTGAATTGGAGACATATGCAAGTGGGTATGCTATGGGATTAGTTTTTATGTAAAGAGGAGGGAAAATATGCTATCATTTTGAAATATTCTATGGTGGATTCCTAAACTACCTTACATATAATAAGGAACTCTATGAATTGTTTCAAGTTGTTAACAAGTGGAATCACTATCTGATGGGAAAGGAGACCATCATTCACACTAATCACTAGCCACTATAGTATTTGCAGGTCCAACGTAAGCTACAATAAACATGGCACTACACATGGATGAGATTTCTACAAAAATTCCATCTTATCATCAAATATAAGAAGGGTAGTGAAACAAAGTTGGTAAGCATGCTCTTAAGGCCACCTATAGCCAAGATCAAAACTTTGGGTACTCTTATGCTTATGGATCCTTTCACCCATGATGCATACAAGGGGAAATATATAGAATATTAGGACTTCAAGGAGGTATTTCAACAACTACAAGGCCAACTACATGTAGAAGAAGGTGATATAAAGGTTTACTATCATATGTAGGATGGGTTACTCTACAACATGGACAAAATCTGTGTTCCTATAGGTGAGATAATGCAAATATTGAGAGGTGATCACACCTCCAAAGTTGAAGTGCATTTTCATTTTAGGAAGATATTTTCCAACTTACAAAGATGTGTTTATTGGTATAGAATGAAAGAAGATGTAGCTCGATTTATTAGAGGATGCATAATTTATTGTACAAATAAGCCCAATAATAGGAATTAAGGTTTATACCATCCCTTACCTATTCCTCCGAGACCATGGGCCCATCATCTCCATGGATATTGTGGGTGGTATTCCAACCACTAGGAAGTGACATGGCTATTTATTTGTGGTAGTTAGCAGATCTAGTAAGATGTGCATTCTTATGCCTTGTAAAAATACCATCAAAGGACAAGAATCAACAAACATGTTCTTTGAGCAGGTCTTGGTGCACTTTGGGATACTATGGAGCATCATCTTAGAATGGGATACTATATTTCTTAGTACATTTTGGACTACACATTGGGAGAAAATGGACACTAAGTTCAAGATATATACAACATTTCATCCGCAGACAAATGGGAACGGGACTTTGCTATAGATTTTGAGGGGTTACAATCATAAGCTCCCAAAGACTTGGGATGAATATTTGGTCTACATCCAATACTCTTATAACAAATAATTCCACACTTCCATTGGAAAGTCCCCTTTTGAAAATTGTTTTGGGTATCTTTCTCCTTCACCTCTAAATGTTGTTTATGGATAAAAAGCGAGAGTGAGGAAAGACACCACCAGTGAAGCGTTAAGAGATGAAAAATTCATTGATAAGACCAGACAAAATCATTTACAAGTAAATGATGCACTGAAGAAGTCACATGAAAAGTACAAGGAAAGACATAACTAACAAAAGGTTGAGAAGACATTCAAAGTGGGAGACCGAGTTTGGTTGTACTTGAATAAGGAAAGACTACAAGGTCCTGGTAAGAACAATAAGACATTACAATATGATACTTTTGAAGTGTTGGAGAAGATGGGAGATAATTCCTACAGACTTAGTCTACCCCCATATATGCTCATTTACTCAATAGTGAATGTGGAAAATTTGAAACTCTATGAACCTTCCATGTTGGAAAATGAACCTAAGAAGGTATTATCTTTTGTAGAAGACTTAGCACCAAAGACTTTGGTAGATTTAGCAAAAGAAACAATTTTGAAAGGGGTTGAAAGGAAAAATTCCATACATGCCTAAATAGTACTCCAAGGAGAAGGTACAAGAAAAATTTCCTCACCTCATTTAGTAAAATATTTTTGGGACCAAAATCCTTCTTAAATGGGGAGGTGTGATATGAAATGGATAAATATATAAATTGTCATGTATTTTGGTGCTTACTAGGTGGATAGATTGGATTCATTAGTTTGTATGGCCCATTTTAAGGGCAGGTATCGCTTTGCATATTTGGGGTCCAGAACCTTTTGGGGATTGTTTGAGGGTCAAAATGATGTTTTTTGGGTTAAAAAGTCCATTACTTTTCCATTTCTGATCAACTGATTCTACACTAAAAATTTCCATCAATCTAAGAATTGCCTCAAACGAAGTTCATATGAAAAAGATATGCCTCACACAAGTTGACCTATCCAATGGAATACCACGGTACCAAGTGGTTTCCATGTAATCTCTCATTGCTCACATATGCAGAGCTAGTCACATGTGGACTTTCAAGAACAATCTAGAAGGTCCAAAACCCTAACCCTAGCTGGGAATTTGGACATGTAAAACCCTAAAAAAACCCTAGATGGCTATTGAGCTATGTTAAATATTTGGTTGCAAGGAAAAGAAGGGGTTCCATTGTTTTGATGTTATTGTATTGTTCCATAGCTAAGGAACAACATGAGAGTGAATATTAGAGAGAAATAGAGGAGGTAGGAGATCTTGCAGTAGCCATTCTGGCTGCAGAGTCATATGTATCTCCATAGAGAGTACCCATTCCTTTGGATTTGCATTCTATATAAAAGAGAAAGGCATAGTCATCATCTTAGGTTGGGTTTTTACCCATAATGGGTTTTCCTAAGGTAAATCTTGTGTTATTGTGTGTATTGCATATTTCTTTGTTCTAGTTGTTTTTTAATAGTCCCAGTTAATTAGCATTCAATGGATATAAGCTAATAAAAAGAACTACGTAGTACTATTCATTGTCACGAAATGTTCCAGTGTAATATTCACAACAATTTATAGATCAACTTATCATATCCATTGAAGATCTTGCACAATTTCCCCTAGTTCATCACAAATTGCTTTGTTTCGACCATGCCATATTTTTCCCAATGATCTTACCATATCCCCACAAAAATGCTATAGTGCTAGAAATGAAATCTTCTAGCAAGATCATCCACCTAGTGTCCCCATGGGGCCTAGCAACCGCGTTCCATACAATTATAATGCATGCATGATATATTGGACTTTGAGGGTGAGAGACATTCATAATATATCTGGTTCAAGGCATGCACATTTTATAGGATGCTTAAGATATCGAGAATCATATGTGTTGGTGGTATAAAAGAGTGGCTGTACTAACTACATGCATCGAATGAATTCCATAATATTCAAAGTAAGAGGAATTTAAATATAATAGAAAGGCTCAATGATGCCATTGGTAAGTCCTTTATGGCCCTTGCTTGAAATCCATCCAAGTGAACCATAGATCCTTGGAGTCCCAATGTTGATCCTGGTTGGGATCATAAATTTTGTGCCCAACCTTAAGAGAAAACTATATTTCTTTTTCTCTACACATAAAATGCACAAGCAATGCTCTCTTCTTGTCTTGTTGTCATTCCAACATATTAAAATCTCTACAAACCAACCACTTGGTGTTGTACAATGCATTAGCCATCGAACACCAAAACGTTGCTCTTCCCCCAATGTCATTAGAAGCATATATCACATTGGAAAATACTAAGTTCCAATCATCTAGTATAAGAAAAATCAACACCAGCCTTTGCATCATGTTTGTCCACTAGTAAGTCGATTATAATTAGAAGAATTCATTTGAAACTTATCCATTTTGACTTCTTGCAAACATAATATATCCACCTTGCATATTGAAATCAACGTTAAAAAGGCAATATATTCTCTATCTAGGCTGCTTAATCCCTGAACATTCCATGATGTCACTTTCATCACAAACCTATGGCACTATGCATATTAACCTCATTTTCCTCAAGGTTACAAAGAGAACCAAAAGGGTTTTTCTTATAGCAGGTTGGAACACAAATAAACATTCGTCAAAAGTTAATTGTGTGGCAACCACTTCAGTTGGACAACAACATCAATAATCACTTTTTTACCTTAAGAATACAACAATATTGGAGGTGAGTAAGCTCTATAATTTTATCTCTCTTGTTGCACCATACAAGTAGTGGGTGAGATTGTGTTGATGGATTCTACGACTTATTAGGGATAGCCACAATTGGAGCCTTAGGGGTTGGGGCCTTCAATATCATTGTTTTAAATGCCCCATCATTGTTGTTCCTTCAAACTACTTGAGATCAACCACCTTTGCCATGATTTTTTTCTCGAGATGCACTGGGAGTTGGAGGAGTCTAGGTGGACTTTGGGACTTCATGGATATGGCAATCTAATCTTTGCCACTAGAAACAAGGCTGAATTACGTTAGAGGGTAAATTAGAACTACAATGGAAGACTAGGGAGCTACACCTAAACAAAATAAGGCAATTGGGAAAGTTTATCAACCAAGAAATTAACTTTCCAAGTAGATAGCACTACCAGGATATGTTTACAAAGAATAAGGTTAAACATTCTGTGAATTTGAAATTGTCAAGTTTACTATCTCTAGAGTCTAACAATGCAATCTTTACCAAAATTGTATTTTTATATAGATAACATTGTTATTTTGAATACAAAAATGGATACAACACCTTCAAATACCCCTAATACAACAAGATTTTGCAATATTAACATTTGATATATGTAATTTCATCAATTCAAAATAATTTTTTCCAAATTTAAAATTAAAATTACTAGTTTCCTTAATCGTATTTTGAAAAACTAAAAATTCAAATTCATAAAACATTTAAATTACAACTTATATATATATATATATATATATATTACACTATGAGATTTGTCCGACACACGACTCAAACAAATAATGATGATGGTTAACGTCCCCTAAGACCAAACTTTGGTATATCAGACCTAAAGAAACGAATTATTTAGTTTGTTTTAAAATTGTATTCCTATGCTCAAAGAGCTTGGAGAGAAGCGACCTGAGCTCACTATAATTTTGACAAGTTAAAAGGCTAGGAAGGTCGGTATTGCAACAAATATTATGAAACTGAGATCTAATGTGGGTGTACATAGGGAACTCTAAGAGGAAGTGATTTTCATCCTCAATGTTCATATTCTCACAGAGATGGTAGATCCTTTCCACCCATGGTGTTTTAGGAATTGACCAATGACCTGTTTCACTATGGAGCTCATGAGAGTTTGCTCTTATCTTGGCTATACTATAATTATTTTCTTTGAACTAGTTAAAACACAGAGATAATTTTGATCTTCTAGAGTAGGGCTGATGACCTCCTTATAATATCTTAATTTTCTTTTAGCCTCTAAATCCCCCTCACAGCACATTTTCTCTTTAAACTTAGAAGTAATAGTATTTTTAATGTTATTAATAGTTTGCAATGCAACATTTTTGTCGATCTCCTAATGGTTTGCCCAGGCCCTGGTATATTTATACCAACCTCATCTGAGCCTTAGTTGGTTTTGTCTAGAATTTAAAGCTAGCTTAGGAAGTCTATGGTCCCCCATGTTATTGATCTTTTGCTTGTACAATAGGAGCCTAGTCATAGCTAGGTTCTCAATAGGGGAAATACCCATTTCTATAAGGAGAATAGGGTAGGGTGTATTGATTTTAATTTTGAGGTTATACATTATAAAACAATTTTGGATTTGCTCAATCTTTCTCTAGGATTCTCTAAAGATGCTGCAACCCCAAACCTCACACCCATACAAGATAACAGGAGTGACTAAAGTTTCAAAGAGGAGTTTTTTTTATCCCACATCACAAGGTTTGCTGCTTTACAATTATTTTCAAGACCAAAATAAGATTTCCACCCTCCATTGATCATTTTCTCAATGCTATAGTTCCAATTGAGCTTGTGATGAATATCAATTCCTAGGTACTTTTAAGAAGACACTTCCTCCAAGTTGCTATTGTCATACACAAAATTAGCGTTAGTGTCCTTCTTGGATTTGATAATCATAACTTTTGTTTTGTCAGTGTTAACAGTCATACCCATGGTAGAGCGAAAATCCTTAAGAAGTCTTAGATTCTTATCAAGATTAGATGGACACATTTCCAGAAGAACAATATTGTCAGCATAGAGAAGAAGGACGATGACTATTCCATCTAAGATCATGGCAGCACAACCTGCTTCCTCTAAACAACCTTCTAGCTTATCGATGTAAATGCCAAATAGCGTAGGGGAGAGGGGGAAAACTTGTTCAACTCCGATATTACACTTAATATCTTTCGACCACCCCTCGTTGCTCTTAAAATTGGCAATGACATTCTCGTATAACCTTATTGCAGTAGCTCTCAACTTGAAAGGAACCTTTAGCTCTTCTAATCTATTCCAAAGGTTATTTCTAGGTACCATATCGAAAGCCTTTCTAAAGTCCACAAAGCAACAAAAGATATTGGATTTATCATTATGACATACCTCCACAATGATCCTAAGCATAGCGAGGTGGTCCATTGTTGAGTGTTGCCTTCTAAAACCCGCTTGGCCTTTAGCCCACTTACGTTCACTTTCAAGCCATATGCTGATCTTGTTTTTAAAAATAATACCATATAACTTGGCTAAGAGAGGGATAATCATAATTGTTCGATAATTAGAGGGGTTATTTGTATCCCCACTTTTAAAAATAGGGATAATGAGGATCCGAGTCGACAGTTTAGGGAACCCTTGCTTGACCGCTTGATTGAATAGCTTGTGGATGTGAGGGATGAAGACAAGACCTCCAATTTTTAAGATTTCTTCCTAGTAACCTTCAATGTCCTTAGCTTTTCCATTTGCGAGACGCTTAAGCCCAAAATCTATGTCTTTTAATGAGAAAACTTCTTCCGTTGTGAGCAGGGTTTCAAAGTTATCTATGTCATTTGGGGATTCATAAATCTTTTTAAGATAGCAATTCCAGTCATGTAAAGCAATTCTATTATTATCTTTAGTTTTCTGGTTAGAATCTGCCTCCAAAATTTCTTAGGATCTACCTTAGAGATGTGTAATAGATTTTCTTGTCTTTTATGAACATACTGCATTTTTTTCTTTTTAGTTAAGACTTTGTATATTTTTCTCTTATCAATTTTAAAAAACTCATCAAAAACTTCCTTAATTTCTTTCCTCTCAGTTTTATAATCTTCATCGTACCAAAAAATAACATCATTGAAATTAACCATAATTACTATATAGATACTCAATGCACATATTCATTGAACTCCGGCCAAAATTATATATAAATGGAGTGCACATACCCAATGATGATTTCCCATAACCATCACCGATATTCGTTATAATTCTCACAAAATAAAATTTCAAAGATCAGAGAATTTTGCGAAAATTTAAATAACAAATTGCATCCTCATACAAATAAAAATAATAAAAAATTACATTTTCAAGCAAACTCTTTTTTTTTTTTTTTTATCAGTCGAAAAAACCTTTCCTTGGTATTCAATTGAATTAAAAGAACCTTTTACATCTTTAGTCAGCACTGTAATACCCCAAGGGTCAACAAGAACCAAGTGACAATCTCAGTACAAAGCCTACATATACTTCATAAACAAAAATAGAACAAGTAGAGAATATCGGAGATACCCTAAGCACCTGGGTATCAATACATAATATCCCTCTCATAAGAGAGCTGTAATAATATCAGTCATCTATGTCCCTAGAGAAAATAACAAGAACCCAGAAGTATGATCCAAGCAAGGAGAGTGACTCATGTATATCCTGTAATAGCTTGCTCAACAAAATCTGATAATAGCTCAATGAATCCATGAGATAAAACTGTAATAGAATGAGCATATCCTAAAATAGCTGTGATGAGTCTACCCCAATAATCTCATTCTCAAATGATTCAGTAAGTAAGAGATGGCCCGGAGCCAAGTGCAACCCTTCCTTGGATAAGATGTCTACCCTTTTGTTATGCTCGCTATAGACATGAATGAATTCCACCCAAGTAAAAGAGGACATGAGAATTCTGGTGTTGTTGCACCAAGCCTCAAGATTCACCATGTCCAGGGTGGATTCCTTTTTTTCCTAGTTTATAATCACAGAGGAGTCACCAAATATATGTAGGTAAGGCAACCCAATATCCTTGGCGACCCGTAGTGATGCCCAGAGTGCTAAGGGTTCAACTCTAGTGTTTCTTCAGCTTCCACATCCAAGTTTAAAGGTTAGTAGGTGTTGTTCATTCAACCAAAGACAAAAACCCACTCCACCTATATTATTTGCTGCTGCACCATAAAAAAAGATCATAGGAAAAATTGAAGTAGGAGACTTCCCAATGTTCCTAATTTTATGCCTGTGATTTAGAAGAGGATTATATGTATTAACCTCATCATAAATAATATGTAAAAGGCCTGCCATGATAGGATTCTGATCATCAAACAAATTACGGTTCCTGGCCTTCCAAATATTCCAAATAAGGAAAAGGGGTAGATACAGTAAAGAACCACTTTTGGATACCCAAATGGAGAGATTTTCCATAAATGTAGGGGTAGTCCAAGATATGTTCACATCAAATAAATAGTTGAGCCCCAATATCACCTCCTTCAGGAAATGACAACAAACAAATAGATGATTAACTGATTCTGCTTCCTCATTGCAAAGACAATAGCTATTAGGACCGTACCATCCTTTCTTGCACAAATTATCCCAAGTTTTAATTTTCTTATTGCAAGTGAGCCAAACAAAACACTTAATCTTATGGGGGATATTAAAGTACCAAATCTTCATCATAATGTCATTTTCCATAACAGTCCTATGATTGGAGACAATAATATCATAAGCTTTCTTTGCTGTCACCTTACCCATCTGATCATTAGACATCCATAACATCTTGTCCTCAGTATGCCCAATCCTTATACCCCCATGAGTCAGATATTTAACATAGGAGGACCATTGAGCAGCCCAATCACCCCCCAAAAGCAGGTCTAAGGAAAAATACCAATTGGGTCCATCAGTACCACACACATCCAGGTTTTGAGCCTGAGAAAGATATGTAATCCCCATATTGGTGAGATAATATTTGAGTTCCTCAGAAATAAAATATAGCGAGTTATGCCCAGCAATAGGGTCAATGCCCACTTTAATCTTTAATCCATTACCCACCTTCCATCCTAGATGGCAGGTAATCCACTCAAATATCCTTATAAATCCATTCCAAAAGTATGAAGAACCATTTATACAGAATGCCTGGCCACGTATCCAGTCTTCAAGGGGTCTGTTCTTTAAGTATTTATGGGCAATAATCCTGCTCCAGAGCCCAGTACTAGTAAGTAGTTGCCACATACTCTTAAGTCTCAGAGAAATACCAAACCATTCGAGGTTCTTGATATCCCAACCACCGAATTCAATAGGTAAGGAAAGAGTTTCCCAATTTACCATATGAGGATTCTGATGGCCTTCTGAGGTTCCCCAGAGAAAGGAGAAAATAAGTTTGCGCAGAACATTCAATATGGATTTAGGACATCTAGCCAAAGCAAACCAATAGACAACCAACCCTGTTAGCACAACTTTAATAAGGACCACCCTACCACCAAGTGAAAGGTACATGTAGGTCCAATTTTGGATTTTCCTTTCAAATAAATCGATCATCCATCTTCAATCCGAGGTGTGGTATCCCGAAGGTTTAAGATGATATCCCAAGTACTTAAAGCCCACAGTAAGAGGATCCATTCTGAAAGGAAACAACTCAGCTGTTTTTTCCCTAATATCAAAATCCACATTCTAATAGAGGAAAGATGATTTTAATGAGATAACATACATCCCTAATGCCAAACAAAATAAATCAAGTGCACCTTTATAAGCACTCCATTCTTCAACAGTACCAACGCCAATTAAAATAACATCGTCTACGAAAAGAAAGTGTGTTAAGGACAGATAAGGAGAGTATTGATAGCCTTTAATCAAGCCTTTGTGTTGAGCATCCATAATAATATGACTAAGTATCTCCATAATCAAAATGAATAAGAGGGGATATAAGGGGCAACCTTGACATAGCCCCTTCGTGGCAGGAAACAAATCCGAGGGAGATCCATTTACTAATACAACATAATAAGAGCTCGTGACACAACCCATAATAATATTGACACCCATAAGGGGGATGCCTATCTAAATGAGAAGTAATATTATGAAGGTCCAGTTGGCTCTATCAAAAGATTTAACTAGGTCCAATTTTAAAACCAAGACATTAGAATTCTTAGTCTTAATAGAAGTAGTAATTCCTGGGTAATACCAACAGGTTCAGTAATCTGTCTATCCTTGAGAAAAACAAATTGATGGGTTGACAGAGATTGGTTTAAGATAGGATTAGGTCTAATGGCAGCAAGCTTGGATATAACCTTATAGACCAGGTTGCATAAAGATATCGGCCGAAAATCAGCAAAGGTTAAGGTATTTTCACATCTAGGTATCAGGGTCAGAAAGGTAGAGTTAAGGGAACCCGTAACTTTTCCATGTAATTTGGCCTGTTCCACAGCCATAACCAAATCCTCCCCCACCAGATCAAAAAAGGCCAAAAAGAACTCAACTGGCCACCCATCAGGCCCCGGGCTCTTATCCTTCTTAAACCCCTTAAGCACAGCTTCAACTTCCGAGCCCAATATGGGCTTAAGAAAACATTCAATATCTTCATCAGTAGTCATGTGCGGAAAGAGTCTGACAACTTTAAGTTGATCAACAATATTTGAGGACTTGTCATCACTATAAAGGTCACTAAAGTGCTGTTTGCAAAGAAGCGTAAGTTCCAGGTCCTCAGATACAGAGTTTCCATCCTGGTCATCTAGGGACCAAATGGTATTAGTATTCCTTCTAGCAGATGCAAATGAGTGAAAAAATCTTGTATTTGCATCCCCCTCATTTAACCACTGTACACTACTCTTTAGCCTCTGAGTAGTGATATCATGGGCCCAATATTTACCCTTCCTTTCTTGAAGAGTTTTCCACTTTTCAACATTTGGAACCGATATAATACCAGAGTCTTCCAGTAATATATCCGAAATACCTTCATTTATTTCCAAAATCTGCTGCTTCCTTCCAAGATTCTTCACCCTTTCCCAGTCCTTCACAGATCCTTTAAGTCTATGCAACTTTAAGGTAAGTACATCCATATGGCAATATTCATCCATATCCAGAGGAGCCTTCCATGAGGAGAAGACCAAATGAGCAAAGTCCTCCTCCAACAACTAAGCTCTATTAAATTTGAAAGGCCAACAATGAGTGCTGCTTTTCGGGCCCCATGCCAGGAAAATTGGGTAGTGATATGATACATCGGATGGAGTAGTCCAGGTCCTATAGAAACAAAATCTAGGTAGGAGAGTCTCAGATAGAAAGAACCTATACAACCTTTTACTTATAGCAGCTTCCCCCGAGCACCCATTTCTCTAGGTAGGGGCAGACAGATACATAGAGAGATCTACCAACTTATTTTTAGAGATGAGTTGGGAAAAAAAAGAGGCCAAGGGATCCATCCTGGATTTAAGCCCCTATACTTCAGCAGAAGATAAAGTAAAGTTGATATCCCCTGCCAGTAGTAAGTTAGGCTATCCCAAAAACCCTCCAGACACCAAATTGTTCCAATAGGAAGTTCTTTGAATATAGGGACCATAGCAGTTTATAATAGTTAAAGTCTTAGCCAGACCTTTAATTCTTGCTTTAAGTACAATACCAACCAGAGAAGAAAAAGCCTTACAATGGACCAAGTGAGGGTCCCAACTAGCAAGCAGTCCACTAGAGAGACCGGAGGCATCGGAAGCACATAATTCCCAACCAGGTTTAAGTTTATAGAACATATAAAGAGCTTGAGCATGACAGCACATCGTCTCTTGTATGAGAATCATATCAGGTCTAAGGTCATATAATAAACAACCAAGGCATTTTTGTTTGGCTAACCCCCCAAACCCACGAATATTCATGGACAAAATTTTCATGGAGAGGGAGGCTCGACAATTGTGCTTGCTCTAAGTACCTGAGATGAAACAAGAGAGGAATGTGAGTGTCTAGCTGCCTGCTTTAATCGAGTCAAGAGAGGGGTGTAAGTCCCTGGATCCCTAGTCTCTTCTAGTGGAGGCTTCTTATATTTTCTGATGGTCACATTCTTAAACCGGATAGAGTCCAAGGGTAAGGTGGAAGGGGATAAAGAATTCTTGTTCAAGAAGATCATGAGGGCTGTAAGGAGAGAAGGGTCCTGGAAGGCCGGAGCTTCAAGTGGGATAGAAGAAGTGGTTAAAGGTAAGAGCACATAGCATCTAGTAGGAGAAGAAGGGGAGGTAGAAGAGGACAGCCCAGAAGTGCTCTGAGTGAGAGAGGGATAATGTTTCGGGGTAAAGGGGGGGGGCAGCAGCATTAGCCTTCTCAAAAGATGAATCCAGAGCTAAAGAGACCAAATTCTCCACAGGTTCTACATGGGAGTGAAGAGCAACAACTTCCATATCTTCTATGTACATCAGCTGACCTCTCGAGAGGTCATCAAAGGTGGAAGGAGAAGATGAAGCATAAATAATATCAGTAGAGTCCTCCAGGGGATCAGTAGGTTGGGAACAAGTTTCAAGACGGGGAAGATCAGGAACATGTATGAAATTAAAACCACTCTTGATAGGTAAACCGGTATGAAGATTGTGACAAGTATTCCAGAGGTGTCCCATTTCATGAAAATAATTACACTTGAACGACATATGCAGATAATCCAATCTCTGGGTAATAACAAAGTTACCACACACAATATCAATTTCAGATATAAGACCCTTGGTAATATCCACTTCAACCAGTACCTTTTCCAATCTTTTATCATAAATAAGATGGAAATCTTTCTCAAGGGCCACAAACCGACCGAGAAGGTTTTCTAGATCTATAAGGATGTCCTTATTCCATAGAGGAAAAAGTAGAGTAGGTAACAAGACCCAGAGATGTCTAATATTTACTATTTCAGTTAGAGGATCAAAACCCAAGTGCCACTTCTTCAGAACTAAAGAACCATCAAGTACCGGCCAAAGTTTATCCAGAATAAGGGAAGCATCAAACTCTTCTATGAAGACAAATACTAGCCATCTATTTGCCAGGAGACTAATCGAGGGTATGTAATGAATGAGAGGTTTCCAGTGTAAGGTCACCCAATCAACCCAACCCTCTTTCGACATGGAGAAATACTCCAGCCTATCGATCAGTGCCCTACGGCATAAGGTTTCCAACTTGTCCATATATACGTCATGTCCAAGAACAAACTGAGGTTTATGTTCTGAGGCCTTAAGGGCTTTGGAATTTCGTTGTGATGTATTATGTAGCCGTCCCTTCCTAGGGTGTGGAGTCTTACTACAAACAGTCGAGCCCTCCATATCACAAAGGAGAGAGGGATAATAGCAAAGGTCCCACAAAGATAGCATCAAAAGGAGTGACCCAAAAACAGTAGGGTAAACCAATACCCGTGACCACACTTGAGTCAACCCCAATCAGGTGTGGATAATATAAACCCAATCATTGATCAAAGCTGGCAACCCAAAAACACCAAAGAAGAAATATTTAACACCCAGAGATACACATAATAGAAACATCCAAACCATGACCCAAAAAACCCTCCTGACAGCTGGTATAATTAACCCCTGACCCCACACCAAAGATAATACTCACGAACTTAACAATAAATCAACCTCGCTAAAAGGATAGGCAGTCACACCCATGAGCGAAAGGGTCAAAATACCAGACAACCGACCAAACCAGGAGTCAAACCCTACCTCATATGTATGAGTAGATAGGTAAAAGAATAAAAAATAATACCCAGGAGACAAAAATCACAGCTTCAATGTTCCACAATTAAATGCACACCACCCAAAGGCATCAGTAATATAAAACAACTAGAATCACGCAAGTTCCAAGAATAACCACCTCATCAGAAGACCCGAAACATACAGCCTGAAGGAAGCAACCATAAACAGACAACCTACCCCAAAAACCGCAAATAGAACCAGAAAGACGAAAGTATGTTCCGACTTTTTAATGGTTGGTACTAACCCTCCAAAGAGGGTGAACTCCATATAGGGTTATGGATATCCAACCCATAAAAAACCCCGCAAAGGATAGACCACAGAAACCCCGACTAGGAAAAATAAAAAGACAGTCAGAAAGCGATACAGAGGTACCTGGAGTCAGGTAAACCTGACTGCAGAGCCATGAGCAAAAAAGAAATGAGCCCGTCATCTGGTAGCAGCAGCAACAACTGTTCACTCGAGAGGACCAAGAAGGAGCGCCATGTTCCAACACATATCCCGTGCCTCTGATCGGTCAACGATGCAGTCGTTCTGACAAGCTCCATAAACAACAAGGGTTACAATCATAAACCCTCCTATCAAAGCTACACCAATCAAGGGTTTTGAAAATGTTCCTTAAAAATATAGACCCCGACAAAAGGACCAAATAAAACACCAACAGTCTCTGGGATACCCCACCACACAGGAGAAACCACCATTCGGTCCAAAGGACACTTCATACAACATATGCCTCTAGTTCAGGCATAAAGGATACCTAGTGCCGTAAAAGCAATGTTTCCGATGCTAGGGTTTCACCGCTCCCCGGACTGGTCAATCTTACAGAAGAGCATTCCCACCAGCAATCACTGGGATACCCCACCACCCAAGCGAACCCACCATCCGGTCCAACAATTACATGCTACAAGCTCAGGCAACAAGGAAACCCGGTACCGTAAAAACCCAATTCCTGTCACAATGTTTTTGCTGCTTCCTAGACCGGTCAAACCTGCAGAGCAGTCTTTCCGATAAGCCCTAGAGCTATCAATGGATAAAATAACAGCAAATCTCGTTAATCCCGAGCAAAGCCCTCACCGACACTATCATCTATGCACCAGACCACCACCACAAATCCCGAGCCCCGAAGTCAACCCTTGAGCAATGAATCTTCTATAGTCATACATACCTGACAACAAGACCAAATAGTGCACCAGCAAGACTCCAGGAAAGGCTCCACCATGTGAAAGTTCCACTCACAGGTATCAAAGCAATGAAAAGATGCTTGAAACCCAACGATACCACCTACCAGTCCAAATACCCAACACGCCACAAATGCCGCAGGTACAGGAGCCATGGAAGCTCGATGCTGAAGAAACCCTAGGTTATCACCTCCGCGGCTCCCCAGCAAATTCAAAATAATTTTTCAATCAAAATATGCATCAACGAAATATTTAACAAACTACACTTTCCATCAAACTCTGTGTTAACGAAATATTTAACAGATTACACTTTCAATCAAAACTCTGCGTTAACGAAATATTTCAAGGAATAGCAAAATTATATAAATAATTTTTTTTACAAACTTCACATCTAAATGTTTTTTCGGAGTATTATAATTTATTATATATTCTAACATTTTATAATTATATACCGTTATAATTTTTTTTATTATAAAAGATTATTAATATATTAATTTTTTAAAATTTTTTGTGTTATTTTATTTGGTATAATTTTGTGGGAAAATTTAAGTGAGGCTTTGTCACGTTCACATAATTTTACAGCATTGCTGGTAAACCGGTAGAACTAACCTCTTGAGCTAGCTTTATTGTATTACTATATTGAAGAATATAAAATTGAGGAGAGTGATCAAGTTTTATCCACGGGGGCTTCTGTTAGTGAACCTCTCACATAGCACGTGCAATCATGGAATAGTAAAGAATACCCTTAATTTCTGTAGAAATTGGTCCAAACTCCTTTTATTAAAACCCCATCCCAATACCTTAAACCTCCCCACTACCCCTTTTTATACCCTAATCCTTATAAACATCCCTAACCACCCACCCTAAACCCCTCATCCCCCCTAATACTTGCAATATATTGGACTTATTTTTAAGAAATTAAAAACCCGCAATATGAACTAACGTGATAGGATATTGGTCAACAAGTGAATCCCTCGTGGTTTTATCATGTTTTCAACAAAATACACTATTACTATATATAATAGTGAAAATTTGAGAAGAGTGACTAACTTTGACCATGTCTTAATCATGATGTTCTCTATCATTATGTCATCAAACTATTGATTGGTAGATGTAAAGATGTTGTTACCTTTGATCTTCTTGTAGTGTAGTAACAATCACTTCTTGGAAATGTTCAAAGTATTTATAAATTCTTGTAAATTCATGTAGATCCATGAAGCAAAGAAGTTAAATATTGGGTTAAATATAAAGAAGAGAAACTTACAATAATTGGATTTTTTGTTATTTTTTTGTGTGCATATTTTAGATTTGTTTTCAAATTTTGCGAAGTTTGTCCAATAGGTTTTAAGAAATTTCTTGAATGTCATGACCTTTTGAAACACTATAGAAAACCTACTAAATTGTCAATATTTGATGTTGATGATTCCAAATGCATAAATATACCAAGATGGAATTTAAGAATAACATATCTAGTATAGTGTAATAAATAGAAACCTTCAAAGAGGATTGATCTTATTAGTTGATCATATCGAGCTAATAGGCATGAGATCTAGTAAGGGTAAACTGTAAAAATGCTTAGATGCATAACATCTTGAGATCTAATAAAGGTAAAAATTGGAGACCCTTACGAAGCCAAATAACATGAGATATTTTGAAGATAGAGAGATAAAATCCTAACGAAGCCAAATTATGTGAGTTCTAGTGAGGGTAAAAGATGAAGGTCCTCACGAAGCCTAAAGGCATGGAAATTAGTAAGGGAAATACATGAAGACCCCTACAGAGCCAAATGACATGAGATATAGAGGCCACAATAATATTGGATGATCAAGAAGACACTAAATATCATGTGATATGCTTCATAAGGGTATGCATAATTTATATCACAGTCATAAACCTTCTACTCCCTTTATGACCCTAACGGGAATATATATGGGGCTAAATGTATATGTAATAGGGGTTATCCATATTAGGGGATCCATATGTAGTCCCTATTAGGTTGACCCATATTACACATAAATTGAACTCTGTATATACCTTCAATGTGGACCTTATTATAGATATATTTAACCCCATATATATGTCCATTAGGGTCATAACATTCCTCCATATGGAAAATGTAAGGAGAGAATTGGAATAAACTAGATAGTCAATCAATGCAATCTATTCCAAGCAATGAAATGGTTCTAGTCTATCCATACTATCTATGAGGAAAGAGAGAGTGGTCTTATTATTTTGCTATTATGGAATATCTATAAACACATTTCATAGAAGGGACAGAGGAAAATAACAAAGATTTGGAAATGGAAAAGATTTGTAACTTAACATTGCATCTCAATTCTTTATTAAATCTCCCTAACTATAGACACAAACCTCATTCTTATTCCTTTTCAAATAACCGATAGTCAAATGATCTGATATGAATATAAGGTGCAATAATATTGATAAAGCCTATTGAAGCTGGTTTTAGAACCTCATCAATATCAAGGGATTTATCAAAACTTAAACACTTGAATTGAGGATCCCATCCATCAACACTAAGTTCTCTAGTTTATGGTATTGATTACTAAATTCAATTTAAGTTTATTAAATTTTTATTATCTTAATTAAGATATTTAAATGTAAAAATATAAATTAAATAATTAAAATAAGATTAAATTTAAATATAGCACTATGAACTTGGTTAAAGACCAAATGTTTCTCAATAAAACTTCACCTATTTGCAAATTCAAAATAATAAAAGTAGACATAGCAAAATCACTTATATAATTAAAATCCCATTTTTATATTTAATAATAAAATTTGTGAATGTATATACAATAAAAGCATTCATTTAAATATACTCAGAATTGATTCCATAATTTGCATCCATAGAATCACCAAATATTTATCATTCCATTTAAATATACTCACAGTTGATTGCACAATTTTCATCCATGGAATCACCAAAGCTTTATCATTCCACTTGCTAATAAAAAGTTTTGATCACACAAATATTTTCTTCCAAAATCCAAGAGCCCCTTTTCGAGGTCTTTCACATACATCTTAAAAAAATAAAAATGAAATAAGAGTTAAAAACTATCTAGCATCCCACATCACTTTTTAGTTTTACTTTTCAACTCACTTGTCGACTAATTACATTATCTTTTAACCCTACAAAATAACAACAAATTTGACTCCTCTTGGGAAAGCAATATTCTGATTGACTCACCAAATTTTACACATAATTTGACAAGTCAAGACTTAAATGCATCTTTAAGTTCAAGTTTGAAGGTCGACAACTTGCATTATTCTATTATTTCTTTGGCATTTTATGAAGCATTCCTCATTCTCAAGAATTATTTATTTGATATTTTCATTGGATTTTATTATGCTTTCTTGTACTTGATTAACGTTGGGTCTAAGCTTAGGTATAACCTATTTGCCCGACAATATGCACCGATCGGACGATCGGCCGCGTCGGACATGACCGGTCACGCGCGGCCGGTCGTCCGATCAGTGCATATCGTCGATTCGAAAGTGAACTCCCTAAGCTTATCGATGTCTTTAAGATTCATTGTGTGTATATGCAAACTCTTGCTGCCATAAAAAGATGTTGCATAGATAATCTTTCTTTTTAGTTATATTTGTAAATCTCTATGCTGATACATAATGATTATAGGTTTATATTCCCAGGGTTAGCTTAATTATTTGAGTAATTTTTTCATATCATATTGTTTATGAGAATTCATAGGTCACAACTTTAAATTTAGTCAAGTTCTTTCAAGTTATCGACTTTATTGTGATTGGTGGAATTGTCTTCTATCGAGATATTCCAAATAAGAGTGGGGATCCCACAAGTTTATTCTTTGAAAAAAAATAACCATAACTCTATACAAAATCTTTTTCTGGTTGAAAATAGACTTAAGCAAGTTTGTTTTCAATGAAAATATTTACTTGTAAATCCTTAGTGTTTTATGTGACAAATTTATTTACACAATCCTTATTAGCCTTATAATACACAATACAGTTTTCCAAATGAGGTATAGTTTCATCCTTTTATCTAACTTCTTCCAACATCTCCATGCCTTTAGATTGAGCTACCTATGCTAATGCTACACTAGTTGTGGCATCTTTGATTTGATGCATTGTTTTTTATACATGATGACGATCTCAATGGTTTCAATCGGAACCTCATTTGTATGTTTCTTACTATTCTTATGTGTATGCTTTTTCAATACCACCTTCTTTTTATCAAAACTTGGAACACCATGAAAAACAAATATTACCTTGGAAAAAAACCTCGAGAAAAAACTTTAGCATTGAGTGGATACGTTCATGCTTTTTTCCTTGGCAATCGTAGAATTGCATTGGTGTTTTAGATATCCAGGAAACATAGATTACACTCATTTTTGTCAATGTTTGAGCAAAATCAGAGATTCTTGAACTTTAAAACTTTTATCGATCAATTTTAGCTCTTATAAATCTCATAAATTAGCCACATTTGAATCTCATAAATATATCAGCCACATATAAATCTAACAAATATATCATCCACATCAATCAACCATGAGAGACAAGATATACCCTGGGAAAACCCTCCAAACACAGAGGATGAAAAACCCAACAATTCTTTGAGTATGATAGATAGATTTGTAGAGAATGATTTACAACACATAAGCAAATTGCTCGATAAGATATATGACCTCAAAAGTAGAGAAGAGAGCTCCAATACACCACTGTAATCAATTGTATTGAACTTTCCATATTCCTAGCATATTAATAACAAGCCAAAACATCTAGCATGCACAAATATACGTGCCCTTCCTTTCATTATTAGATTTTAAGTGAATGTTGAGTGACTTGAACTGAGTCTTTTAATCTTTAACTAAATGTATGCCCATACATTTAGGAGGCTAACTGAATGTATTTGGTGCTTCACAATTAGTGTCATCCATGCTCAATTTCTATTATTATCTATTGCATGGATCTACTTAGTTAACTGAATGTTGATCACTTAGTTTAACATGCTAACTTAAGTGTCATCAGTGATTTATTAATTCAATTACATTTTTACTATTTTATTATTATTATCTTTGCATGGATCTCAGAGAGATTCCCAATTTAACTGATACATTCTTTATTTACAACTAAGGCTTTATTGAAGCCTTTACAATTCAAGTTCACTTGGAGGTAAATATAGACAATTCAAATCCTTTCTCTTTCTATATGCTTTATATGATTATCATTAATTAATCAATGCATGGTCCACATGTGTATTTATTTATCCATCTTATCATATCGTACTCAGAATAATTATTCCATACTGATGATAATATATATTACCCCAGGCCATATAGTTATATGCTAAAGTAATTCACTCTAGGGGTAGCTAAGCCCTAAAGGAGACTTATAGCACTCAATGACCATGACTAGCAATATATCACATATTATAACCACATGACTTGATACAACACAAGTCTATGAGAATCATTGAATTGATACAACACAAGTCTATACTTGATACAACACAAGTCCACAGTCTTGATACAACAAAAGACCAGTCTTGATACAACACAAGACTCCAATCTTGATACACCACAATATTCCAATCTTGATACAACATAAGATCATAATACATGCATCCCACCTCAATACATGAGGAAATATATAGTACTTGATACAACACAATGTCTTGAATTGATACCACACAAGTCCCTAACTTGATACAACACAAGTTCCTTAAATTGATACAACACAAGTTTACGATTTGATACAAAACAAGTCCCTAACTTGATACAACACAAGTCTTGGAGAATACCTTCTTATGCTGTACGATCAACAATTTTTTTATTCATCCCATCTCTTCATTACAAAATAACCCATTATCAATTGTTATGAGTGAGTTTATAGGTAGTGTTGGTTTGTTGGGATCACCTGGAAGGCTAGGAATTCCCTATCAACATTTTTCCTATTATGACATGAAAGCTTGTTTTGTATTTGTTTTTATTCAATTTTTATTTTTGTGTGTTTACATTGGCAATGAAAAACTTTGGATTTGAATAATAATGGATAGAACAAGAGTGGGTGTTGGAGTGGGTTTTTGGACAAGTTTTGGGAGTTGCACATCAGAAGTGGACTGTGCAACGAGTCAACAAAAGGACTAATTTCTGCAAAATGGGAAAGTAAGCTAGAAGTAGTTGGGCACTTGTATCCACATTTTAATGGGATAATCCCATTTTGAATTGTATAAATATGTAAGGGACCTTTGGGTTAAGGGAGTGAGTGAATTGCTTTCAGTTTGGATTCCTTAGTAGTTGCTCTTATGCTAGGTAATGTTGGGGTATTTTTGGGTCTATGATAGAGGTCTGATGCATGGTGCACAAATTTTGTAAGGCTGTTCGAAATGATAATAATATTGGAGTGAACCTATTTTGGACAAAATATCTTATGTGTTTGATTTGATGGATATTCTGTTTATTATGCACATGTATGCTCTGTTTATGTTATTGATTTGAATGTGCTATCAATTATTATAAATACGCTATATGTTTTTGTGCATAAGATGAATGAATGGTAGGTTAGTAGAATGAGTTCCTTCCATCCCTTCAGCACTGTGGAAGATTGGTTCCTATAGTCCCCATAGATGCCTCGAGTGACGCTTCATCTTCTTGCAAATGATGCCAAAAGGGTCAGTATCTAAGGATTTTATTGGTGAAGTAGTGTTAAAACTTGAGTCCGCCCTCTACACATAAAAAATGGTTATGTTTCCAAGACTAGGATCTGTGACTGAAGGGAAGGTGGAGGGTAACTAATCATTTTTTGGAGACCAACAAAGGAAGAGATATACCAGTGGATAGAGCAAAGGAGTAGGAGTTTTCCATAAATCGAAGCAAGCATCCACACCTCTATACAAAAGAGTGGCTGGAAAGATGCATATTTCCAGATCTACATTCAACTTTCTTTGGATAATTCTTGATAATATTAGCTAAGTGGCTACTAAGGTTAGTAGAGCAAAACCCAAAATTTCATGTTATTGTGACAAGAAACTAGAACCCTGAATTGATCCAATAAGTAAATACTGTAAGAAAGTAGATCTTGCGTGCAATCGATTTTTGGTTGGATAGTATGTTGAGGGGTTATGCTTATTAATTTTCCATAGACTATACTCATTCATATAGTATTGTTGAAAGAAATTTCTTTAAAGGTCCACACAATATTTAAGGTCTTTGTCTTCCTAGATTAAGATGTTGCTATGTGATAAGGGGATTTGATGTTGGAATCCAATCACTAGGGTCCTTCGTGCGCATAGGGGAACTGGGGGATGACTGAGGATGGTATGAGAGTATGGTATGGATGGAGAAGAGAATGCATAAATAATGGATGCATTGAGAATGACGAGAAACAATGAATATTTGGTGGTAGACGAGATCGAAGTGTTGCACAGCGGAAAATATTTCAGATCAATGGGAAGAGGACTGTGGTTGACAAAGAAGGGAAAAAAATGAGTTTGAAGAAATAAACATTAGCACAACATTCTATATCGAATTATTACCACACATAGATAGAAATAAATAGGATTCTCAACTCAGTCCAGTAGGATAAGAGCCATTGCATCCTAGAGGCAATACTCAGGTTGTTCTCTATGTCGAACCCATGACCCCGTGCACATTTCCAAGGTATGAGGTAAGAACTCATACTTTGTCATGTACTCTTGTAGTTATTACAATAATTAAATGTAGTAGTAAATATAGTTAAAGTATTTGAAGTAGTGAAACAACCCAAAACTAGTCAACAATACTAGGGTAGAATACCACACACCACCCAATGGTAGATCCCACATTGAGGATGTTGATTTTTCATCAAGCAGGGCATGGAGAACTAGAACAAAAAATATTTATCTATGAAGCAATATGGATAGTAAAGAGGTTCATGGATGATGAAACAAAGATTTCACAACTAGTAACCATATTCAGGGACCATGTATTACACTAGTTTATGAATTATCAGTCGAATACACATGTAGGACAACCTAGAACATTAGACAACATCAGAGAAGCTCTGCTGAAGGAATATAAGAAACCAAAATCCGATTCGTAGTGCATTACATAATTAAAGGATATTAAGCAATTTCAAAATGAGTATGCATGGGACTTTGATCACAGGTTCAAGGAACTGATGGATATGTTGACTTTCCAGATTCTTGATGAACACCACAAAGAATAGATTATTGAAGGATTGCTTCCCCATACACGTTTTTTGTTTACACAATAGAATATTACATCACAACCAAATGCACTAGAGATTGCTATGAATTTAGAAGCATCCTCTATAAGAGAGAGTGGTGTAGGGATGGATCAGGTGAAGTTGCATTTAGCTATGATGATCATTCAGTTGTAGGACATTACCAAAGGGAAGGAAAAGTGCGACGAGATATGGTGTACAACCTACAGAAAGGAAGTCCATCATAAGAATGAGTTTCCATACTATAAAGAGTATTTGGTTATGAGAGATCCAAATCCATTACCCATAAGAGGAGGGATATGGTGTGAGATATGTAGAGGGAATAATTCCCCTACTATTTGTCCCTTGTTATAGAAGTATGTGAGCACTCCCAGAAGTTTGTTTTGAAACTTTTTTAAATCTATGGGACATGATGAGAAATATTTTCACGCACTATATCTCATGAGAGAGCCACTTCATACGCATACAGATTCTAAGGGGAAGCTAGACTAGAAGGTGCCATACATCAAAATAACAATCCAAGGGACTGTAATCAAGGAGGATGAGGATGATTCAGAAGTTGAGGAAGAGGGTGAATGGTAGAGGTGGAGGACCAATTATTTGCTATAACTATGTCCAACATGGACATTTTGCATGGGATTCACAGAACCTATGTATGCCATGCACATATTGCAGACAACTGGACCATGCAATGGAAGATTATCCATTGTTGATCATGAAATGGAAGGAGAAAAGGAACCATAACCAAAATTGGAATCAGAACCAGAATGTGCAGATGATCTCAATAGAAGAATGCAACAATCAACCTAGAATAAAAGTAACATGCAGTGGAGCAAGAACATGGATTGATGTAACATAACAAGGAAGTAGAATTGAATATTGGATTAGGAAGGAAGCATCCCCATATCCAACGTTTGATTCTAGGAGGGAGAAAGATACATATAATCAATTAAGGAAGGATATGATACAAACATAGTACAAAGCACAAAGTTCACAACCTACATATGGCCAACTTCCTGTATATGATATGCCTTCGGTCTATGACTAGACAATTGAAGAAATGTCGATGACATAGATAGGTACGCTGAAAGGTTTTCTAAAGGGTTGTCTAGAACTAATAAAATAAGATATTGCATTAAATACACTATGCAGAATGATAGACCATTGTGCACAAGATTAGAAAACATTGGTTATATATCCCGTAGTTAACCAGGTGCAACCAAAAAGAAGGATAAGTAGAGAGTTCTGGTTGAGTGCCTAGATAAAATTCATGACATGGACTATATTATATTGGATTTGGGATCTAATGTAAATTTTATCCCAAGGATGACATGGGAAATGATGGGTAAACCTCTGCTGAGTTGGTAAATCGTCTAGTTGAAGCTGACGAAACAACGTAGAATTCTTCCATTTGGAAGATTGATAGGAGTAACTGTTTATATTGATGGAGTGAACAGTAAAACTGACTTTGAGCTAATCAAGATAATGGAAAACAAAAACCCTTACCTAACATTGCTTGGGATGGAATGGATTTGACAAATTGTGCTATTATTAATCTGAAGAAGAGGCAACTGGTATTTGAAGTATATAACCTGAGAGTTACTGCACCATTGGATATTATAGAAGGAAGATGATATATGGAACCAATAAGCCTATGAAGACCTGGATAATCTATGCAATATGACTATGAGGATGGATGACTACCTCAACCCTATCGCTGATGGATTAGTCAGCTGGAACAATATCGGTTATTGTACGTTAGATTTAGAAGAATCTCTAGAATACTGGCAGTAGAGAATGCATGAGGTATCTACCAGGAGATGTGCATGGATCACTTGTGCTTTGCGTTGGATTGGAATTGAGGTATGTGATCCACCAAAGTATTACGAAATAACATATATAGATTGATTTTATTAATAATTTGAAGTCCATATTATGTAACAACAAAGAGTGCTTGCTTTGGATGTTGTGATGAAAGCAACACCTACAAGATGGTGGGATGTACATAAAAACAAGATAAATGAGTGGAAACAATGCAAAGGGATCTTGTAGGTCATATTTGGAATTAAAGATATCGTGCAAACATATACAAGATGAGTTGTTTGTTAGAACATATTATGTAGTGCATCATGACATGGAGTGTAGTGCCAAAAGGAATGGACACACTTATTTGTACATACACTAGACATAATTCCAAATAACTGGTAACTAGAGATATAAATGCGTAGAGGCACAACATAATTGAAGAGATGAATGATAAATTTAAGGTAACCTTTAGTTTCAAAGATGAGTCTCCATTAGTGGATGTAGCACTGCAAACTATTAAAACCAAGATCCTTTTAGTAGAAGATGTGACGGGACCAATCCATCTATTCGGTGTGTATAGGTCGTATGTGACAGTCTAAAATGTTTTGGAATGTTATAGTGTTCTAGAATAAGGTCAATATGAATAAGACATAATAAATATGCAAATAGCAGAAACCATATAAGAGAACATAGTAGAAGGGCCTGATCTTAGATCCACCAATTATACACAACCATTGAAAACATGTGAGGTTAACATTGGCATGAAGGAGAATCCCAAGTTTGGGGACATTGGGGATTACTGGAATGATGGAACAATGTAAAATATTATTGACTTATTGTGAGAATATTAGGATATCTTTCCAACGAATTTTTCAGAGATGAAAGGAACTGCTAGGGATCTAAGGGAAATAAAGATCACTTTGAAGCTGGGTGCTAAGCCAATCAAACAAATGCCATACCGACTAAACCTAGTGTACAAACAAAAAGTGAAAACATAAATAGATAGAATGTTAGAAGTTGGAGTTATTAAACTGGTTGAAGAGTCAGAATGGATTAGTCCAATGGTGGTCTAAGATAAGAAGACGGGTGGGATCAGGATTTGTGTTATCTGCTCAAGGTAAATGATGCATTCTTACATGAGCCATTCCCTATGCCATTCACATATGAGGTTTTGGACAATTTCAAAGGGAAGGAAGCTTATTCATTCACAGATGTATTCTTAGGGTATCTCTAGATACAAATTACGCAGGAAAATAAACACATGATAACTTTTGTGATAGAATGGGGATGCTATCAGTACACAGTTATGCATTTTTGGCTAAATAATGCACCGACAATATTCTCCTGAGTGGTGATTACAACTTTCAAGGAGTTCATTTATAAATTTTTGGAAGTGTACTTGGATGACCAGATGGTGTTCAGTTTATGGAAGAATCATATTGAGGTTCTATGCTTGATGTTGGATACATGCAGATAGTTTTATATTTCCCTCAATTTGAAGAAGTACATTTTCCTTTGCACCATTTGGTATCATGTTGGAACATGTAGTATGCAAGCAAGGACTATTGGTGGGTCTTGTGAAGATTGCTGCTATTACTAGTCCGCCACCACCTGCATTAGTACAAAAATTGCACGCTATATTGGGTCATATAGGGTACCACATAAATCTTATAAGAAGATGTGCACAAATCATAGCCCATTGGAAAAACTGTTGAAAAAGAAAGCCATGTTTTAGTGGAGTGAATAATTTTAATAGAGCTTAGATACTTTGAAACAAAAGTTGGTGACCGAGCCAATTATGGTGTTTCTAGATTGGAAAAAGGAGTTTCATGTCCACGTAGATGCATCATCAATAGTGTTGGGAACAATTCTAGCTCATCAAGGGGAAGAAGAGTTGGATCACTCCATTGCATTTGCAAGTTTTAAGTAGTCAACAGTAAAAATGAATTACACAAACACACAATCAGAAGTACTGGAAATGGTGTATGCACTAAAAACATATAGAAATTACATATTGGGATCCCACTGCAAGATGTATATGGATCATTTTGCGCTATGATACTTAGTCAATAAGCTAGTGTTGGGGGGCATGATAGGAATATGGTTGTTGTTATTTCAAGAATATGAATTTGAAGTGGTCATAAAACTAGGGAAGTTGAACTTAGGACCTTACCACTTGTTTCGCATAGAAACAAGGGAAGATGTAGGAAATTTGGATGAAAAATTACTAGATGTGCACTTGATTGCAGTAGAGATGGTGGACGATTGCTTTAAAGATATTGCATAGTTCTTAAACACTAGAGTAGCTCCACTAGGAATGACATTTGCACAAAAGAAATAACTAGTAGTCAAGGCAACATAATACCAATTGATGGTACAAAATTTGTACAAATTGGGTGTAGGAAGGGATTCTACGATGATGTGTATTAGAACATGAGATGCATATGATATTGAAAGAGGACCATGAAGGAGTTGCAGGAGGCCACTATGCCAGGAAAGTGATAACTCAAAATATTATGCATGTAGGATTGTGGTGGCCTACTTTGCATAAGGATGGTAAGGAATTCTGTTAGAATTGCAATGTCTATCAATGAGTTGGGAAGCCCTATAGGATATATGAGATGCCACTTGTTCCACAAGTAACATTGTAGGAGTTTGGAAAATGGGAAATGGATTTTGTTGGGACAATTAATCCACCTATGAAGAGGTTAGGAGCAAGATGGGATGAAGCAGATTATTTGACCAGATGGGATGAAGAAAAACCTGTCAGAGATTGTATCTCATAGATAGATGCACGTTTTCTATTTGAGAATGGTGTGATAAGTTTTATGTGTCCAAGTATTTTGATGAGTGATTAGTGGAGACATTTCCTAAATAAGACAATTGCTACATTAATAGAGGAATTCCATATTTACCACTAGAAGATCACCATGTACCATCCTCATACAAATGGAATAGTGGAAGCCTTCAACAAGATCCTAGAAACTATGTGAACAAAGGTATGTAATGTAAACCAAGATGACCTTGACCTAAGGATTCTGACAATATTGTGGGTATATAGGACAACTAATAAGGAGATGACATGACATAACCATTTCGTCTAGTATATATACATGAAGTAGTAATTCCCTGGATTTCATTGTGCCAAGTTTGTGCATTGTTGTGTTCACCGAGCTCACAAAATCTGACATAGTATAAGTTTTTTATCAAAGCTAATGGATTTGGAGGAAGACCGTTTTGTCATAGTATTTCACCAACAGGTGCAGAAAGAAAGTGAAAAAGGAACGGCTTGACATGCATATCAAGCATAAGCAATTACAGACAAGAGATCTAGTTTTGTATGACAACAAATTTTTGAAGCACCCAGTTAAGTTCAGAATGCAATGGTTGGGTCCTTATGTAATAAAATTTGTCATAGAGGTAAGGGTCGTTCAACTAGAAAAATTGAATGGGGAAACCTAGAAGGATTTTTCAATGGAGGTTGGCTGAAAATGTATAGGGACAAGCATATTTCTATGTAGTAATGAGATGATATATGAAAAAATGTCACATAAAAAAAGAATTGTCAGAATGTGCAAAACACCCACAAGAAGAAGGCTCAAAAGGTGTACAAAGCAAGATAAGGCGCATATCTATGCAAGAAGTTAGGAAAAGCTTTCAAGATAAGAAGTGATGGTAGGATGACAAAAACATGGCATAATAAATGAAAATATCGACAATATATTTAGATAATATTGATAGATATAGAGCTAACTAAAGCCAAATCTAAGGTAAGATTTAAATATCTAGGCAAGCATTCAATGCAAATTAAGGTGAAAAAAATGAAAAGACAGCTAGAAACAGGTTATAGAAGCAAGGATGGAACAACGGCACAAATATAGAGTCCATTGAGAATTTATATCTAGGTTACAGTGAGTGTCAAGATCACAATTGGCACAGTTACAGAGCTAGGTTGCAAAGAAATATGGAAACACCAAAAAAGAGCGTTTTTTTATTAATAAAGAAACCATGCATGAAGCAACCAGAAGTTCCATTGTAGGAATAAACCTTAGGAGAGTTAATATCAATACCATCAAGTTTTCTAAGATAATATGCACCTCCAAGAAAACCAACCACAAAACTAGTTAATCTACCGAAGGCACCAAAGTATACCTTGGAGACACCCAAGATCATGTTGGAGGTAATAGTGGGAGGGAATCTATTAGGATTTGTGAGAAGTAAGAAGTATGCGGAAAATTATATTATATATGCAAGAAAATTCCTAAAGATCACCAAAAAAAACTACCTAACAACAAAAAATACCTCAAATTCACCAAGCATGATAGTAGATCCTCAATAATGGGAAATCTAGTTGCAACGAGCATGCATATTGAATTTGCTGGAAATGTCACACTTTGGTAGAATTCCATCAATCAATACCTATGTACATGGAGGATTCATGTGGTTATACAAGCCAATGTCCATCGACAACAAGCTTATTGCAAAAATAACATGACTACTGACAACAATGGAGGACCTGGCACTATTATTCAAAAATAAGAAGAAGGACAAAGCACTATCCGATAAGATGAAATATGAATTTGGAAAACATAGAAATACTATGGAATGGATGCATAAAGTATCAATGATAAAACAATTAAGTTTACAAACTGAGTATTGGCTTGCAATTTGTTCATAACAAGTTGCAAGGATAAGGTAGCAGTAGGGACTATAACGACAACAGAGAAGTGTGCAACATGCATACAACTGAATTGGAAAACTTTCCAAGTGAAAAATGTAACACCCCTGTTTTGACCCCATTGCATTAGATGTATATGATGTATATATTGTAAATGATCATGGTGTGGAGCTAAAGGCCAAGGCCCCACCGTTGATCGGTTATGCTATGTTTTGGATTTAAATTGTCACTGATGGTATATCGGGGCATGCAGCATATATTATGTTGGTAATCATGTAAATACGTATCTATAATTAATTAAATGAATCCGACCAGCTACGATCGTGACAAATAAAATGAGAAAAGGGCATGATTTTCCCAAGGATGAGGATGTGGGGGAATTTGTCCAACTTTGGTCAATGGGTGAAAATCCATGTGTCTTCTTACCTTGTTTTATTCCAACCACTTTCATTAAGAAAGGCTGCTGGTGGTTGAGGAAGTTATGATCTTTGGGAGTGGGGTGGCAGGACTGTCAGTGCTCACCCACACGCACACTCTACCCACTGTTGACTTTACTATGGTAGGAAAAACCTTCACGCACTCTCCAATTCGCGACCTCACGATTTTGCTGTTCATCTCCATGCATGAACCATCTTCTGATTTGTTGGTCTCACGCACGGGTATTTTTCCTGGTTTTTCCAACTGATGCAGCGAGCTGAGAGCCGTGCTCTTTTATCCACGATTTACTGTGCTGCTGTGGTTCTCTCATGCACAGTGTGTTTCGTTGTGGTTTCTTTATGTCTTGGGACAGATTCATTCATCCTCACGCACAAGCAATTGCTCATTGGTCTCACGCACAGCAAGCTGAGAGCCATTTTTCCACTATCACCCACGATTTCCTGTAGGGATTCATTTCACGCTTAAGAACTGTGTGGCGGTCTGTGCAATTCCTTTTTTGCTTGCTTCATTGCCCTGGACGGACTACTGATTTCCCCCTGTTGGAATTGTGTTTGCTATTGTGTTTGGGAACTGTTGTAAATTCACTTGAGAGTCATTTTGGCCATGATAGGGCCAAGAATGACCCGGGAATTGTTTCCCTGTTTAAGTTGTGACAGCTAAATTAATTTCCTGAGTGCAATGGTTGGTCTTTAGACTATGTTGGGAGAAGGGATGGGGGCTTGGTTTGCTTGATAAACCTGGTGGCTGGAAACCACACAGACAGAGCTAGAGGGCTGACCTTCTTCTCCATTACCCCTGAATAGCACTGGAAGGGAATGCAGGGCCTGAGGGACTGTTTAGCAGAGAAGGGACTGATTCCTTGTGTTGGGTGTGTTTGGGTGTCTTAGAGGTCAGGCTAGTTCTGGTGTAGGTGTTCTTAGATCTGTAATGGGCTCACCAGCTTAGCATTTAGCCTTTCCCAACTCCCTGATGGCCTGATAAACCCAACTGTGTTGGCTTGGCTGCGTTTTGTGTATCCTTGGCTATGTGTAAGCCTGCTTGTTCCCTTATTCCTTGGAGAATCATGCCCAGCTCGGGGGTGGCAGCGTTGCTGAGAGATTAAGGAGCACGCTGGCCTATGGTTGGGTGGAACGTTGCAGCGACGTAGCTGGTTGCGGAACGAATTCATCATAAGATAAGTAATCTTGTCCATTTTTACTTCTGCAACCATGATTACTGTTAATGATATGTTGAACATGTTAAAATGAATGCTTGAATTAATGCACGTTGATTCCGCTGTGCAAGATATATAATTGTAGCTACGTATGTTGAAATATTACATCTGGGCATGATAGATATTCATTTGTGCATATTCTAGTTCAATGTACAAGTTTAAGCATTCACTTTCAGCAATTTAATGCCTGTACATGTTCATGGGGCTCTTAGCCTGGTCGGATAAAGCATGGGTCACGTCCTCTTCGCCGGTTGGAGGCATGGGGACATGACACAAAAATTCTTATAGGATTGCAGAGATGCAGAAGAAAAAGTCACACCATTCCATTATACTTGGTTATTTTTATTTTAATTGCATTGGTTGCATGGAAGGATCCAGAGGACACATAGTTCATGGATGTCGTGATAAAGCCATGTCTAGTTGCTAGATATGTTAGTTTGTGGCATACCACCAAAAAAAGGAGGTATATTGAAAATAATATTACATTTTTTTTATATACAATGAAGCTATCAACGATATCATTAAGACAACCCCACACATACTACCACAAACTATTAAAGCATGCAAAGGCATTGTGCACTTAATCCATGATGCACCATATGTATATTCAAGCGAATAAATCCACCCAGTGGTTATCAACACATTTTAGGATGATAGAGGAATACTTCAATGCCATTACCAATATTTGGCACATAGAGTGAAAATTGCCAGTCCTAGAAGAGGAACAATACCAGGAATAAGAACAAGAAGAGCGGGAAGAGGAGTAAGAAGAATAAAAAGAAGAGAAACAAGAAGAATAAGAGGAAACATAGCAAGGAGGTTCCATTGAAAATGAGTAGAAAAATAGTAGAGTGTAGGAGAGAAAATAAAGGGACAGAGAAAGGCAGGTCCATCACAACAAAGAAAGAAGAGGAAGTGACAAAGGAAGTATCTATCCAAGAACTAATAGAGGATGACTTGGAGAAATTTGGGGAGAAATTCAAGGAGGTAAAAAAATAAGCATTGGAACAAGTCAAACTAAGGAAAGAATATGTAACACACCCACATGTTACATAGCTATGTAGATAAAAACTTGTATCTTAAAACACACATAGAGCACTATGAGGATCTAAATTATAAGAAAATATTTAAAACAAAATAAAACAATGTGCACCATTCAAATCACCATTGTGGAAGTGTAATTAATTATAATTAATCAATCAATTACATAACATAATTAACAATTCAGATGGTTTAACCCTACCTTCTCAAGTTGACCATGCCGATCTCGACATTTTCGATATCGGGAGTAAGAAATCAGAGCACTGGTTAAATATATTTAAATCATCTTATCGACTCTGAAGTTTCGATCTCGAAACTTGGTTCTTCTAACATCTGACATCAAACTTTGGAACAAGTGGAATCCATTCACAACATCCATGCCAATCTCGACATTCGTATGTCAGACATCAGAAGTCGACATTGGACGAACAAACTTAGCAAATACCTTTCTGATACTGAGATCATAGTCTCTAACACCATTCCAAATTGGAAGTTGAAAGTCATATCCTGTATTATGACCATTATAATTAACATCTTGATTTTGATGTCGGCTCAGAAGTCGAAAATAAAAACAAAACCACTGCTTCACAGGTAACTTCCAGTCCGTCGTTCGCATCACTGTTTTTGCATAAGAACTTAAGCATATTGGCAGCAGAGCATTGAACCCTTACTTCAGACTTAAATGTTAAGGTAATTAGTTATTTTATAAAGGTGACTAAGGAATTTCCTTAGTCAGAAACTTATAAAAATTTCCTTCCTTAAATTGGCCTCAATACTTAGTAAAATTTAGGTTCTACTTGAAAGCGACAATTATTTAAATCCACTACCTTCAAATACTTTGAAACTGGAACAAACCTTTCTCATACAATAATTTTCTTCAAATAAATCAATCTATTTGGCTTAGTCCATTCTCATCACTTACAATCCTTAAAATCAGAATGATCATTATGGCTCAACTACATAATTCATTACTTAACTCAAGTATTCACATGTATAAACACTAGTAATGCAAAATTAAACAATCATGAGCACATGAAATTCACTTTAGGTATAATGACATTCTACTTGTCTCCTTTTCATTCACTTCTACATGAAATATATGATGACATTCTACTTGTCTCTTTTTTCATTCATTTCTACATGAAATGAGCATGCTGAACAATGACCTTTTTTATAAATTCTCACTCAAACTGATTAAAACAAAGAATATGTTAAAAAGTATTGTCCAATCCATAATCTTCAATGGCTATACAAGCACTCATTTAAACATAGGGAATTCTTCCCCTTTAATTAGTCTACCAAAACTGGGAAATCAATAGCATGCTGCAACGATTAAATCCAATTAACATTTCCTACATCATTTCAACAAATCCCAAACAAGGTATTTACTTAATATTTATCCCAAATAACTTTTAAACAAAAATTTACCAACAACTCAAGGAAACATAGGATTATAAGATTTCCTTCTTGACTTAACAATTTATCACTCTACAATTACAATTATGTAACAATCATGAATTCAGCATAATAAATGCAAATTTATTATGTGCATTTCATACATGGAAATTGAACAGAGAACGATAACTTGATTCCACGCATGAATTAACATTGTAGTAAACAACATATGTACCATGAATCTATCATTTAGTTAACTGGAATTCAACATGAATAATTTAAACTTTCTATTCCTTCACATAACAAGATATATAAATTCAATTGCATAGTTAATATAAAGTTACAGACACTTATCTGAATTCAAAATAATTGGCAACTGGATTTTTGGCAGCCATGCTCTACCCAACCATAGGAAATTTTGCTATTATATCTCTTAGTAGAATTACCACCCCCGAGCTAAGTCCCATTTACTCACTAGATGGATTTCTCACCGGTTTCAGGGTTCTTAGAATACTCACATGACACTCAGGATAATTGGTTCACTACCAAATATTCCATGTCAAATAATGCAACTCATTCCATTAGCTTCCTTTTGTAAGCACAATAGTGTGACACAAAACTGTTCAAGTGCTTAGAATTCCACCAAGTTGACTAGATGCACCATGGGAATGGATACAATAACAATTGGACTCACAGATTTAGGTTTTGGGTACTCAGGATTTTAATCAACTCGTTAACCATTGCATAACAATTAATTGGGAAAGATCGCTCAGGTTTCAAACACGATTCCACAATCACCAATGATTCCCAGTTAACATTCTCTTCTTGGGAATTTCTTATGTTGTGTCCTCATTACCTAGTTTTGATTATTCTCATGCACTTCCTGGACAATTATCTCAACATATCACCGCCTTTCCTCTTGGATTTTCATTCTCCATTCCATTCTCTGGTTTGCCCCTTTCACATTCTTTCTATTCTCTCCTCTCCTGATGGTGCATATTGGTTACTCGCTTCACCATCTTCGTTATGGGTTCTCTACCCGTCCCAAGTACAATTCCACTTTTTGGATGAGAATTCCCTTTTCCATGCAAAAGATTTCAATACAACTAATTCCCCATTTAATCACTTTTTAACACTCACTTAATCCCTAAACCAAGGTTAAGGTTAAATAAAGAGGTTTTTTTCTTACTAAAGGTCATAAGGTCTTCTTTTATGTCTTCATGGTTAAAACATGGTTATAACATAGCCCCACCCTAGGCCATCTACAACCCCCTTACCAATTATCTAGTGAATACATGGCCCCCCTACTTCCAATGTTCTTCCTGGACCATGACTAGTTGTATATTTTAATCATAATAAATACAAAAATAAAATAAGTTTTAGCCTCTTGGGAAAATTAGTTATCAGACTAGGGGTTCAGGCCAAGGGTGTTATAAAAGAAATGCACGAAAAGATACATGAATAACTAGCATTGCTATGAAAAATATTGGGAACAACAAGGGTAACTCCAAACTAGAGGGAATAAGAAGAACACATCACAACACCAACAATTGAGCAGAGGCAGAAAACATTACAGGCATCATTAACATCAAAAGTGTGATGGAGTTTTAAGATAGCAATAAGAGATTTAGAGTTCCCAATGACAGAAATGAAAGAGTGTGCATGGTGGTAAATTTTGTTGAGCTAATCTTATCATAATTACCTTCAGATGTAATGCATAGTTTACAAACAATTGTTGTGTAAGAAATTCAAAAAAGGGCATAATCGACTTCAATTGAGTGGAGTAAATCCACTACAGAAATATATGTGCTGCAAGATAAATATTACAAGTTGCATAAGAAAAGAGAAGAATCTACACAGAGAAGTGAGAGACTGAAAAAGGATATGGAGGAGGAATGCAGTAACCTATGGGAAATACAAGTAGAAGAAGATAGCCTGGTAGTAGAAAATGTAACTAAGATAAATGAATCTATTCAAGGATTCCACACAAAAATAGTTGATTTAGAAGTACACACAACACGAAGCACCCCACCTAAAGAAAGGGAGACGAGGAAAAAAAATACTGTGGCTGTAGCAAACATCAATAATATGGAAGAAAAGTGCACAAATATGTATGAGGAAAGTGCACAGGTATGGACCCAGTTGATAGAGGATGAAGAGTTGAAAGCAATAGAGCCGAGACTACAATCTGCACAGGAAAAGGCGTAGAAACCAAAGGAAATAGTAAGCACGCTACTAACACGCAGTGGTTGAAAACATGAAGAAGAATATGGAAATCAATTGATTAAAATCTCAACAACATAATATTGCAAAAAATATTTATCCATTGCAAGAGGAATGCTTTAAAGTAGCCGAACAAATTGCAATAGTATAAGGTGTAGTGAAACAAACAGTGCAGGACAATGCATATAAGGTGAAAGAGTCGATTAAAACATAGATAGCCGATTACATTATCGTCGAGAATCTCGATCCAAAGAAAAGGTTTCCACTACTAATGAAACTTTGCATAAAATCATAGAATTAATGAAGACAATGCAACAATAGGATTGAAGTGACTCGAGACAGTGGACATGTGCGGCCATAATTAGCAAAATTGGTGGTGAATATTTCAACATAATAGAAAATCTGGATCAAATATGTAGATTTGGTACAAGAAACGAAGGCAAATCATGACAAAGAAGGTTGAGGTGATTTGGAATTGGCTATAAAAGTAGCAAGGGATCAATAACTGGATCAACTATTTCGGTGAGTATACATTGCATAGATGCAGAGCCGAACGATGAACCTGAAGTATAGAGGAAGGTTACAATTCCAAAGATACATAAATCAAAGTCCGAGGAAGTCGAGAGTTGATGAATTGGAAATGAAGAGAGAAATGTAACCACCAAGAAAAAAGAGTATTAGTGTAGAAAGAATCCTAACGAGAAGAGAGAGTAGCTTTAGGTGGAAGTAGATGAAGAAAGAGTATTATCAGAGGACTGAAGTTGCTTGGGACGAGAAATAGGTGACGGTGACTGAGTGTTGGGGGCTTGTTGGAGCGGGGGTTTGGACCATTTTGGGGAGTTACGTATTGGAAGTGGATGACACGACAACTCATCCAAAGGACCAATGTGCACAAAATGCAGAAGTTAGTTAGAAGTAGTTTGTCACTTGTGTCCACATTGTAATGGGCTCAACCCATTTTGAATTGTATAAATATGTAAGGGATATTTGGGTTAAGGGAGTGAGTGAATTACTTTAAGGTTGGATTCCTTAGTACTTTCTCTTATGCTATGTAATGTTGGGGTATTTTTGGGTTTATGATAAAGGTATGATGCGTAGTGCACATGTTTTATAAGACTATTCTAGATGATAATAATACTAGAGCGAACCTATTTTGGATAAAATCTCTTATGTGTTTGATGTGATGGATATTCTTATTTCTTTGAATGCATTACCAATTATTATAAATATGCTATGTATTTTTGCGCATAAGTTGAATGAATGGTAGGTTAGTAGAATGAGTGCCTTCCATCCCTTTAGCAATGCGGAAGCTTGGCCCACAATCCCGATAGATGCCTCGGGTGAGATTTTATTTGCTTGTAGGTGATGCTGAAAGGGCCAGTATATAAGGGTTTTGTTGGTGAATTATAATTAAAACTCGAGTCTACCCTCTATGCACCAATAGTGGGACCCTTCACATTAAACCTCTTCAACAATGTTGCAGGCTCCAACTTCACTTTTGTATCCAATCTTCAAGTTTTACTGAATGTTTTTTTCTTTGAGTTGATCCATTAAACTAATTGAAGTTGATTGTCAATCCTTTTTGGATCACATATTTATCCTGTTTGATGTATTATTATATTAACACCATCAACAACTATTTGACATGCAATATCTCTAAGGACTAATCACTTTGGCATGCGTTAGTAAATAGATGTGGATAATTTGTACTTGACGATTCTATATATTTGAGGTTGTGCTAGAAATACCAATTCCCAATGGGATTTATGGTTTTAGAGCTTCTTGGGAGTACCTAAGGAAAGGATTTCCAGATATGATTTCTTATTAAAAAATAATGAGTAGTTGGTCGTAGGGCAAATGATATCTGGGATCATACTTTTCTTCCATGGGTCCTAGCAGAACACTCAGATGGGAGGATGGTTATAAATCTAACTCAAACTTGGAAAGGAATTTGCAACACAAATAACATCCATTAAGTAGGGGATCATGCAAAATGTAGATTTATGACTAGTTGGGATTCCATGAAGATTTTGAATTTCAATAGTCAAATTTCTTAAAATTATGGCAACCTAGTTGAAAATTGTCCCTTAAAGGAATAAATGCATTAAAGGAAATTAGGAATATTTGATATAGGTGGCATACTTTTCTATGCAAATCTTTCATATTAATGCTAACACATCCACCATTGAGGATTTATATTTCTAGTAGCATGGAATCCCAAAGGAAGTTTTCAAAAATATTTGCCTGAATAACACCATCCATCTCTTTTGTCAATTATGCCATGCATTTTGATAAAATGTTCTAGACATTATGGACTTAGATGCAAGTCAGAATTGGGAAATTCATATATGGAAACAAATTCCAACGAAGAATCAAAATATAAAACATAACAGGGGAAGCTATTCTACCTTAGAAATTTAATCTTGTTGTTGAATGATAAATTATCTTAGCTTTTGTAGCCTGCCAAAATTTCTTTGAAATGTGTCCAAGTAACATTGAATTTTAGGTAGCAGACTATCATAATATTAAACGAAAACAAAGGAATACGAACATGCAATGCCTCACACTGTGTAAACATAAGCAAGTGGTTTTTCTGAATTATGATAATTCTATAAACATTAATTTCTTTTATTAATATCAAACACTAAGATCCTTTATCTAAAAAAAATAGAGAATTTGAATTTAGACCAAATCTAGCTACAATTTGAACAACATTATGAAATTTATTTTGTGATTGTTATGGATTTCACATCATCTAAAAAAACACCTATTCAAACATATGGAGGTTCAAATCCCTTTCAAATTCAAATTTTCCTTTTATGACTTATTCTCCAATGAATAATTCAAATGCTCTCAATTGAGGCAGGATCGAGAAGCCTTTAATTGATTGAAGGAAAATGATTAAAAAAACCCTATGAGGCCTATTTACACAATACTCAAATATTTCAAACAAGAATGAGTGGATATCATTTTAAGCCCCAAGTACATAGGATTCAAGGCCTCAATAAGTGAATATCTTTATGTCTTTTTCAAATAGACATTGTTATTTCTTTGAACTTTTAGTACACAGTATTTTTGGCTGGATTATTCAATATATCAATGTGTAGGATTATCATAGAATCATCAATATAGTCCACCTTGAATCATATATAGGGAAAATATTTGAAGAAGTAAGGATTAAGTAATAAAGCAATGAAGAGTTCATGAAAATATTCCTTGATTAACATTCATTTGGCCATTCAAAGGTGGATAGTTGAATTAGGGAAGCTTTCAATCTTATTAAGATGTATTCAAAACTTACTAAGCTTAAATGGATAAGTTGATATAGTATTGACCCATGCATAGATATGGGTGTGTTGGGGGATCAACACATCACGACTCATTAGATGAACCTAATAACTATAGTTTATGGAAACAAATAAAAGGAAAAGACATGGAATGAAACATCTTCCGTATCAAATGTTGAAGGGTTGTTATGTAAGAAAAAATATATGATATGACCTTACAATTATATTTATCAGCAATTATATTTATGTTTTTTTTTATGAGTAAGTTGAAACTGTCTATTATAATACAAAAAGATACATAGAGATACTGTACATAAGGTCGGTGGAGCTAGACCTTCAGCAAAGAGGAACCAGGCTTGGAAATGCCTGTCCCTTCTAACAAAACCACAAATGAATCCTAACAGCGTTGAGACAAAAGCTTCCCCACTAGGAATAACCCAAAAAGGAACTAAGGCCTATTACATAGAAACCCGAAAGCCGATCATAAAAACAACGAAAACCAAACTGAAAGGAGAAAATACCTCAGCATCCCCAACATCAAACAAAACTACTCAGGGAAACAAACGAGATCCGATAACCCTCCTGAGAGCCCCCCACTAGTTTCCAGCCTCGTTGAGGGGTGTGTGGAGATGATCTTCCCGAGGGGGCGGCATGGCAATTGCAGGCGAGTTCGCCAGAGTATTCCCCGGGTTGATAGAATCAGAACTAGGGTAGACTAGCATGTTCTGGGCAATTTGTTCCAATAATATAAACCCTGCAACACTTTATTTCTATCCTCGGTGAATAGTTGTTAGAATAATCAACCCATAGTTAGCTACCTTAGACATTAATTAATCCATTTTTGTCTTATTTTCCTAGTTTCCATATTCCACCTTATGCAAGTTGTACTCCACATGTCCAAAGAGGTCAAAATTGCTAAAACTGAGTCATGGAGTTCTTGGGAAACCTCTTGGAATCAATTTTTCTTTATTCCTAGCCTTCCTAGTGCATGTCTGCTTTTTCTACTTTATTGCCTGCTTTTGCTGAGTTTTAAGGCAATTGAGAAAGTTTGACTAGGTGAAGTTAACTTGTTTTTTGTCCTCATCATCCTCCACTCTTTTCTCCTAATAAAAGCATGTATGAGTTGTCCTTCCATCACCTATTATCTTGCCTAATTTATTTTTCCAATTCATTAGCTCCTAGACAGATTTGGAAGCTGCTTTATGCACCTATGGGGGATTTGCTTAGATTTAGTAGGCCTGCTTTTGACCAATTCGAATGGAATCCCAATGCATTCAAATATCTCACATAATTATTTATTGTGGTAGCCTATGACTTCACAAGGTTGGATATTGTACACTTATTCAATATAGATTAGTGTTCTACTCCATATTTAGTCTCCTTTGTGTGTAATTTGCATGTGTAATTGGAAATTTTTGTGAGTGTAATTGTTCTAACACCTGTGTTCAATTTCCACATGGTATCAGAGCCTTTTTAGATTGATTTCTCTCCTTCCAATTTGTTATTGTAGGTTCGACATCATTGACTGGGAGCATTCTGCTAGCTGAAGGGACAATTTTTGAGCTATGGATCAATCTCAGAAGATCATCTTGACTCCATTTAATTTATTTGAATGGAAAGCAGAGATGGAGATAATGTTGAGAGAGAAATGCCTCTACAGAGTGACTATGGCAACAGAAGTAGAGCCCAATGCAGCTGTAGAGAAAATTAAATGGCACAACAGGAGGGATGAGGCCTATGGTCTCATGTGTCTGAGCATATCCAGAGACCTCCTTTTCCATCTTGATGGATTAACATCGCCAAATGAAGTATGGGAGAATCTTGTTGAGATTTTTGGTAAGACAGATGAGATGAGGGGACATCAAATTGAAAATGAATTGATCTCCTTGAGTCCCAACAGCTTCGAATCCCTGCAACTCTACTTTTCCAAGTTCAAAGCCCTTATTTTGCAGCTAAAACAGTGTGGAATTGAAAAGAAGGAGGAGCAACTAGTTTTGGACATACTCTCGAAGCTTGGCCCTGACTTTTCAATGTTTGTTTCGACCTTCCATGCCACCAAGTTTACAGCTCGAGCCTGGAAAATGCCCAGCCTTGCAGATTTCATGGAATCTCTCACACAAAAACAAGATAAATTGGTGATGATGGGAACCATCAAACCTTCCAAAGACCAATATTTGGTTGTTGGAGATTCAAGGGTGGATTCAAAAGGAAAGAATAAAGCTAAGAAGCCACCTTAGCAAAATAGAGACAAGAACAAGTCTCCAGAGGAGCCCCAAGGTTCCAAGAAGAACTTCCAGAAGAAGAAGAACAAAGGAGAAATGAGCAAGTGCGCATACTGCAGTAAGGGAAATCATCTTGAAAGATCCTGCATGAAGAAGCAAATTGACATGCTGACCCAACTCCTGGAGAAGAATGGCATCTCCCTTCCTGATAGCTCAAAGAGAGGGAAGGAGGATCAAATTCAGAAGACAGAGAGAGAGTTCATGCATTGGTTGCTGGCACATCAAGTTCACCTAATTTCATCATTGATTCTGGAGCTTCAAGACATATGGTTTCAACCAAGGAGGCATTCACCTCACTTGACATGTTTAAAGGTCCACCAATAGTACTGGGTGATGACTCTCTCACTGAAATTTTGGGCAAAGGGAGGATTGATCTTGACCATGGTAAGTTCAACAATGTATTGTATGTTCCAGGTCTTGCCTCTAACCTCTTATCAGTGTATCGGATGACCCACACAGGGTCTCCAAAGAAGGTCATATTCTCCCCTGATGAAGTTGAGATCACAGAGATCTCAAGTGGCAAATTCATTGCAAAAGGAGTTGCAAATCACACTTCGAAGGTATACATGTTCTCACACTTCCTGCCCTACTCAAACCCCTTTCCTCTTCTGATTCATGCTAATGAGGCAAGCAAGCTTTGGCATGAAAGATTTGGCCATCTTAACTATAAGTATATTTCTGATCTTAGTGAAAAAGAAATGGTCATAGGGTTACCCAAGATTAACTTTTCCAAAGGAGTCTGTCAAGGTTGCATATTAGGAAAACACCCAGAGCATAAATTTGAGAAAGCTAGTCATGAGAGAACCTTTGCACCTCTTGAGTTGATCCACAGTGATGTTGCTGGCCCATTTCCTCATATGTCAATGAGTCAGGCCAAATATGCATTGAAATTCATATATGAATTTTCCAAGTTTTGTTGGGTTTACTTCCTGAAACACAAGTCTAAAGTTTTTGGCCTCTTCAAAGTATTTAAGGCTTTGGTTGAAAACCAGTCTAGGAGGAAACTCAAGGTCCTCAGATCTGACAATGGTGGTGAGTATGTCAAATCTGAGTTCATTCAATATTGTGCAGATGCAGGTATTCAGATGCAACATTCTATCCCTTACACACCACAGCAAAATGGTGTTGCTGAGAGGAAGAACAGATCACTGAAAGAGATGGCAGGAAGAACAGATCACTGAAAGAGATGGAAACCTGCATGATGGAGGCTAAGACTTTGCCACCAAAGTTTTGGTCTGAAGCTATAAACTATGCAGCCTATATCCAGAATAGGGTGCCTCATAAATAGCTTGATGGTATGACTCCTTTCGAAGCATGGAGTGGGCACAAGCCAGATGTGGCCCATTTCAGGATTTTTGGCTCAAGGGCTTGGGCTAGAATTCCAACAGAAAAGAGGAAGGCTTTGCATCCCCAAAGCCAAGAGTGTCTATTTGTTGGGTACTTTGAAGATTCAAAAGGGTACAAGCTGATCAATTTGATCACAAAAAAATCCTTCATTGAAAGGAGTGTTCAGTTCCAAGAAGAGCCTTTAGCAGCAGTAGAAGTTGGAGAATCCTCTTCACCACAAGAACCATTGAATGTAAGTGAAGAGATTGTTGAGTTTGCTGATTCTGATATTTCTGATAATGATGATTTAATTGCAGATCCTAACAGTTCCACAAGACCAAAATGGGCAGAAAATACCATTCATGCAGCTGGAGAACTAGTTGGAAATCCTAGTGATCCTAGGAGGACTAGATCTCAGTTTGAGAGTGCTCTGTGTATGAAAGACCCTTTGTTTGCAGAGAAATGCTATCTGATGGTTGAATCAGAACCACATACATATGAAGATGAAGCACATGATCCAAGATGGAAAACAGCCATGAAAGAAGAGTTCAGCTCACTCCAGAAGAACAACACTTGGGAGCTGGTTGATCTTCCCCCAGGGAGGAAGCTAGTTCAATGTAAGTGGGTTTACAAAACCAAGTTTGCTGTTGATGGTTCACATTTGAAATATGAGGCAAGATTGGTAGCCAAGGGCTACTCATAGGTACATGGCATATAATACAATGATACCTTTGCACCAGTGGCAAAGATGGACTCCATTAGGCTAGCCTTAGCCATTGCAGCTTCGAAGCAGTGGGAGGTACATCACATGGATGTGAAGTGTGCTTTCCTAAATGGATATCTTACTAAAGATATTTACATGCAGCAGCCTCAAGGATTTGCTACTAATCCATCTCTTGTGTGCGGGCTAAAGAAATCATTGTATGGGCTTAAGCAAGCCCCCAGGGCTTAGTATGCCAAGATTGATGGCTTTCTGCTATCATTGAATTTTGTTCAATGCAAGTCAAATCCTAATCTTTATTTGAATCTGATTCATGGTTCTTTGATGATTATTTTATTATATGTAGATGACCTTCTCATTACAGGAAGCTCAAAAGATGAAATTGCCTCCTTGAAGGATGCAATGAACCATGCATTTTCTATGACTGATTTGGGGTTATTGAGCCAATTCTTGGGTCTCAAGATTGCTCAAACCAAACATGGAATAAAATTACATCATTCCAATTATGCTTTAGATTTTCTGAACAAGTTCAACATGAAATATTGCAAGCCAAGCAAGACTCCCTTCCTTTCAAGAGTTAAGCTTGAAGAAGCAGATTCTTCACCTATGGTAAATAATACACTATATAGGCACCTGATTGGGTGTTTTCTATACCTTACACATACTTGAACTGATATTTATTATGCAGTAAGTGTGGCTTCAAGATACGTGGATCAGCCTCATGAGATCCATTGGAGAGTAGCCAAAAGGATCCTTAACTTTGTTCAGGGAACAAGGACTCATGGGATCTTCTACAAAGCTAAATCTGATCTTGATTTGATTGGGTTTACTGACAGTGATTGGGTAGGTGAAAACATAGATTGAAAGTCAACATTAGGATATTTTTCCATGCTTGCTGAAGGACCAGTCAATTGGTCAAGCAAGAAACAGAGTGCCATTGCACTCCCATCTACAGAAGCAGAGTACAGAGGAGTTGTAAATGCAACAACTCAATGTTTATGGTTGCAGGGGTTACTTGGTGAGTGTGGATTCGAATCAGAATACTCAACTACTATCTATTGTGATAATCAAAGTACCATTCAAATCTGCAATGATCCAGTTCAGAGACAGAGAACCAAACACATTGAGATCCATATGCACTACATCAGACAGCTTGTGCATGATGGAACCATTCACCTACTCTTCTGTTCATCTTCAGAACAAGTAGCAGATATCTTCACTAAAGTTTTTTGTGAGAAGACATTTAGCAATCTCAAATCACTGTTGGGGATTACTGATCATGCTGTGAAGCATGATTGATGACAATATTTTCAAATTTTGTTTTACTGTCCATGTTTAAGGGAGGATTTTTCCCACTGGGTTTTTGCCTCTTTCCTTGGTTAAATGGACATGCAATATGTAAAGGGTGACTAAGCCTTGTTGCTAGGCCCTATAATTTTATGATAGTTTACTCATAAGTCAGGATTAAGGGGGGGTGTTAGAATAATCAACCCATAGTTAGCTACCTTAGACATTAATTAATCCATTTTTGTCTTATTTGCCTAGTTTCCATATTCCACCTTATGCAAGTTGTCCTCCACATGTCGAAAGTGGTCAAACTTGCTAAAACTGAGTCATGGAGCACTTGGGAAACCTCTTGGAATCAATTCTGCTTTATTCTTGGCCTTCCTAGTGCATGTCTGCTTTTTCTACTTTATTTCCTGCTTTTGCTGAGTTTTAAGGCAATTGGGAAAGTTTGACTAGGTAAAGTTAACTTGTTTTTTTTCCTCATCATCCTCCACTCTTTTCTCCTAATAAAAGCATGTATGAGTTGTCCTTCCATCACCTATTAGCTTGCCTAATTGATTTTTCCAATTCGTGAGCTCCTAGACAGATTTGGAAGCTGCTTTATGCACCTATGGGGGATTTGCTTAGATTTAGTAAGCCTGCTTTTGACCAATTCGAATGACATCCCAATGCATTCAAATATCTCATGTAATTATTTATTGTGGCAGACTATGACTTCATAGGGTTGGCTATTGTACACTTATTCAATACAGATTAGTGTTCTGCTCCATATTCAGTCTCCTTTGTGTGTAATTTGCATGTGTAATTGGAAATTTTTGTGAGTGTAATTGTTCTAACACCTGGGTTCAATTTCCACAATAGTTTCCATGGCATCTTGAATTCCCTGAGTGGTTTGAATTTTTGCTTGGATGTCCCTAGCAAGCAGAATGTACGCCGTCCAGAAGGGATTTGGAAGCAAAGGATAGCCCATTATTGCCTCATACTCCCAGAGGAGGTCGATTTCCATGTTTGCTATATAAGCTTCGATGGCCATTGGCGTCTCTGCCATATATTGGTCCCCCCAATTGAAAGGGGTAGTAGCTAGAATTCCTCTTCCAGGGGGCACTGATTCATCCATTTCACTGGGGGAGGCATCACTGTGGCTAGCACCCCAATTGGGACCTTTCTCTCTAGTGCAGGCTCTCCAAAGCCGTGGCATGACTAAGGCACATAGGCGACTAGAGGGCAGAAACAGGAAAATTAGCAGAGCCTTGGATAATTCCATGGACTGTTTCGGATGCATATAAATAGGACCTTCTATGGTCGGAAATAACCCCCCGCAGCCATGCTCCTTAACTTTCCTCGATCTGGCCTTGATTCTCTGCCACTCCCCATGCTCGATCAGATCTCTCACCATTTGTGAATGATTCGCAGCCTTAAGTTTCACACTGTGCCAAAGGATATAGGACTCTATCATAGATAATGATCTATCCAATTTAGAGGTAAGTACTGTACTTGCTTGTCCTATCTTCCTCCCTTCCCACAGACCCGGCTTCAAGGCACACTGGTAATTGTTATAAAGCCTATCCCACAAGCCTATCTTGAGATGTTCTTGTAGATCCTCCATGTGATCCATATTGGGGCTGTGTGTAAAGGCGAGAAATGCCATGAGTTTACCGCATGTTAAGGCAATAATTACCGCAAGGTTACCGCGTGTTAAGGCAAGCATAATCGTGGGTTAGGACATGCCTTGACGTACCCCACCTGGTAGTTGGATACTTTCCCTACTTGTTGTGTTAGTCGATGGGACATTCGCGGGCCCCTTTCCTAGGTGTCGTCATGCCGTCTGGTTGCCTTTCTTCCGGAGTCCTGAGCCAGCTGGCATTCGCATGCAGCATGTGGAACGTGTTGCCGCTGTCCCTCACGTCATCTTCCACCAGCTTTGAACAATGGTGCCAGATTTGGTGGTTTTTTCCATCATATTCATCTTCCTCTGCATGGAAGGAGAAACTGCTCTCCACCCCTACGTTTTCCATGGCGTCCGCCACCTTATTCCCTTCCCATTTTACATGCGATAGCTGAATGGATTCCTCTCCTGAAAGGATTTTCCTAAGGGCGCTCAGCCTGCTCTCCCATCTCCAATTCTTTGAAACTTGGGACGTAGAGTCTCCCGCTTGAAGTCTGCGTGCAATGTTAACGATGATCTAAGAATCGCCTTCCACGATCAGAGGCATTTTACCAGTTTGCCTTGCCCATCTCAAACAATTGATTAATCCTTCAAGCTCGTCCATGTTGTTCGTGTTGGTTCCTATGGAGCCCCAGAATAGACTAATGATATCTCCCTTCAAATTCCTGATAGCACCACCAAATCCAGTGGGCCCTGGGTTGCCTTTTGCCGCTCCATCCGCAGTGATCTTGAAGGCCCCAGCAGGGGGAGCTTGCCAACAGTCCAGACTAGAGATGTGCACAGGAGGAGAATGATCAATCGAATTGCTGGGAGGTACTTCTTTGATCCCTAGATCATACAAAATAATTCTCACATTTCCTTCTGCTAAATATTCTTCCTGGGTCTAGACTTGCAAAGATATGGTTTCTTTCAAGTGTGCCTCAATAGAATGCCATATCTCTTCTTGTTTGCTGGCTTTGTTCTCGAAGGTTAGTTTGTTTCGATTTTTCCAAATTTCCCATATGGTGAAACCTAGAAAGAGATCCCAGAGGCGGTTCACTATTTTATTTTTAAAACTGTTAATGGGCCATTTAGCTATAGTGACGTTCGGACGCCCCCTGTGCCTGTGGTCTTTTCTGAAGATGGATGCCCCTTTCTCCCAAACAGAATCAACCACTTTACATTCGTCCAGTAGGTGGTTTATGGACTCATTATTCTCTTCACACATGCAACATCGTGACGGGCCGTGGAATCCCCTTAGCTGTAGGTTGTCCCAGGTGAGGATGCAACATTTAATAACCAACCAGCAGAAGACCAAAACTTTGGGCCACCATCCCCCCTTCCAATTTTTTTTTTTCCATTTGGCTTCTGGGGCAATGTTCTGAGTGTCAGTTAGCAATCTTAGAGCTTCTTTTGGGTTAAAGTTGCCATAGTTTGTATACCCGCACCTCAGCTTATCAGGATCCTCATTCTTGGAGATCCTTTTCTCATCGAGCTCCGATAAAAAGTCTTCAATATCCTCCCCTGGTGCTTTAGTTTGCCACCATTTTCTGTCCTTCCATCTTCTAAACAGTTGGTCTTCATTATCGTTATCCCAGAACTTTGCCACCTTTTCCATGGAATTATTCTGGAGGAAGGTACGTAACAATGGAGTGTCTTCCCCACAAGAGATAGTTGGTTCTTGGTTTAGCACTTCACTTGCAAATATTGCATTTTTGTCCATTTCGAACTTCCCAGAAGCTATGCTTTTGAACTCGTCCCCTGTTTTCCTGGGAAGTCTTTGAGATGCTGGAACTAGGTAGGTTTTCTCCAAGCCACACACGGGATTGTTGTGGCCATTGTGGTGTGTATTTTAGATGCCAAAGTTTGGCCCACGGTTCATCTTCATAATTCACCCATCTCCACTAGATTTTTGCACTCATAACTTTGTTGTTATCAAGTGGGTCTCTAAGGCCCAATCCTCCCACATCCTTTGGGGTGCATATGGTATGCCAATCTACCAAGGGACATTTTCTATTGTCTCCCATTCCCCCCTAAAGGAAATTCCTCTGAATATTCCTAATTTGCTTAATGATGGATTTCGGGGCTGCCAACACTGAGAAGAGATAAATGGGCATATCCTGAAGAACAGATTTTACCAAGATTAACCTGCTCAAGAAATTGAGGGCTTTGTAGGTCCAGAGACTTAGCTTTTTGTTAATTTTGTCCACCAGTTCTTTCCAGGAGACTTGTTTTACCGTCGATTCTACCATTGGTGCCCCAAGATACTTAGTGGGGAGGCTGCCTTCCAAAAACTCTAGAATCCTGAGGATATTTCTCTTGGATATCCTGGGGGTGTTGAAGAAGTAGGTATGGGATTTCTCTTTGTTAATTTCTAGTCGACTAGCTTCCAAGAAGGTGTTCAAGCATTCTTTTATTCCCCTGGCTTCGTGCACCGAGGATGGGCCCATTAGCATGTTATCATCCACAAATTGTTGGTGTGTCTGGGGGTCCATCCCATCTATCGAGGACAGTCCCTGGATTTTGTTCGTAGCTCTCTTATTCTTAAGCATCCTACCAAGCCCCTCTGCTGCAATAATGAAGAGGAAAGGGGATAGAGGATCCCCCTGTCTAATAACACGAGTCGCATTGAAGGGACTCGAGGGAGATCCATTAACCAAGATTGAGAAAAAAGTAGAGGAAACCATATTCATGATCCAATTAGTCCATTCCTCCATGAAACTAAAATCTTTCAAGATACCAGCCAAGAATTTCCAATTCAACTTATCATAAGCTTTGGATAGGTCGAGTTTCAGGAGCATACCTGGAGTCCTTGTTGCTTTGAGGGAGTGTATAGTTTCATGGACCAAAATGATGTCGTCCAATATTTGTCTTCCTTCCATGAACCCAGCTTGATCTGGAGAAATAATAAGTGGAAGGAGTGGTTTAAGATGATTAGCTATTACCTTGGAGATGATTTTGTAGATAACGTTACACAGGGTGATCGGTCTTAATTTGCTTGGGTCCTCAGTTCCACTTTCTTTTGGGATGAGGGCTAAGAAATTCGAGTTGAGAGCTCTGAGAACACTCCCTGATTTCCTGGAGTCCTCTACTAAGGCCCAGATTTCTTCTTTCATCCATTCCCATCCAACATGGAAAAATTTTGTGGCGAAACCATCCGGTCCCGGTGCTTTATCTTTAGCCATCTGTTTGACCACATTTTCAACCTCTACCATCTCGATGGCTTTTTTGAGTATTTGATTATGGTCCTCCATGATGAGCTTGGGTATGTGACTTAAGACCTCTCTTTGAGCTTCCTCCCTGTCTCTCTCCGGTTCCTGAAGGAGCTTAGAGAAGTAAGAGTTTAGGGTGGTCTCCAATTCTTCTTGGGATTCGGCTATGCTTTTGTCCTCCTTCTTCAGCCTATCCATCTTGTTTCCCTGTCTGTGTTGAATTGTCAATTTGTGGAAAAAACTAGTGTTACTTTCCCCTTCTTGGAGCCATTTAATTCTAGACTTTTAGTTCCAATACACTTCCTCTTGTTTCTCTCTTTGGTTGAAGTCCTGCAACAAGGTCTTTTCCTAAAGCCTCAGTTCTTTAGTATAACCTTTGATCATTACTTGTGACTGATGTTGCTTAATCTTGATCTCTAAGGCCTGTTTTTCATGGAATATCTTGTTGAAGGACTCCTTATTCCAATTCTTAATGTGGCCTTTAAGGATTTTAAGATTATGTTGGAATTGGTACATGCAAGTGCCCCTAATAGGAGGGGAGATTTCCCACCATTCCTTGAGTTTCTCTTGGAAATCCGGTTGGAGGAGCCAGAATTTCTCAAATCTGAATGGTCTGCGAGGGTTGACTCTGACATTGTCCCATTCCAGACAAATGGGCCAGTGGTATGACCCTACGGCTGGTAGGATAACCGCTTTGAGGTTGCGCCCTGCCATCATGACCGATTCTGAAAGCAGGAATCTATCCAGTCTGCATGGTATTCCTCTATCCCATGTCTGCTTGTTGTTCCAGGTGAAAATTCCATTGGAAGTTCTAACATCAATCAGGTCCATATCATTAATGATATTATTGAAAAGAGTACTTACACCATTTAAATTCCTTATACCTCCTTTTTTTTTGTCGAGGCTTCTTATCAGGTTAGTCGCCTCCTATAATCTAGGATTGGTCCTGAATTAAAGTTTTTAGGTCTAAAAGCGATTCTAGAAACTCAGGTTTTTGTTCCGCCCTCAGGGGGACATAAACATTGGAGATGAATCCCCTTATTCTAGTCTTAAGGATGTGGAATTCAGCAGAGAGACTGCATGTGGTGGGTAGAAAACCTGATAAAAGCACCACCCAAGGATTCCATAGGATTCCAAGACCCCCAGCCGCACCTCTGGCATCGATTGCAACTGATTCGCAACCCTTCCACACTTTTTGAGCTATACTTGCCAGTTCTTCTCCTGAGCATTTTGTTTCTTGCAGGAAGATTATCCCTGATTTGTCTTTGTCAATCCTTCTTTTAAGAAGGCGCTTCTTGAGAGCGCTATTACAGCCTCTGCTATTCCAAGTTGTAATCTGCATAAGGGAAGATCAATTGGAAGGGGAGAGGGCTGCATCTATTGTTGGATACTGCCTTGAAGCCACCAGTTGTTCACCTATTGCTTTGATTCGTTGAACATTGCTAGGTCTACCTATTTTATCTTTCTTCGTATTTTTCTTACGTTCGGTTACTTTAATGAATTCAGCCACCACTCCGAGGGGGCTCATGTTTTTTGCTTGAATGATGGCTTTCTCCAGGAGAGACATTTATTGGGGGGGGATCAGAGTTGGATCTTTAACTGAGTAGGACGCTACCATTCTGTCAAGGTCTAGGTCACCTAATTCCATGTCTTCAGAACTAGCTTCCACCGTTCCTGAATCTTTTAGGATTTCTTCTGGTTGGTTCTGTGGAAGGGGATCTGGATTTCTTTTCTTAATGCCAGGGTTAACATTTGGGGTTATTATCTTTCCTATTCCTAGGGTATCAATAGCCTTCTCCTATTATTGTTGACCTTGGATTTTTTCCTTCTAGGTTTCTATCTATGCATCATCTTTGTCTTTTATCTGGTCTTCCTGGAGGGTTTCGAATCAGTTCTGGGTCTGCACTCTTTTGTGAACTTCCGACCCTCAGATCTTCCTCGCTTGCCTCTTCTTGTTTTGAATCTTGGTGAATCCCTCCGCATCTTGGAGTTCTTGATCTTTCTTGCCTTGTGGTCTCTTGTTTTGGGGACAGTCTCTGAACAGGTTCCCATGTTCATGGCATCTTCTACATCAAAATGGGATCTGCTCATAGTCTATGGCCTGAAACCACTCCTCATCTTCCCATGTTAACTCTATTCCATCTAGTAAATCTCTAGATATGTCTAGGTAGATGCAGATTCTGGCATACGAGATGTATTTCCTCTGTCGAGTTTGCTCCGAAACTTTGATGAAGTTCCCCAGGGTGTTCCCTATGTCCATCAAGATTTCTTCCTTCTAGTATTCCATTGGAAGGGAATACATTCTTATCCAGACTAGAGCTATCGTCAAATTTTCCTTTTTAGGGTTGAATCTCTCTTTCTAGGGCCTCAAGAAGAGACCTGCTAAATTGAAGAAGTAGGGTCCATTCTCAAATATTTTCCTTCTGTCTTCTTCATTAAAGAAAATAATGGTAAAGAACCCTTTAGCTCCCAGTTGGAGGTCAAAGTGTCCTTGGGGTTTCCATGTTGAGTTAATCCACCATACCAGATACTTTTCTATGGGCCAGATCCCCACGAATTTTCCTATGAGGGCACTTTCTTTCATGTATTGAATGTCCTCCCTGACTCTTTCTGACTTGATCTGTAGTCTTGGTACCATTTTGGATTTCAGGACACATTGTCCTGTCCTTCTTGTACCCTGATTGTTTGCATCCTCCTTTCTTGTTCTGCTGCATCCTTCCCCATATTCAGCATTGATTACTCCTTTTCCTTTATCAATTTCAGTTCCCAAGACAGTAGACTCTGTCTCCACTGATTCATTCCTTCCATGGTCCCTCTCCCCCCAAGGAGGAGCAAGAACCATCTCGAAAGTTATCGTTGAACCGTCACTGACCTGCTTGAACATCGAGAAACCTACCGCCTACCTTCCCAGGGTCACTATTGACTTTCTACCATGATTATATTTATGTTAATATTATAAGGAGTAGAGACATATACTCCCAGATAACCATCCTGATAGAAGTGGAGGATATTAGAGTTACTTTTCTTCTTTTCTTCATGTTACGAACTTCACCCCTTTGATATTTATAAACATAGGTTTGTATTAGATTTTCCCATATATGACTATAATTTTTCCATGGAGTGTTTCTCTGTTGTTGATCTAGAACTCATAACCTCGATGAAGTCACTGAAAACACATGTAATGGTTTATTACCAGTTGTATTAGATTTTCTTCATGTAATAGGTTTGTATTAGATTTTTCCCATATATGACTATAATTTTTCCATGGAGTGTTTCTCTGTTGTTGATCTAGAATTCATAACCTCGATGAAGTCACTGAAAACACATGTAATGGTTTATTACCAGTTGAGTGTCCTTAGCTTTAGTAGAGGGTGTTTGCATATCCCTGATTACCCAACATTCTTTTTTGCCCACTTTTATTAGGGTGAAACAACAATTGAGGTAAAACCATATTGGAAAGGGTCAATCAGTTTATTTTGGGTTGGAAAAGTTGGTCATACCAAGTCTAAAATAATCCACGTGAAACTAAGACTAAGAAATTCAATTTCCACCTTCAAAAGGACTAAACTTAAAAGGAGGTATATGGTTTCCATAGTGATGTGACCACTTATAAATTTTGAAATCAAACACACATTGCTTTGAAAGGAAGACATCTATAAAGACATATGATAGTTATAACACTCCTTTGATGTATATTAGAAGAGTGATAAATAAACCCTACCCTTTTATTGAGGCAAAAGTACTTTGTAGAAACCTTAAGGTCTAACCTATATAGATATTCTAAGAGAAACTTAAAATATTAAACCTAACTACTATGTATAGACTATCTCATCCTTTGAAATCAACTAGTAGAAGTAGTGTTTCAAATGTTGGAAATTAACAAATATAAGAGAGCTATGTTCCCTCTAAGTCTTGAAGACAATAAGTACTTCGGCCAATAATTTCTGCAATTTGATATGGATTAAGCCGTTAGGGTTGAAACTACATGTGTTTATTTTTTGGTTCATGGTATTTTTTCCACATATGACTAAGGTCAATGACCTATATTTTTATATATATGTAAAGCACTTTTGTTAAACCATTATTTTAATTTATTTTGATGGGAAAATATATTTCATTTCACTCTCTATTTCCTCTTCCAATTTCAATAAACAATTTATCTCCTCTAAAATATTAATACTTCCTCTTATAACACCTTTGGGGTAATTGTAAGGATGGAAATAATATCTGCAGAGGAAGAATGACCTCCTGCCAAAAGACTAAGATGTAAGGATTAGTTTATAGAGTAGAGTCTAAAGAAACCATTGTGACAATTTCTTTGGAGATGACCTACAATACTTTTTATTATCCTTATTATATTCTTGTTAGTTTTAAAAGAAAAATACCTATGTTGAAACAGATCCTACCTATTCAGTGGCTGATCCAATGATAAGTCTCTTTGGTAGCTCAACACAAGGTAGAAACTACTTGCACCTCAGATGGTCTTATATCCAAGGAAATGAAAGGAGGAAGAAGAAGAGTTGACAGACTTGTGTGCAAGCCCTCTTAGGACTAACCATCACGGATATTGTCATCCCTTAGCACCCTAGAGGGAAAAAAAGGATGGAAAGTGGTGAACGTGTGCAATGTGAATGAAAGATAAACTTGCAGGTTTTTGGACCAAAAAATTCATAAGAGTGAATAACAAGCTATTGACACGCTTATGGCCTATAAAAATTGAACTAAACTAGCTCCTTTGGTCCAGTAAAATCTAGGACAATTTATATAATGAAATGTTCATGCAACTGGGCATTGAAAATGAGTCAAATTGGCCTCTATTACCTAATATGACTATACAGTTTGAACAACAAATAATATATGTGAACAACAAACTATCTGTACTAAAATAAGCTTAAACTAGCTTGGAAAGTGCATTGAACAAGTTAGAAGGATGGGTTATAATACTTGAATCTAGAAATTGAAAAATCTTACTAGTAGGTTGTTATAACCATAGTAAAAAGTGTAAGAGGGGTGGAAAATACTTCATAAAATGAAATTACCAATTTTCTAGAGTAAGTCGAGTGCTCAAAATTAAATTTCTGAAGGTGATAAGTTTATGACAACCAATTGTTTGGAAATGCTAATTACTTTGTTAAGTGTTGGTAACAAAAGGACGACACATTAACCATATAAGTTTTATAATTTTTTATTAAGTTGACTTGCAATCAAGTACCATACTATCTTAAAGGTCCTCCTATTCAAGCTCACACCTTTTATCTTGCAGTATGTGATTGTCGCTTGGTATAAATGGAGTGAGTTGTAGTATGTCACTTGGATAAAATAGAAATACCCCATGTAGTTTAGGGTATGAGGGGTTGGCCCCTTCCCCTTCTCATCACTTGCACTTTTAGCTCTTAAAACCACCTTGATGGAAGAAATATGCATGAACACAGGAAGAGGTCCAAGAATGAGTTTAGGTGGAATTACCTAAGTAACATAGTATTCTTACCAAGGCTAAGATAATCACTATTTAAAACATTGAATTATTAAAAATAAATCAACTTGTGAAATTATCACTCGATCGATAATAAGGAGATTGAGCCTACAATGGGTCCTTGAGGGAAATTCCCTAGCTTTGACTCTTATGAATCTAAAAATTGACAAAACATAACTGAAATAAATACCAACCCTCCATGTGGTGAGATCATGTCTTTATTTCACAATGATGTTTTACGGTCTACAAAAATTGAATATATATATATATATATATATTTGACTCCATAATGTAATTATGCATGTAATGATGGAATTGCTAGAAGCTAGACTAAAATGGTATAGGATTACCAAAGATAATGTAATGATATAGATTTGTGTAAATATAAAAATCCCTAATGGCTGAAAATGAAGAAGGGTGAAGAAGAGAAGAGGGACTGTGATTCCACAAGTGGGGAAAAAGGAATGGGGCTAAGGAAGGAGGACCTTAGTGAGTTATATAGTTTATTTCCCTAACCTTCATAGTAAACCATAGTTATAAATATCTTCTAAAGTCCCGAAACCATGTTTATGGTATTTGATTTAGTTAATCATGAATTATTATCTTAAGATGAGATTAAAAAGTGAAAAGTAGAATCATGAGGATCCACATGGAAAGTTGAGAACATGGATATAAAAGTGGGGAATTGAGCTTAGAAAGTCATTATTCTTACCATCATATTTCAAGGGACCTACTTGCTGAGAGGAAGGGGGTTTATTATAGAGGGGAAAATACAATTAAGATAAAAACATCCCTGCATGATGATGTGAAATTTCTATGGAAAATTAGTGCTATTGGTGGTTGTTCCTCTATGAGAGGGAACTTGACTCATAGTTGAGAATCCTTAGAATCCTAACAGTTAAATTCCCTATCCAACTAGTGTTTGAGCACCAAAGGGGAATTGGGATAGCCTGAGGGACTGTATGTAGAGAAGGGGATCCTGTTCCTAGTTTTTTGTAGCATGAGGGGGAATAGTTTTCTTGATTATCATTAGTTGTAGAGGGGGTTTAGCATAATATTCATACTTAGAGGATATTTCAGCTCAAAATGGGCCTTTCAACCTTAATTCAAATTCCATGTCATCATGTGTTAGCCAATGACATTGATTTAAATTTGAAATACCGTATAGGTCTTAAAAAAAAATTTAATATAGATTTGGGGATAGGTATCATAAAAAAAACTATTTTTTTTGTTTGCATTTTTTACATATCTCCTTGCGGTTTTACTCAAAATTCGATCGGGAGAGCTCGTTGGATGCAGAATTAAATTACGCATCCAACGAGTACCCACTCAGCATACTTTTGACGGACTGCGATACCCCAAAAACAAGACATACTTGAAAAAACGTGATGATGACATTTTGATATTCATCTTTTTCATTGAAAGTGGTATGGTAGCATGGAACTAGTTTTGAACTACATCTTGTTCTCTTTTGTAATGTCCCCGACCCTCCGACTGGAAAAGAGGACACTACCATGCCATTAACCATCCAGGAAAACCGCCCCATGAAAATGAACATACATATAAACTGAAGAAAAATGCTTGAACATAAAACATGCTAATATGCATAATCATTCACATACACAGTGGAAGAAAACATACATTAATTCATTCAACATGTTCATTATAATTCATTAACAGTAAATATGATTGTAGAAACGAAATGGTCAAGAATACTTATCTTATAAAGAACTCATCCTGCAACCAGCTACGTTGCTGCAACCTTCCACCCAACCATAGGCCAGTGTGCTCTTTAATCTCTCAGCAACGCTGCCACCCCCGAGCTGGGCATGATTCCCCAAGAAATAAGGAACAAGTAGGCTTACACATAGCTAAGGATACACAAATTAACCAAGCCAACAAAGTTGGGTTTATCAGGCCATCAACAAATCATCCAAGCCAACACAGTTGGGTTTATTAGGCCAACAACAAATCATCCAAGCCAACACAGTTGGGTTTATCAGGCCAACAAGGAGCTGGGAAAAGATAAATGCTAAGCTAGTGATCCCATTGAAGAGCTAAGGACACCTAAACTAGAACTAGCCTGACTTCTAGGACACCCACACATGCCCAACACAAGGAAATCAACCCCTTCTCTGCTACACAGTCCCTCAGGCCCTAACCTCCCTTCCAGTGCTATTCAGGCATTGTGGAGAAGAAAGCCAACCCTCTAGCTCTGTCTGTGTGGTTCCCAAACACACCAGGTTTATCAAGCAACCCAAGCCTTCATTCCCACTCCAACACAGTTCGAAGACCAACCATTGCATACACGCAACAAAACTAATGATTCATAGCTTGGATAGGGGAAACCAATTCCCGAGTCATTCTTGGCCCTATCGTGGCCAAAACGACTCAATAATAACCTACAGAAAAACCAAAACATAACTGGAACCACAACAACGAACAATGTGGGGAAAACAACAAGATCTTCTCAGCTGCATGAGGAAACAAAAGCAAACCGCATGAAGGTGGATTCTAAGCACAGGAAAATCATGAATGGGAACAACAGGAAGAACACAACCTGATGGTAAATTGCTCAGGGTCCACACTAGAATGGGAGGCTATGCTTCTCCCTCTACGTGAGTAAAACTCCTATACTCAGACCTGTGTGTGAGGAGAAGAATCGCGTCCCTGCCTGAGGATGAGCAAGAATGGAGAGAGTGGGAGAGTGGAAGCGTCCCCCAATGTTTTCCCTATTCACGTGTAGTGGTGGAGTCTGCTGGTGGAGTGTGTGTGTGGGAAATCCTGCCACCCAACACTACCCAGCAATAACTGCCCCTAGCTAACAATCAGAAGTTTTACATGGGTGGTTGACACATGGATTTTTCCCCATTGGTTCAAGGTTTAACAATCCCCCCCCCTTATCCTTGGGAAAATCATGCCCTTTTCAATATGGTTGGATTGGCATCGCTGGTTGGGGTTCATTTAATTAAAAATGCATATTTACATGATACAAAAACTAATATGTGTCGTATCTCACGATACACCATCAGCAACGATTCCAATCGCCGAAACATAACAAAACCGAATCGATGGTGGGGATTTTTCCTTTAGCTCCACACCATGATTAATTACAATATATATATCATGTATATTTAATGCATTGGGGTCAAAACTAGGGTGTTACATTCCCCTCCCCCTTTAATAGCACTGTCCTCAGTGCTTTACAAAATTTAAACAAAATGCTACACTGGTACCGCCTCAGTGTTCTGCAGGATTGAAAAAAAATGGATGTGTCAATCGCATGGCATCCTCTAGCTCCCACGTAGCCTCTTTAGGTCCGTAGTGCTCCCATTTCACCTTTACTTGCCCTATGGCCCGGTTTCGGAGCATTGTGACCTTCCTGTCGAGGATGGGCATTGGCTCGGTTTAGAACTCTCCCTTGGGTTCCACCTGAATCACATCCCAATTTATCACATGGTTAGGATCATGTACATATTTCTTAAGAAAAGAAACATGAAAAACATTATGAGCTCTAGTGCTAGAAGGAAATGCAAGTCTATATGAAACTGGTCCTATTCTTTCAAGCACTTCAAACGACCCATAATATCTTGGTGATAGCTTGGCACAACTTCCAAGCTTCAAGGAACTCTTCCTTGTCCTCACTCTGAGGTAAACATGATCCCCAACACTGAACTCCTTGTTCACCCTATGCTTATCTGCATAGCTTTTTTGTCTATCCTGTGCTGCTTTCAAATTCTGCCTGATCTTTACAACCTCTTGCTCCATTTCCTTGAGCAATTCCAGACCAAGCATGACCTGGTTCACTGGATTATCCCAAGTCACTGGTGTCCTACACCTTCTTCCATACAAATCTTCATGCGGACTCATCCCCAAGGATGCTTGTTGTCCATTTTTATAAACAAACTCTACCAAGTGTAAGTAATCTTCCCACTTGGTTGGTTTGTCCATCATGTACATGCGAAGCATATCCTCAAGCACCTGATTAACTCTCTCTGTCTGCTTATCTGTCTGAGGATGGTATGCAGTGCTGAATTTTAGCTTTGTACCCAAATTTGCAAACAACCCCTTCCAAAAATTGGAAGTGAACTTGACATCTCAGTCAGAGATTATCGCCTTAGGAAATCCATGCAATTTGAAAATCTCCTTCATGAAGATCTTTGCAATGTCATCAGTATTATGCGTAGACTTCACCGGTATAAAATGCACTTCCTTTGTCAACTTGTCCACCAAAAAAATGATGGAATCATGTTGTCTCCAAGTCATCGGCAATCCTGTAATGAAATCCATGGAAATAACTTCCCATTTCCATTCTGGAGCTGGCAAAGGCTTCAACAAACCTGCTGGATGTTGATGTTCAACCTTTACCTGCTGACATTTCTTGCACCTTGAAATGTATTCAGCCATGTCCTTTTTTATTCCTAGCCAAAAGTACTATTTTCTGGTGGTAGCAATTGTCTTCTAGTATCCTGGGTGACCAGAATATGGAGTTTGATGGATTTCATCCATAACAACTTTCCTCAAATCTGCTACATTTGGAATATAAATTCTACCTTTATAAGTAAGAAGTCCATCTTATTCCAATTTATATCCCTCATACCTCTTCTCAAGACTTTGCTGCTGCAATTTGTCTTTTACCAGCTCATACAGTTCATCTTCGACAATATGATTAACAATTTGTTGCCTCAAATCTGATTGGAAAATACTAAGGGATGCCACATGCATTTCCTGCACCTTCCTGCTGAGTGCATCAACTACCTTATTCTCTTTTCCCTTTATGTGCTTGATTTCAAAATCAAACTCACATAAAAGCTCCAGCCATCTTGCTTGCCTAGCATTCAGAGTAGGCTGATCAAATAGATACTTCAGACCACAATGGTCTGTCTTGAGCTCAAATCTTCTACCCATCAAGTAATGCCTCCACATCTTGAGGGCATGTACTATGGCGGCAAGCTCTAGATCATGAGTGGCATAGTTTCTCTCATGATCCTTCAGCTTTCTTGACTCATAACATATCACGTGGTTGTCTTGCATAAGGACTCCTCCAAGCCCTTGTCCGCATTCATCGGTACACACCACAAAATCTTTCTTTGGATCTGCAACTTTCAATACTAGTGCACTGGTGAGAAGATTCTTCAACTGCTGGAAGCTTTCTTCACACCTCGATGTCCATTCAAAATTTATTCCCTCTTTTGCAAAGAAGTGATGGCATTTGCAACTTTGTAGAATCCCTCAATGAACCTCTTGTAGTATCCTGCAAGTCCCATAAAAGATCTTACATCTGTCACATTTCTTGGAGTAGGCCAATTCATAATGGCTTCAATCTTTTTAGGGTCCACAGATATACCCTCTTCTGAGATAATGTGCCCCAAATACTGAATTCTATCTCTATAAAAGTCACACTTGCTCAGCTTTGCATACAGCTGATGCTCCCTGAGCAATTGCAATGCCAACCTCAAATGCTCTTCATGCTCCTCCTCATTCTTAGAATAAATAAGAATGTCATCAAGGAAAACAAGAAAAAACTTGTCCAAATACCTGCTGAAGACACTATTCATAAGGCACATGAATGTAGTAGGTGAATTTGTGAGACCAAATGGTACCACTACAAACTCATAATGTCCATACCTTGTTTTGAAGGCTGTCTTATGAATGTCTTCATCCTTGATTCTCACCTGATGGTAACCAGACCTCAAGTCAATCTTGGAAAATACCTTTGCTCCTCTCATTTGATCAAAGAGGTCATCAATCCTAGGCAAAGGATATTTATTCTTCATAGTAACCTTGTTCAACTGTCTGTAATCAATACACAACCTAAGTGTACCATCTTTCTTCTTTACAAACAAAACTGGTGCTCCCCAAGGAGACACACTCAGCTGGATATACTTCTTTTCCAACAACTCTTGAGTTGCATCTTCAATTCTAGCATCTCTGGTGTACTCATCCTGTAGGGTGTCTTGGACACTGGTGTTGCTCTTGGCACAAGTTCAATTGTGAAATCAATGTCCCTCTTTGGAGGAGGCCCTGAAATCTCTTCAGGAAACACATCCTTGAATTCCTATAACACTTGATAGTCCTCCAACCTATGAGTTTCGTCCCCTGTTGCCTCCAAAACATGAGCTGCATACAACTGGAAACCCTTCCTACAGAACTTCTTCAACTGCATTGCTGAAACTTGTCGTACTGAAATCACCTTTGGAATACCTTTTTCCACTATTGGGTTCCCTTATTCATCCATACATTCGAAAGCCTTATTATAAAAATCAAGCTTCACCCTATGAGCTTCTAACCAATCCATTCCAATGAGTACATCATAGGAACCAAGTGGTAGAACATTCATATCTACACAAGTGACCAATCCATTCATGACCAATGGACATTCCTCTACCACTTCACTAACCTTTCTCTTAGTTCCAGTGGCTAGATGAACTAACCAAGATTTTCTATGCTTTACTTTCTTAAAAGCACAAATCTCCACTACTCTAGGAGTAATGTAACTGTGAGTAGAACCAGAGTCAATCAAAATAGAAATAGATTGCTCAACAATCTTACCTGTAACTTCAAACACAGTTGACTGGTGATCTGCCTGGCGGTCCTCCAGTGCTGCATAGATCCTAGGGACTTCCCTTACTACTTGGCCCACTGTTTCTGTTTCTTGAATTTTGTAAGATGGTCTTGCACTCTCATTCCCGAGTGGAAAATCTCTGCGCATGTGGGGTCCTTTACATCTCCAATATTGAATTTGTCCTCTATTCTATTGTGGATCCTTAGGCTCTTCTCCTATCACTCCAACTGGCTTACTCGAAGCTTGGGATGGCTACTTCTGCTGATTCTTGAAGCTAGAAGGTTTGAAACCTTTCCTTCTTTGGTAAAACTTCTCATTCTTCTTGTCCTTCCATGCCTTATGGTAATCAGGTTTACCTTTGCTTTGCTCATAGCAATACTTAGCCTTCCTTATTGCTTCTTCGAGAGTTCTAGGTTCGTAAAACTCAATTCTATCCTTGTAAGATTGAGGCAATCCACTTAGAAAACACCGGACCTTCACTTTTTCATCTCTGATGTACCTGGCATACCTCAACAACTCCAAAAACCTATTTGCATATTCTTCCACGGCCTTTTGTCCCAATCTCAGCTCATGGAACTCCTTAATCTTGTCGTCATAATACCTGTCAGAGAGGTATTTATGCTTGAAATGCTTCTTGAACTATTTACACTTCAGTCTCCTTTCATTGATCCTCTTTACTTGCTTGAAGTGTTCCCACCAAATGGATGCCCTTCCACTCAGACTGAATATGGCAACTCTTGCCTTCATATTTCCTGAATAATCCTGAACTTGGAAGTACTTCTTTATCCCAAGAAGCCAAGATTCATCCTCTTGTCCAGTCTTTACCTCACCATCAAATGTAGGAGGTTTAGCCTTCTTAAATTCATCCTGAGAGCGATCCCTATGGTGTCTCTTTCTCTTTCTTTTACGAGAAGAAGAGCTTGAATCCCCGCTAGACTCTTCAGAGTCAGATGATCCACTAGAAGTCCTTCTCCTTCTCCTAGTACTGCTCTTACTGCCTTCTGGTTTTGCTGTACCCTGTCCAGAGTCTATCTTTCTTTGCAAGTATTTCAAGCTCTGGAACATAGCAGCATTCAACTGATGCTGCTCTTCCTGGGATTTAATCAAGCTTCTCATGGTGGCTGCAACATTTGACGGTGTCTCTTGGAATATCCTTCCATTAGACTCTATGCCATCATTCCCATTACAGACATTTTATCCCATGGCATCTCGCGCATGCTTGTAAGAATCCCAAGCATCATATCTGTCATAGGTTCTCATAACTGAACCACCACTTACTTACCAAACTGCACTACCTGGACTACTTCCTTTGAAGGTGTCTATGATTCTGCAAACGTGCTAGTAACACAACTGTTAGCTACATAGCATTGATATAAATTAGAACTACTTACCTTCACCTGGAAAAAATCATAAAATAACAATTTTGTGCAAACACAAAATTTTCTCCCTTTTCATCCCTGTAATCCACTGACAATCTACTAAAAAATCTCACTGAAAATTGCTAGAATTTGCCAAAAATCCCACTTGAAAAACCCAAAATTTCCTTTTGCCCAATTGGACCTCTTCCCAACTAAAATTCCGACACTTCGGCGGTCAAAACAACTAGTTTTCCCATGCTCATCGACGATCTGATCGTCTATTTTTCTCCGACGTGTTGGATCCTTAGTTGTCTAAGCTTTCAAACTATTATCGCCGATGCCAAGGACTATTATCATGGTGATTGGCGATCAGAAAAACTATTCTTCAGGTGGATAGTTCCTTAGGTAGCCACAACGGTGGGCAACAAACCAACTGTGGGCTCCACAGACCATGCAACCCGTCGGCGGTCCAAACCACTAACTTCTCCGACATATCGGCGGACCCATCAACTAAATTTTTCCAACGTATCAGGCCGATCTTCCTCTGGCTCCCAACATGTCGGCTGTTCGGACATCTAAAATTTTTCGATTTTTCGGCTTCCCTTCACGTTTTCTCATCTGTGTCGGCGCTCAATCCACTAATTTTCGTCGATGTTTCGACGGTCTTTAGGTGATCTTCACCGACAATGCGGCTCCGCATCGACAATCAGCTACGACAATTTCAACACTAAAGAGAATTTTCATTCTCTTTTCTCCTCCACGTTGGCGCCCTTATCATCTATATTCCGCCGACTTATCGACACTTTCATTATCTATTTTTCACCGAAAGTCTCGGCGCTCTTATCCTCTATCTCTTGCTGACGTATTGGCACTTTCATTATCTATTTTCCACCGACATCGGGTCTATATCAGACAATATTTCAATTAACTGAGCTGACGTTTCGGCGATTGCATCCACTAGTTTTCTCTGCCATTTCGGCGATCTTTAGTTAAGCTGAGCCGACGTATTGGCTCAAACTTCATCTAATTTTCGCCGCCACCGGGGTCTGTGTCAGATGATCCTCCGACTAAGTTTTTCGATGAGCTGACGGTCTTGGCACTTAGAAAATTTTCAAAATTCTTTTTTCCTGCCCCTCATCAGGTGGCCTTCCGACTATGCTATTTGATGTATCAAAGGAGCTTCCAACTGAGTCCTCCGATGATCCGATGAGCTCGACACTTAGGAAATTTCATCAAAAATTTTTCTGAAGATTTTCTTTCTTTTTCTCTTGCTGGGAAGAAGGCAACATGCCTCTGCTAGCTTATTCATCATGGCCCATTCAGGCCCATGATGCAACCTTGCTCTGATACCACACTGTAAGGTCCTTGACCCTCTGACCGATGACGAGGACGCTACCATGCCATTAACCATCCAGGAAAACCGCCCCATGAACATGAACATACATATAAATTGAAGAAAAATGCTTGAACATAAAACATGCTAAGATGCATAATCATTCACATACACAGTGGAAGCAAACATACATTCATTCATTCAACATGTTCATTATAATTCATTAACAGTAAATATGATTGCAGAAATGAAATGGTCAAGAATACTTATCTTATAAAGAACTTGTCCCGCAACCAGCTATGTCGCTGCAACGTTCCACCCAACCATAGGCCAGCATGCTCCTTAATCTCTCAGGAACACTGCCACCCCCGAGATGGGCATGATTCCCCAAGGAATAAGGAACAAGAAGGCTTACACATAACCAAGGATACACAAATCAGCCAAGCCAACACAGTTGGGTTTATCAGGCCATCAACAAATCAGCCAAGCCAACACAGTTGGGTTTATCAGGCCAACAACAAATCAGCCAAGCCAACACAGTTGGGTTTATCAGGCCAACAAGGAGCTGGGAAAAGCTAAATGCTAAGCTGCTGATCCCATTGAAGAGCTAAGGACATCTAGACTAGAACTATCCTGACTTCTAGGACACCCACATACTCCCAACATAAGGAAATCAGCCCCTTCTCTGCTACACAGTCCCTCAGGCCCTGACCTCCCTTCTAGTGCTATTCAGGGGTTGTGGAGAAGAAAGCCAGCCCTCTAGCTCTATCTGTGTGGTTCCCAAACACACCAGGTTTATCAAGCAACCCAAGCCTTCATTCCCACTCCAACACAGTCTGAATACCAACCACTACATACACGCAGCAAAACCAACGATTCACAGCTTGGACAGGGGAAACCAATTCCTGAGTCGTTCTTGGCCCTATCATGGCCAAAATGACTCAACAATAACCTACAGTAAAACCAAAACGTAACTGGAACCACAGCAATGAACAATGTGGGGAAAACAACAGGAGCTCCTCATCTGGGTGAGGAAACAAAAGCAAACCGCATGAAGGTGGATTCTAAGCATAGGAAAATCGTGAATGGGAATAACAGGAAGAACACAACCCGATGGTAAATCGCTTAGGGTCCACACTCGAATGGGAGGCCGTGCTTCTCCCTCTGCGTGAGTAAAACTCCTATACTTATACCTATGCATGAGGAGAAGAATCGCGTCCCTGCCTGAGGATGAGCAATAATGGAGAGAGTGGGAGAGTGGAAGCATCCCCTGATGTTTTCCTGCCCACCTGCAGTGCTGGAGTCTGCTGGTGGAGTGTGTGTGTGGGAAATCCTACCACCTGCCACTACCTAGCAATAACTTCCCCCAGCTAACAATCAGAAGTTTTACATGGGTGGTTGACACATGGCTTTTTCCCCATTGGTTCAAGGTTTAATAATCCCCCCCCCCCTTATCCTTGGGAAAATCATGCCCTTTTCAATATGGTTGCATTGACATAGCTGGTTGGGGTTCATTTAATTAAAAATGCATATTTACATGATACCAAAACTAATATGTTTCGTATCTCACGATACACCATTGGAAACGATTCCAATAGCCGAAACATAACAAAACCAAATCGATGGTGGGGATTTTGCCTTTAGCTCCACACCATGATTAATTACAATATATATATCATGTATATTTAATGCATTGGGGTCAAAACTGGGGTGTTACATCTTTGGTGTCACGACTACTGCTAGCGTTGGTGTTGAAACTTATTGAAGGATGTTGCAACCTCTCCATTGAGCTTTGAATTGTGAACATGAGAGAAGATGCATTCCCAAGATAATGGAACTTTGTTCCAGTTTTAACACAGAGCCAAAGTCTTCGCGACTCGTGAAAGAGTGGTGAGTTTCTATGTGAGTAAAGTAGCCTATGCATTAAAGAAATTTTGAAGTCTGTGTTGCTTGGAAGATTCTGAGCTATGTTTTTTACTAATGAGTTGCATGGAGATTACATTGTAAATTTGTGTAGAGAACCACCATGAATAATCCATAATGTTGAAATTGATATTTTGAAGACCGTTGTGAAGAGATGTGTGGAGATGCAACCTATCTCCCTTCTTTCCACTATTGCATGAGTGGACAGTGATCATTCTACTGCGTATTGAGTAAGAGCTATGAATTGAACTGTGATTCTCTACGTTGATATATTGACTTGGAGACTGGCAAGATCAAGGAGTCCATCAACTTTGATGTTGGTAATGTTGTAATAGTTACCATAGGTCATGTTGGAGTCATTATTTTGAGATTATTCAAGTGTTCTATTCATGGAAAATAAAATGCCATTCCAATACCTGTGTGCCCAAGCATGGAAACACCTACCTATATAAACACCATCCAACGATTGGAGCCTAGTTCATTGCTGCTTCCTGCATTATTGTTTAATGTGACCTCCCTTCAATTGGGACTGTGACATCTCCTACTTCATTGAGCCATTATCTTGGATGCTCAATATGTGAAGAATACCGTGGCTTGTTGCTGAATCTCTAATGTGAAGAGCTTTGATTTGATAAGATGTTGGTGAAGTGAGTTGTGGAGTTATGTTTTAATACCATGTCCCTTTAAAACCGCAATGTGAAGATCTACATTGAAAATACTTCTAGAAGGTGGAACGCTGGAGCAACCCTAATCCATAGAGGTGCACGTCGAACAATTGGTATTCTCTAGTATGCAAACATTGGCAAAAGTTACCTAACTATGTGAAGTGTTGAAGTTAAGAAAAATGGTGTTGAGTCGAAGTGGGGGTGGTACAGACTTCTTGGGAATGGAGAGAGGGGGAGGGATGTGACGGTCATTGTGACAGACAAGTCTTCGCATTTGACCACATTGAACTAAACTTTATAAAATGATATTTCTTTCTCTATTAACTTATAATATGAAAAACCCTTTTTCACCACTCAGTAATTTGGTATAAAATTTGACACAAATTTATTGCTACAACCTCACAATATCATATAACCAAAATATTAAATAGGACTTGTGTTGAGCATTTTGAGTTTAAAACTCAAACTTTTACACGATGAAATATTTGTGGATTCTCTATGTCTTTCACAAACAATAAATGTAAACATCATTCACAAAAAAACTCTCCAGAAGATGTGCGGCATAGATAAGACATGCATTCAACCATAAACTATGGGTTTATATATTATGGTGACATAACAAAAGATTGGGCTCTTAAGACATTCCAAAAACATGATCTTGAGCTCTCAAACTCTTCTCAGATTTTTTATTCTTCTCCTTTCTCTCTTACTCTATTCTTCTCCAGATTACTCTTCTCTCGCTCTCTCTCTCTATTTTTCATTCTTCTTCTTCTACATATGCAAATACTAAATTCTCGCTTCTCTTAGAAGCTACCGACTAAGATTAAAGACTGTAATTAATTTCTTCCTAAAAACTTTACTTTAGAAATACAATTCCACAACCTAAAAGAATGACTGACAAAAAAATGTACTTCTACGAATTCTAACTAAGTCGGATGAGATGTGATGTGAATATGATTGTAATTAATACTTCCAACACCCCCCCTTAATTATGAGCAGATGTGGATCATTAAACAAAATTTTACAAAATGTTTTAGAGCTAAAACTTGCTTCGTGCATGACAAAATTCACTGAGTGGAACTTGTCACTCCTAAATAACTTCATAGATTATACTGGAACGTATCTTTAGATCCAAAAAATTCTAACAAATCTCTTTGTTGTTCACCAATTCTCTTATGAAATGATACCTTGTGTTGATGTGCTTGGTTCTCTTGTGGAACACATGATTCTTCAATAATGAAATGGATGAACTATTGTTGTAGTAAATGGTTTTTGGTTCTTGTTGGTTCTGCGATACGTCCCTTAACATTCTCCACATCAAACCAAATTGACATGCAGTGCTTGTAGTTGTGACATACTCTGCGTTTGCTGAAGATAGAGTTACAATGGGTTGTTTCTTTGAGGCCCACAACACAACACCTGTACCAAAATGAAATGTGTACCCAAATGTGCTTTTTTTGTCATCTATGCTTCCTCCATTTTCGTTGTCAGTGTATCCAATACGATTGAAATTATCTGAGGTTGAATACATAGTGCCAAGGTCCTTTGTGCCACTTACACACCTCATAATTCTCATACCTACTTGCCAATGTGATACTTTTGGTGACTCCATGAATCTTGAGATTTTAATTACTCCATACATGATGTCTGGCCTTGTCATAGTTAAGTACATAAGCCTACCAGCTAGCCTTTTAAACAACGTCGAATCTACAGTTGATCCATCATCATCATTTCTCAATTTTAAACCTGTTGTTACCGGTGTTGGGTTACCTTGCAATTATACATATTGAATATTTTTAAAACTACATTTGCATACTTTAACTGTGATATAAATATAGCACTTTTAGATTGATGGACTTCAATGCCCAAGAAAAAACTTCATAAGCCCCAAATCAGTAATTTCGAATTCACTTTCAATGACTGTTCTAAAATCCTTTATGCCAAAATCACCAGTAAATATTAAATCATGTACATACATGAAGGAAATTAACATGTTACATTGCTCATTAAATATGGTGTAAATGTCGGTTCACTTTCACTTCTGTGAAATCCATTTTGAGTGAGATAGGAATCAATGTGACTGTACCAAGCTCTAGGAGCTTGCTTCAAACCATAAAGTGCCTTTTTCAGCCTGTATACTTTGTGATCTTGTCCTAGAACTTCATAGCCTTGTGGATGTTCCACATACACTTCGTCCTCTGGATAGCCATTCAAAAATGTCAATTTAACATCCATTTGATAAACATGCCATTTATTTTGTGCAACAATGGCCAAAACTGTCCTGACTGTGTCCATATGTGCGACACGAGCAAAGGTTTCATTTAAGTCTATGCCGGGATCTTGTGTGAACCCTCTTGAGACCATTTTTTCCTTGTGCTTTTGAACATTCCCATCAACATCTTTCTTGGTCTTGTAAATCCATTTGACTCTCATTACATCATTATCTTTTGGTACATCTAGTATCTCCCATCTATGGTTCTTCTCAATACGTTCTATTTATTCATCCATGGTTTGTGTCCATACTTGTTCTTCAACAACTTCCTCAAATGTTAGAGGATTGTCTATTTGAGAAAATAATGAAAAAACATAGAATGAATTTGGTGTACCAGCTTCGTATATCTCACATAGATCTGTCTATGTTGACCTCATTGAATTGCTTGATGGAGTTTGTTGACCTCTTGGTGTGCTTGTTGGTGTAGCTTGAGATGCGACTTGTGGCGAAGTTCCTTATGTTGAAACATGTCGTGGTGTCCTAGGAGTCGACGGTGCTGCGACGTTTTGGATTACATGTAGTGTTTGAACCACTTCCTATGTCATGTCATCATGCTCGACAATCGATACAATCATGACATTCTTCTCGACGGTTCCATCCTATGATTCATTCTCAACAAATTGAACATCCCGATTGATAATTACTTTCCTTATGACAGGGTCATACAACTTATATGCATTTGTGTCTTCATAATAACTAACAAAATGCATTTTATCCCATATTGTCTAATTTCCTTCTCATCTCATTTGGAACATGAGCATATGCGACACAACTAAATTTTTTTAAATGCGAAACAGTATGACTCATACCTGTCCATGCTTCTTAAGGGACCTTATTCCTCGCACTCTTTGTCAGACATTGGTTCATAATATATACAACAATTGTGACTACTTTAACTCAATACTCATTTGATAAATGCTTGGCTTCCATCATGCTATGCGCCATGTCCATAATGGTTACGTTCTTTCTCTCTACGACATTGTTTTGCTAAAGTGTATACCGCGCAATGAATTTCTTGTGTATGCCATGGGTCTTGCAAAAAAATAGGAATTCATTCGAGACATATGCATTGCCTCTGTCCGTTCTTAATATTTTGATGTTGTATCCATGTTTCTTCTAATTGAGTTCCTTGAACTGCTAAAAGAATATAAATGCATCAGATTTATGTTTTAGAAAATATACCCATGTTTTTCTTATGAAATCATCAATAAAAGTAGGAAAATAATTGCGACCTCCTATGGATGGTGTCTATATTGGGCCACAAATATCAGAATGCATAATTTCAAGTGGTTTGTGTGCTTTGTATGACTTTTTGACTAAAAAATTATCTCTACGTTGCTTGCAAAAAATGAATCCTTCACAAACTCTCTCTAGTTTTTCGATCAATGGCAATCCTTTCACCATATTCTTCGTGCACAATAGCTTCATCCCAACAAAATTCAAATGTCCAAATCTGAAATGCCATAGCCAGGACTCATCCTGAACCTCTGATTGAAATGCTACTTGAATTTCAATGCTATCATTTTCTTCCTTGTCGTAGTGCCTGTCTACTTCTTTTCTTTCTACCTTGAATGCGACTCTTGAATTTTCCTTTCCTTTCATGTATGGAATTATCCTCAAAGAAAACAAGTGATTGCTTGTCATTGGTACTTTTGCTATCAACTAGTTTCTTGGACATTAGTCTTTAATCACACAATGATTGTCTTCCACGTAGACTCTATAACCATTTTGTATCAGTTATCCAATGCTCATCAAATTGTGTTTCGGAACTTCAACATAATAAACATCATGCATAGTATTTTGCTCCCCTTATTTGGTTAGAATACTAACAATACCTTTTCCCAAAATAGTGACTTGGATATTATTTCCAAGTGTGGCATCAATTTGAATTGATTTATCTAGACTGGAAAACAAATTTAAATTACCAGTCATATGGTTGCTACATCCAGAATCTAAATACCATATGTCACATGGAATTTCTTGGACAACATTGCATTCAATTGGGGATGCACATGCCAAAAACATTGTGTTGGTCAAAGTGCTCATGTTGCTCGACTGGTTTTGACCTTGCTTTCCTTGGTCATACTCCTTCCTGCATTCATATGCAAAATGTATAAATTTCTTGCAATAATGACATTTTATTTTTGTATTTATCAAACCTCTGACCACTTGGTTGACTGAGGTTCTGTTTTTTTCCTATACCAGTGACATTTGGAAGACTGATGCTACGTCCTCTTTCGGAAAAAATTCTTCCTATGCCTCTTCCATGACTTATAGATGACTATACTGCAAATGCACCTTCTAATGATGTATTTGATCTACTAATTCTATCTTCATGATTGATGAGTGAGGCGTTCAAATCATAAATGATAAGCTGGGATATGTCCTTATTTTGTTCTAAGGTCATGACCAAGGATTCAAATTTTCGGGGAAGACTTCTAAGAACTTTTTCAGCAATCCTTTTGTCTTCTATATTTTCTCCATGAGAATTTAGTTGATTTATCAAACCAATAACTCTAGTGTAAAATAATTATACTGACTCTGTATCTTTCATTGACAGAGATTCAAAATCTCTTCTAAGAATTTGCAATTTAGAAGTCTTTATCTTGTCAAAGCCTTTCTAGGCGGTTTCCAATGTATCCCATGCCTCCTTAGCTATATTTGTTGTTGCTACTCTTGGGAGTATGATTTCATGCATGGATTTATGTATGTAGAACATAACATTTCCATCTTTCTTCCTCTGTTCCATCAATGCATCCTTCTCATCCTATGTGTGATTACTATATGCCGAATGATATGATGGTTCTGTATATCCATTTGGACTATCTTCCATACATCTTGACCTATGAACAAATATTTCATTGTTATATACCAATATTCATAATTCTTTCTCGAGAAAATTGGAGTTTGTAAAATTGACATTTGTGTACCAAAATTGGAAGCCATTTCTTTCAATTTTTATTTTCCTTGGACAATTACTTTCTCTCTTTTTAGGACAAGGTTTCTTTCCTAAGCCTATTCTGATACTATATCTTGGAAAGGAGAGAGGGGGAGAGATGCGACGATCAACTTGAGTTATTGTGTAGTAAGAATTTTTCTTTACTTTACTTTTGGACCTGTGACACACTACCTTTGGAAAACTCCACCTTTTTCTTCGACGAGTTAAAATTGACAAAAATATCTGTGACAGGGTTTTATTGCAATGGAATTTTACCGTGACAGACTTTTACCGCAACATAATTTCACCGCACCAGACAAGTATTCACACTTGAATGCAACATGACTCAAATTTATCTTTTCATCAACACACATTTTACAGACTCTTATCCCGACACAATTTTACCTCGATAGACACCCACTTGAATTCGACGCATTAGGATTATTAATTAATCCTCTCTTGACTGCCATAGTCTAATTGTCTTTTCCTAGATTAGGAGGTCATTGCCACTTCACTAGTGCATGGGGAACTCACCTGGGGGCCACCTACCACTCAATGCACATGTCTGCATGATCATTTTATGAGCTCCAGGGCCCAATCCCTATGATTTAGGAACCCACTCGAAGTGCCATCAATAGTCAATAGAAGTTGTCCCTAGTCGGTGTTCATTTATTTTTAGTTATGCTCCAATTCCCATCAATTAGTTCACTCTCATTCATCCTAGCACTAGTTTGCATAATTTAAGGGAGGTAGGGCGCATTTTCTCACCTACCTACATCAATTAACTAATTGTGAACTAATTCATTGATCCAGAGTTGCATTAGTGAGCTCTAGTGGAGATTTTCCCACATCGAGTTAGCTCCAAAGTCAGTCCAAGTTGGTAGATTCAAATCCTATATTAGGCATTTGAATTTTCCTATTTGTAACACCATTGTATTATATATTATTTACTGATTAATGGATGTAATGTTATTCTTCCAATTATTGGTCTCATGTGTGTTTAATTTTCCATGAATTATTGATCATAGTTTACTGTATTGCTTCTCTCTCTTTTGCAATATTCTTTCACATTTGATTTCATTTAGGATCGAGGATCCCACTTCAAAAAATTAAACATGGTATCAAAGAAGGTATATAGGCCAACTTCAAACCTTAGAAACTTCTATTAATGCAACAAAAGCAATTAGGTTCCACATAATTCCTAGAATTCTTTCCTTGCTCCCTCTGGATTATGTCTAGACAAGTCTAGCTAGGTGTGATGCACCTAGAGAAAGTGCACATGTCAAAGGGGAGAGTTTTTGAATTGGTTTGATTTCAAATTGATGTGTTTTTGCAGGTAAATTGAATATTTTTTGAAGAATTAGCTATTTTTGAAGATGTATGATGGAGAATTCAGTAGCTTTGACACCCAATATCTTGATAGGAGGGATGGTATGTAGATTGTCTTGTGCAACAAGAGTTTGTACATGGTCACCATGGGAAGATAGGTAGAACCCCAACAACATCTTGAAAATCAAAGTATCTAAACAAGCTTGATGAAGTAACTAGATTCATGTGCATCCACATATCCATAGAGTTACTCTTTCACCTTGAGGGATTGATAACGCCAAAAGAAGTATGGGAGAAGCTCAAATCCTTATTTGACAAACAAGATGAGCTGAGGGGTCATATCCTAGAGAATGAGCTGACAACACTACAACCCAACAAATTCGAAACTATACAACATTTTTTCTCAAAATTCAAATTAATGGTCATGGAATGCAAGCAATGTGAGATTGACAAGAAGGATGTGAATTGGTGCTCTCAATTTTGAGCAAACTTGGACCAAAATTCTTAGTGTTCGTATCTACCTTTCACTCTAGGAGACTGAATACTCCTAGATGGAGAATATCATCCTTTGATTCCTTCACGTAGTATCTAATAGAGGAATAAGACAAGTTGATACATATGGGATCCCTCAGAGTCTCTCCAAATCAAGCTCTCTTGGCTGGTGAGACAAATAATGTGTAAGCAAGGAGAAACGAGAAATGAAAAGAGAAGAAGAACAATGAATTCGAACCTAAGGAAGGTTTGATCCATTATGTAACACCCCATTTTTGACCCCGTCTGCATTAAATGTATATGATGTATATATTGTATTTAATCGTGGTGTGGAGCTAAAGGAAAAATCCCCACCATCGATTTATCATTTTATGTTTCGACAATTAAAATCGACGACGATGGTATTTTGTGCTAGCCGACACATTATAATTTTGGACATCATATAAATATTCAATTTAATTAAAAAAAACTCACAACCAGCTATGTCAATGCAACAATAATGAGATGGGGGCATGATTTCCTAGGGATAAGGTGGGGTGGGGGGGGTATTCAAACCTTTGGGGAAATGGGGAAAAGCCAAATGTCAAAGGGAGAATCCATCAAACTGTCAACTACCCATTTTGTCTCTTATGCCCAATTATTTAATTATGCCAGAAATAGGTTGAGTTATTTATTGCATGGGATGGGCAAGGTATGGCAGTCCAAATTCGAATTTAGGGAAACACTCATTTTTGGGAAAACAATTTTTGACTTATGGGGCAAGTTATTGACCAAAAATGCTTGCCATTCCTTCATGCATCCATGTTTTTGTCTTCCCCACATTTTTGGAGCTCCGAGGCACTCTCATTCACGTTTTTGTAGTTTCCTATGTTTTCCCCCATGGCTGGGAAGTTGTTTTGATAACAGTCAATGATTGGGATCTCTGCTAGGAACTTTTGTGGTTATTTTCCTCATTACCCGGTTGGGAAAAACGTTTTTAGTTTGCACAACGAGTGGGAGAAGAGACCCACGATTTTTGGGTGTTGTTGAGTTCATTTTGTTCACGATAGGGCCATAAACGACTCTGGAAATCGAATTGTTGCTATGGGGTTGTTTTTTCCCATCTTGATAATTCGTTTTGTTGCCGAAACCGTTTTTCCTCAACCCAAAATTTTGTATTATGTTGTGTGTGCATATTTTGCTTGATCTGAACGGATTTGGGAGTGGAAATGGGGTCTTATTAGCTTGATAAATCTAGTGTGAGAAGGAACCCCACAGACAGATCTAGGGGGGATGGTTTTCTTCTTTGCGCACCCTGAATTGCACTGGAAGGGAAGGCATAGCCTAAGGGGCTATGTAGCAGAGAAGGGTATTCTTCCTCGTGTTGGGTGTGTAGATGTTTTAGAAGTCAAGCTAGATCTGGTGTAGGTGTCCATAGATCTGGGGTTGAGCTCACTAGATTAGCAGTCAGCCTTTCCAACTCCTTTGCATCCTGATAAACCCAACTGTGTTGGCTTGGTTGAGTTTTTGTTGTATCCTTGGCTATGCGTGAGTTTGTTAGTGTTCCCTTATTCCTTGTGGGAATCATGCCTAGCTCAGGGGTGGCATTGTTGCTGAGAGATTAATGAGTACACTGGCCTATGGTTGGGTGGAATGTTGCAACGACGTAGCTGGTTGCGAGACAAGCTTCTTTGAAGATAAGTATTATTGTTTATTTTATCTCTGCAATTGTATATGTGTTTATGAATTAAATGAACATGTTAAATGCTCTGAATGAATGAATTTTGCTTCTGCTATATGTTAATAATTTATGCATCTGTGTATGTTTAAGTTCAATGCATTTTTATCATGTGTATGTTCATGGGATTTAAATTTCTCGGATTAGATAGGACCATGGTCGTGTTCTCTCTTTGGTGGACGGGAGGGGACGTGACACATTAGATGAATCCTCAAGCTCTAAGAAGAACAAACGTCAAAGGTTTGACAAGGAAAAGTACTCATACTATAAGAAATGAAACCATACAGAGAAAGGCTGTATGAAGAAGACGATAGGTCAAATGTCAAGACTCCTTGAGAAACAAAATATTTCCCTCCCTAAAGGCACAAGGAAGGCTGAATTTGGAGATAATACCGAAGATCATGAGAGATGCTATGCACTAAAGGCTGGTTTTTCAAAATCACATGTCTTCCTCATTGATTCAGGAGCCTCCAATCACATGGGTGCATCCAAAGAAGCATTCTCTTCATTAAAACTTATTGATGGTCCAAGTATTCACATGGGAGATGACACTCAAATCATAAGATGAAGGGAAGGGTTCAATTAAATTAGAGAATGGAATGTTCAAGAATTTCCTATATGTGCCCTCCTTAGCTACAAATTTGTTTTCTGTGTACCATATGACTCATACAGGCTCACCAAAGTAAGTTGTATTTGGTCCTGACTTAGTGGATATCTCAGATATCTCAATTGGGAAGATGATAGTGAAAGATGTTGCAAACCATGCCTCAAAGGCATATGAATTTTCACACTTTCTACCATACTTAGATCCAGTGCCATCTTAGCTACCATTTGAAAGGGAAGGTAAATTCATCCTACCTAAACCTTTTGCATATGATAATGTTTCATATTCAGAATCCGAAGTAGAGGACCAAGTTGAAATAGCTTATGGAATTGAAGATGAAGTTTTATTGGCTCCAAATCTAGATCCAGCCCCTACTCCCAATCCTAGGCTTAAATGGGATCAAATGATTATTGTGGCTATAGGGAACATGGTTGGAGAGTTATATGACATGAGGAGAACATGATCTCAGTTTCAAAAGGAGAGCCCCACGCTATGCCAAGAAAATTCACTTCTTCGAGAGAGGTGCTACAAACTCCCAGAGAGATGCTTCATGATGATAAGGTTTGATCAACAATTCTTCTAATTGAAGAACAAATTGGATCATGACAGTCTTCCTCTATAAAGAAGAGAAAAATGAAACATTTCTTCTCCTATATGTCATCATATTGGAAGAAGGTGGAGAGGTCACATGCACAGTACAAGAAACTAGTGCACACAAGGACCATTACATTGCATTAATGCTCCACAGAGATGCAAATTGCAGAAATATTTTCACAATTTTTTTATTCAAGAATAAATTTTCTCTTGATGTGAAAACTTGATCTTGGATCCACTTCTTATTTTGAGGGGGCAGGGGGGTGACTTTTTCCCCATTTCCTCAGTTGTTAAGTATACATTTTTACATTTAGATTGTATGGGTGACCTTTGGTCTTAGTTGCTAGGGCCTAGGTTGTTCAAGTTCAGATTAAGCGAGGGGGGGGGGGGGGGGTGTTAGGATTATTAATTAATCCTCCCTTGAACGCCATAGTCTATTTGTATTTTCCTAACTTAGGAGGTCATTTCCACTTCACTAGTGCATGGGGGGATCACTTGAGGCCACCTTCCACTCAGTGCACATGTCTGCATGAGTTTAGGAGCTCCAAGGACCAATCCCTGTAATTTAGGAACCCACTCTAAGTGCCACCAACAGTCTCCAGCAGTTGACTCTAGTCAGTGTTTAGTTATGTTCAATTATGCTCTGATAGTTCACTCTTAGTCATCCTAGCACCAGTTTCCATGATTTAAGGGAGGTAAGGCACATTTTCTCACCTACCTAAATCAGTTAGCTGGTTGTGAACTAATTCAGTGATCCAAAGTTGCATTAGTGAACTTTAGTGGTGATTTTTCCACATCGAGTTAGCTTCGAAGTCAGTCCACTTTGGTAATTCGAATCCTATATCAGGCATTTGAATTTTCCTATTTGTAACACCATTGTATTACATATTATTTAATGATTAATGGATATAATGTTATTCTTCCAATTATTGGTCTCATGTGTGTTTTATTTTCCATGAATGAGTGATCAGAGTTTACTGTATTGCTTTTCTCTCTTCTGCAATCACTCCGCAATCTTCTTTCACATTTGATTTCATTCATGCTTGAGGATCGAGTTTCACAAAATTAAACACGACGATATTTTACTGTGACACACTTTTAGGTGTGGCCAAATCCCACTTGGACAGGACCAAATTTAACTGAACTTTGTAAAATGAGATTTCTTTGTATATTAACTTATCATATGAAAAAACCTTTTTCACTACTCCCTAACTTGGGATAAACCTCGACACAAATTTATTGCCACAAGGTCACAATAGCATATAACCAAAATATTAAATAGGACTTGTGTCCAACACTCTAAGATTAAAACTCAAACTCTTACATTGTGAAATATCTGTGGATTCTGTATGTCTTTCACAAACACTAAATGCAAACAACATTCACACAAGTAATTCTAGAGAAGATGTGTGGCATAGATAAGACACACATTCAACCATAAACTATGGGTTTATATATTATCGCGACATAACAAAAGAAAAAGAACTACAGTTGTGTTTACATACTTGTAAATTTACTTGGATGTTTCACCTTTACAGAGTTTGGGATCTCAACACATTCCAAAAACACGAGCTTGTCTTCTCCAAATTATTTTTCTCCTCTCTTTCTATTTTTCATTCTTCTTCTAAATATACAAAGACTAAATTTTTGCTTGGAAGCTATCTACTAACATTAAAGATTGTAGTTAATTTCTTCTTGAAAACTTGACTTCAAAATGCAATTCAGCTTCTTAAATTCAGAATACAATCTTAAATATGGTGAGACTTGAACTCCACAACTAGACAAACTGAATGACAAAAAATGTACTTTTACAAAATCTGACTGAGTCTACTGAGATGTGATGCATATATGCTTGTAATTAATACTTTCAACAAGACTCTGTTGAATTATTTTGGGTCGCTGACGGAGTGAGAGCTCCCTAGGATGCCAAAGGAGACTCTCTCATCTTTGTTGAGTGCATTGAGTGCATTCTCTCTCCCCGGTGGTGAGTGCGTGTGAAGACTCGCTTTAATTTTAATTTGTGTTGAACCATCGTGATTGTATGCTGTATAAGAGGAAACAAACATTGATATTGGTGACCAGGGAAATAAGCGAGCACAATGAGTACTCATGTAGCCAAACCTTCAAATAGTTTTAGAAGGAGAAGTTGTAGGTGTTGGTGGAGATGGAAGACAACTTGTTGCTTATTAGATAACCACTAGCATCCTTGACATAGATTTGATTCCATTGGATCCTTATGATGCTGATATATATGAATATTAATATTTAGAAGGAGAAGTTGTAGGCGTTGGTGGAGATGGAAGACAACTTGTTGCTTATTAGATAACCACTAGCATCCTTGACATAGATTTTATTCCATTGGATCCTTATGATGCAGATATATATGAATATTAATATTTAGAAGGAGAAGTTGTAGGCGTTGGTGGAGATGGAAGACAACTTGTTGCTTATTAGATAACCACTAGCATCCTTGACATAGATTTTATTCCAATGGATCCTTATGATGCTGATATATATGAATATTAATATTTAGAAGGAGAAGTTGCAGGCGTTGGTGGAGATGGAAGACAACTTGTTGCTTATTAGATAACCACTAGCATCCTTGACATAGATTTTATTCCATTGGATCCTTATGATGCAGATATATATGAATATTAATATTTAGAAGGAGAAGTTGCAGGCGTTGGTGGAGATGGAAGACAACTTGTTGCTTATTAGATAACCACTAGCATCCTTGACATAGATTTTATTCCAGTGGATCCTTATGATGCTGATATATATGAATATTAATAAGGTTGTTGCTAATGGAACTCCAAATCACCTTTCTGGCTCGGCGTGCCGCATAACTCCTAGGACACCGAAATATGGATTGTCTACACCAAGGAAAAGAGATGGGTCTGTCCAGGAATTTGTGCGTTCAAAGGCATATCAGAGTACGATAAAGCAACTTGAGTTTAATACGGTAAGTTGTAGTCAGGCTACAGGTGATTTCTGGGACAAGAAAACCTATTTTCAAACATGTGGATAGATACATTGTCGCATGGGAATGAGATTGGCACCAGTGTTCTCCAGATATTGTGACTATTTTTGAACGCCCTCTGCATTAAATATATCCAACAATAACTCTTGTGAGGCAATCATGAAATCATGGAAAATGCAAATGCAAATGGTGTCATTGCACATAATTGGTTTCCTCTCCAAGAATACATTGTGGATTGAACTAGTTGGAGTTGTGTGACCTGCATCCACCAGAGAAGAAATCGTTGCTCGTGGTGGAGCTGAAATGAAGCTTGTCCGATTGGTTGTTCTGAGGTAATCAGTGGCACTAATCATCGTTTTAAATCTCTTCTTCCATGAAATTTAACATAGTTCTTTAATGCTAAGAATTGTAATCAATTATTCATATCGGGGTCAACTCTCAAGAGATTCTTTTGGTCGTTTGTTAATTTAAGTTTTGAGCTTGGGTTGGTTAGTAATCACAAAGTTCTGGTCTGAATGTTGCTTTGATAATTCTATTTGTTGTATACCAGTCTGCAGAGATAGTTGTGCCATTTGTGTTCACTAGCACAGCATGGAATGTGATGCTAAAGATTGTGGAGTTGCATTAAAGTTTTAAGGCTGGTGCATTCATTGTGTGACTGCTACAATCCTATGATTGATGCGACGTCCTTGAGGTGAGATGCGACCACTCCTATTGTGACGATGCGATTTCTCTGGTATGTGGAACTATGTGTTGAGATATATCTCTATGTTGAAAATCTGAGACTATTGCTATGACATGAAACTGATGAAACTGCGCAAGGAGCTACTTTCCTTAGCTTTCGACCCATGGTGCGACCCATGGTGCCTGCTATGTTGAACCAAATCTGTTAGTAAGAATCTCATTGTGGATATGTGTGGGCTCTATTGAAGCTAAGAGGATCTTGAACTCTAAAAGACTACAATACAAGATAGCTGATGAATTGATGAACTAAGTACTGAAGTTGCAAAACATTGAAGGTGAATCATCATTTATGAAGACTCTCTCCTCCTTCAATTTGTAGGTACTTTAGATGAAGACGTAGTCGTAAGTGTTTCCCACTTTGCAATTAATATCAAAACCCTATTTTGTTTAAGACCCTGATGAATTGAGTGAGCGTTGGTAAAGATATCATTGATGAAGCCCATTGGTGAAGATCATGAAGACCGATGCTGACATTTGTGCTACGTGCTGTGAATGCAATGTACTACTCCGATTTATCTCCATTGACAAAAGATGCGACTTGGAGATCAAATTGAAGGACTACGACCTCCTACTGCAAAATTGTTTTGCTGCACAAGAGCGGTATCATTTGATAAAAAAAATTTCCATGTATTTCTTGAGTTGGAGAGCAGAATTGAATGTAATTGTTTATGTATAACTCTGTAATAACACCTACTGTAAAATCTAAGGTCCTTCCAGATGTTATTAACAATTACAGAATTGAATAAGTGCTGTAGAATTGAATGTAATTGATATCTGCATAATTAAAAGGATAACATAATTACATTGATTGTTGCAGAATTAAATTGCAGAATAAGCTCACCGTAGTAAAGCTTGAAACTATTGCATAAATTGTTGATTGACTGACTTGCTGAATGACAGTATTGGGAGTCATTGTGCATAGATTATTGTAGGTTATTTCTAGCATTCCGAAGAAAACTGCAGAACTAGATTCACATCATTCAGGTATAGCAGATTCCTCCATTCAACCATCATATATGTTACTTGCAACTGTGTTTGTTTGTAAGCTCTTGGGTATTTTTGGTTCTTGCTTATGTTTTGTAAGTATCAAAATCGAAAGGAAAAGTTGAATTGTGTATCGTATATGGGTGCATTTCTGTTGTGACCACACCCTCTCCTTCTAAGGTTTGAATTTGTTGAGCTGTATTTGTAAAGGATGGAGTTGCAAGAAGCCCTATGTATTCTCCTCTACCCAGACTTCTCCTCTTGCACCTGACAGGGGGGGCCATTATGTCAGGATTCAAGTCTTGAAGCCTTCCTTTGATAACTAGCATCCATGGCCTTCTTGAAGTAAGCCAGAGAAAGCGATCCTAAACCATAGATAGTTTCAAAGGCCAGATTTAGTGATATAGACACATAGGCAGAAGAGAACCATTTCGAGAGTTCTCATGTGTTTTGTCCCTAGTTGTGACACTTTGAGACTCTCTTCACTTTAAGAATTCTCATGTGTTTTGTGTTTAGTTGTGACACCTTGAGATTCTCCTTAGTTTCAGAGTTCTCATGTGTTTTGTGTCTAGTTGTGACACCTTGAGACTCTCCTCTCCTCACATTGTTTTTGAGAGGGGGGAAATGAAGACCATTAATAACAAGTGAGAGAGATCAAACGAGCTTGAACAAGCGAGCCTGTGAAAATATATGTTCGAATGAGCTCCAGAGTTGGTGGTCATCTTAAAACCACCAATATCAAGAGCTCCTTCATGTAGCAAAAGCAAGTGCAATATTCTAGCTAACTTACTTGGAAAAGATTGTCAAGCTAGAAATATTCAACAAGATGTAGCTATTCACTTCCTGTTTAAGCTCTCCAGATGGTTTGTGGTCAACCTAAAACCACCAATTCAAGAGAAGACTTCAACCTCCTATTGCTTATGCTAGAGAACCTCTAAGCCTCATGCCAAGTTTGCTTATGCTAGAGAACCTCTAAGCCTCATGCCAAGTTCCAAATAGAACCTCTGATCATTCGTGCCAAGTTCGAGAGTTTGTGGTCAGCCTTAAACCACCCACATGGTAGAATATTTTAGCTTATGCTAGCCATTTTGGTTGGTGGTAAGCCAAAACCACCCCTTGAAAGAGCTATTCTATTTAATAGAAGAAAGTGCAAGCTTATGCTAACTTGCTTACCATAGTGTTTTGTCAAGCCTTTTATTCAACTCTCTTCTTTTCTTGGACTCATATACACGCTTCAGATTAAGAGGGGAATTGTTGGGAATCTAATCCTTTGGGTTAGCATATTCCCATGTTGTTGTATTATTATTATTCATCATATTCATGAGAAAAGGAAATGAAGAGTCTTACAGAAGACCAAGAGTCACCCGAGAGTCCAAGATACCTCTTGGAATACAAAACCTATGGTCACTTCTCATTGTATAAATGTACATTAGTTAATGAGAAGGAAATGTTCTTTCATGCCTATCTTTCTATCTTTGTGTGGTTAGTATATTTTCCTATATTGGTTGTGTTTGTCAATATTCTTTCTACCCTAATGGGCTACATAGAGTTTTATTTCTTTTGTTTTCATTCTTTTATTTTATAAGTTCTTTGTTGGGGTTGGGTTATGGGTGTCTTCTTTCCTTTGTTATGCATAAGTAGGACCTTTTCCTTTTGTTTTGGATGTTGCTTGCTCCTCTTCAAGGCTACTTTCTTTCTAGGAAAATATAGTTTGAGGGTTTTAAGATGGGTTTTTCTTTGGGAGTTTTTCGCACAAAGGATTGATATTTGTTTTGGTTGGTTTTCCTCTTTTCTTGGGTTTTTAAAAATTCCTTATTCTTCACCATTTATGTATTATCTTCATTGTTGGATTTGTTTTTGGGGTAACGTCAAAAGAAATGGTTGTGCTCATGGAATTTTCTACAACATAATGGTATGTGCTCATAGTCAACAATTTGGTAAGTAATGAGTTGTGCTCATGGCATTTTCTACAACATAATGGTATGTGCTCATAGTCAACAATTTGGTAAGTAATGTGTATTGATTTAGAGAGGGCCTTAGAGACATTCATGTATGTGTAGATGTGGGTGTAAGAGGCATGTCTTGCTAATTTCATTGCTTTAGAGGATTTGACATGGATGTAGAGTTTGTTTAATATGTCTTTCATTGTGTTTTCATCCTAGAATCCCTTTGGCAGTAAGTATATGCAAATCTAGATGAGGGCTTGGCTGAAGTCCACTTGTTTTGGATTGAAGCATTCTACATGGTAGTGTAAGTGGAGCCTAACATAATTTTCAAAATAGGGGCCATTCTTTAATATTTGGTTCTTATCCTGTGTATTGGTGAATATGGCCTTGAAGGACCCTTTTTAATCAAGTTTTAGCTCTATGCCCCCCCTAGTATTTCATTGAGTGTCAATCCAACAAGTCACGGAATTCTTTGTTGGTTAGAAACTGTAAATTTTTGAACCATTGCATGAGCATGCATGTATTGTTTGTAGCTGTCGACATGCGTGGATGTTACTCATAACAATGGTTTTGGTGGCTTTTTTTGCTAAACAATTGTGGGCTTTCCTCTTAAGCTTGTTTGGGTTGTAATTATGATGGATAAGGCTCCATAGTCCATTCCCTTGTGACCATGTCCTTGAAGGAGGCGGGGCTTACCTCTCCCATCTCTAAGGAGGATTTTGGAGGGAGTGGTAAGCCACTGTTCTTAGAACCATGGTATTTCCATCATTATGGTTTCGTTGTTAATAATAATTTTTTAAAGTAATGTAATATTATTGTTGTTTCCATAATGTATGTTTTAAAAAAAATGCAAGTAGGTATTATGAATAGGAAATCTACGGTAGGATTTTTATCTCTCGACCAGTTTCAAACCTCTTAAGTAGGTTCCATTTTTTAAGTTTTTAGTCAGTTTTTTATATTAAAACTTGTTTTTTTTTTTTTTTAAATATATAAATTATTGTTTTAAATTTTTTTATCAAATTTTTAATTTAATTTTTATTATAAAGTTTTTTAACAATTGTTTAATTATTATTGTTTAAATTTTTAAAGTAATGTAAAATGAATTATTGTTTTTAGCATTTATCAAGAGTTATTTTATTATTTTTTTAGAAGTTGTTAAATATTGAGTGTTTTCAGACACTTTTTTTATTAAGATTTAAATTGATGATGATGATGATCATGGTTAACGTCCATTGAAACCAAAATTTGGTCTATCGGATCTAAAGCAACCAATTAATTACTTTGTTTTTAAAATTGTATTCCTATGCCCAAAGAGCTTGGTGATAAGCGTCCCGAGCTCACTATAATTTTGACAAGCTAAAAGGTTAGGAAGGTTGGCGTTACAACAAAGATTATGAAATTGAGATCTAATGTGGGTGTACGCAGGGCACTCTAAGAGGGAGTGATTTTCATCTTCAATGTTCCTATTCTCATAGAGATGACAAATACTTTCCACCCATGGTGTTTTAGGAATTGTCCAGCGACCTGTTTCACTATGGAGCTCATGAGAGTTTGTTCTTATCTTGGTTATATTATTTTTTTTCTTTGAACTGGTTAAAACTGAGACATACTTTTGATCTTCTAGAGTAGGGTTAATGACCTCCTTATAATATCTTAATTTTCTTTTAGCCTCTAATATTTCTCACACCACAGTTTCTCTTTATACTTAGAAGTAACAATATTTTTTATGTTATTAATATTTTGCAATGCAATTTTTTCGTCAATCTTCCAGTGGTTTAACCAGGCACTAGTATCTTTATGCCAACCTCGCTTGAGCCTTGGGTGGTTTTGGCTGGAATTAAAAGCTATCTTAGGAAGTCTATGGTCTCCCATGTTATTGATTTTGTGCTTGTACAACAGGAGCCTAGTCATAGCTAGGCTCTTGATAGGGGGAATACCCACTTCTGTAAGGAGAATAGGATATGGTGTATTGATTTTAATTTTGAGGTTATACATTATAAAACGCTTCTGGATTTGCTCAATCTTTCTCCAAGATTCTCTAGAGATGCTGCAACCCCAAACCTCACATCCATACACGAAAACGGGAGTGACTAAATTTTCAAAGAGAAACTTCTTTTTATCCCACGTCACAAGGTTTGCTTCTTTACAATTATTTTCAAGACCAAAGTAAGCTTTCCACCCTCCATTAATCCTTTTCTCAATGCTATAGTTCCAGTTGAGCTTGTGATGAATATCAATTCCTAGGTATTTGTAACAAGACACTTCCTTAAAGTTGCTATTATCATTAGAAAGGCTACAATGAATTAAACTTTTTAATTTAGGTTTTTTTATTTTATTTTTATAATACTTCAAGATAATTATAGTCCAATTCAGGTTTTTTAAGGGTGTAATGTAATAATATTTAAGGAAGTTTTTATTATTATTTAACACTTTCAAATAAGTAGTTTTAAGTTGTTGTGGTTTTTAATTTTTAATTTTTTTAATATTATAAAATAGGACAAGGATTAATGATTAGGGTAAAAATGTGACAAATTATGAATTTTTTTTTTCCAGTTTATTAGAAGGTTTTTACTGCTTAATAAGTTTTTTAATGATAGGTTTCCAGGCATCTTTAAGTTTTAAACCATCATCTCGGTTGAAGTTTTTACCGCATTTTTCAATTTCAATGGCCTCGCGAATTTTTCTTTTGTAGTAGTTAGGGACAATTGCTAACACTTTAGAGTCTTCTAGGCAGATGTGATGCTTAGTGTTATGGGAATGTTCTACTATGGTTGAGCTCTTTATTCTATCATGCCGTAAATCTGCACTATGCTCTTTTAGCCTGGTTTCAATTGACCTTCTAGTCTCACCTATGTAGGCCTCACCGCATGAACATGGTATTTTGTAAACACCTTTATGGTTTTTCGGATCAACGGGATCTTTGGCCTTGTCAAGCAAGTTTTTAACTGAATTATGAGGAGCGAGCGCCACCCTTATGTCTTTCTTCTTCAAGATATTTGCGATCTTATTTGTGGTGACATGGATATAAGAAAGGGTGATTCTTGGAAGAGTCATGTCTCTTTCTTTGGTTTTGTGTCTTCTCTTTTTTACGTTATGGAAAACCTTATCAACCTCCTTACCATTATACCCATTGTTAATGAGTGTTGCTCTGATGAATTCTTGTCTTTTAACTATATCTAGTGTTTTAATTAGAATAATAATTCAATAACATGCTTCATCCCATAATTAAGAGTAGAAGCATTAGGTTGGTATTGGTATAGTTAGACAATAATTTGAATAAATAACACATTGTTAGACAATAATTAGAACACAATTGTACTTGATTGCTATGCTAGTCACCTAAATCAAAGAAAATGATGTTAGAATAAAATAAACCACGAAAAAAAATCGCCAAATAATAATTTGATGAATTATAAAGACCATAATGAATTATAAAAACCAAAGCAGTCATGCTCAATGGTAAATTACAATGAAAATGTTTAAACATTAACCTTTTCAACTAAAGATGTCAACAACAATCAATACATTCAATATTACATATATGATATTAAATATATGAAAGTGATAGTTAAACAACAAATTCAATATTGAATTGATGAGAATGATAATCGAATTTGATTGAATGTGGAGATTCAATCTCACACTAAAGTTAAGAATCATGTTAACATTCATGTAAAAGCAAATCCATCAATATAAAAATGAACTAAATCGAAAATTGAAATGTAGATATTCTTTCAATGCAAGATATCCTATATGCAACACTAACAAGTAACGGAGCGCCCTATATACTGGACACTGGACAGACTTTCCTTCGGAGGGGACCCTGTCCAATGCACACCGTCGGATTTCTCATCCAACGGTATGCATTGGACAGACTCCCCTCCCGAGAAAAAGTCTGTCCAGTATATAGCTCTTGCCAACAAGTAACATGGATTTCTCTTACTTTCGTGTATATATATATATTAATAATATAAGTGACATACACATAGTATATGTCCTCTTCTAATTGATTGGAAAAAGATCTTGCTTATTTTTTGTTTCGATAACTATATCGATTCTCGGGCCCAAATTCAACAAAAAGTAAGCAACAACCTTTTGAAAAAAGGGGGCCAAGTGTACGAAGTACGCAATAACCTTTTGAAAAAAATGGTGGAATTTTGTTGGAAAGGTAGTGCCTATTAGGCGTTATATAATGACGAGGCGGGCAAATGTCTAATATAATAATATAATGCTATTTCTTTTTCAAAACCTTGGAGATGATTCTTGAGTGTATAACATAAAATATTACATTTTATGTTCTTTCTATGCTTGGCAATTAATGACATGAGCTCTACCAACCCCATTTCCTTTAACTTGGATCCTTGGTCAAATTGAGGTAAGCAATTGGAAATGTTGCATGATGATGTCTAATATAACATTATATTCTAATAATGTTATTAATCAAATAATTATTATTACTAAATTCACCACAGAAATAAGTATATTATAAAATTGCATTTTTATTAAAAAACATTTTAATAAAACAAAGGGGTAAAATTCTAAATCCCCTTTTAATATAGATATCTGATATATATGTCCAAAATTACGGCTAACCGAACTTATTACCAAAGTTTTGAGTTTGATAGCCCTATACATCTATCAAAGAATTCATAAAACACATATGTTTATAATACATCAGAAAATCAGCTACTATTAAAATACAAAAGTCTCCTGATCTACTTAAAGTCCATCCTAAAAAATGCTCATCCAAAAGGAGGATGGAAGTATTCCACTACTTCACCTTCTTTAACTCGTTGAATATGTTACTGACAAAAATCTAGCTGTAGACCAGCTTTCGAAAGACCATCTGCTTCTTCATTTTTTTCCATGGTGAAAAAAACAAAGTTAAATTTGATTTGAATAGTCGGATCTCTTCGAAGATGGACCTTAACATATATTTTTCCAATCTATAAATACACCACATCCATACAATCAGTGAGGGAAAATTTTAGGGGCGAAATTTAGCCCATGGGCTATTTTTTGACATTTTTTTTCCAAAAAAGATTGGCTAATTTGCCTTTTTCAAATATGATTCACCCAAATTTAATGGGATATTTTTTTTTTAAATTCTAAAAATTGCCAAAAATGCCCAAAAACTATATAAAATCCTTAGAAATTTGAATATTTTTACAAAAAAAATTCGCCAAACATTTTATGGTTGCACATTTAAGAATTAGTAAGATTCTCCAAGGTTTCTACACTTTGAGAAAATTATGGATCCTTAAAATCTTGCCTAACAATCACCTAATATTTGAAGATTGGTGAACCCTTTTTTGGCGGCTAGAAACAATAAAAATTGAAAGACCTTGTCTACAAAATTATTAATACCTTTATTGAGACCTGCTTTAAACTTGAGAGGATAGGAATCATTGAGGTGAATGACCCAATCAACCCCTTCAATAGAAGGGACCCCTTAACTAGCCCCATAAAAAAACCCACGTACCCGATCTATCAATCATCTCAACCTATATTTGCCTTTTAGTATTTTCCTTTTTATTTTGAGGAAAACCATCTAATATGTATTTACATTGGACAACACATTGCAAAGAAGGAATGTTTCTGTCGTCAAATAATATTTCATTTCAACCAAACCATATGCCTCAAGCCACAATCATAGGAAGAGATTTATACTATCTCAATGTAGGATTTATGCACCAATATCTTAAGCAACTATTAAAAAAAAATCTTCATTCCAACCATCTTTAATATAAATAATGTCACCTAGTTTCTTTTTAGACTTGAATTGAATATTATAGGTGCAAGAAATGCTATCTCAATGTAGGATTTATGCACCGATATCTTAAGCAACTATTAAAAAAAAATCTTCATTCCAACCATCTTTAATATAAATAATGTCACCTAGTTCCTTTTTAGACTTGAATTGAATATTATAGGTGCAAGAAATAAGAAGGTGTTTTATAGTTTTCTCTTGGATACCAAGTTTTAGGAAAGTTTTCCACATAATGGATTTATTTATTATAGCTATCTCCACATAGATATTTGTACTTTTAGTGGGAATTTAAATTTCCACACCTCTTTCCACTTTCCACCACTATTGACTTTCAACCACCCTATCTTCTTTACAAAGAACCAAATAACCCGCTTTTGGGGAATACCTTCCTCTTGTTGATTTTTGGACCAAATGAGCTCATCCTCATTCTCCTTGGTCCTCCCATGACATCTTCTTAGACCAAAAATGTAACTGGCTAATTCCTCCTTATCTATAGTGTGGAATCATGAATGGAATCATAAATTTAATGGACTCATTCCTCCTAAATCCTAGCATCTCAACATACTTCCATGCATGATTCCCCACTATTGTAATTTCGAGAGAGGTGGCTTGCTTTAGGAAGAAGATGCCATTGTCATGTAGTAAATTAACCAAATTATCAGACAATCTAAATTAATCTCCATAACTGATCTAGTGATCTATACCAATACATATCCTTTCCCCACCCTTGATTTTCCACACTGGCCATTGGATAATAGCATGAAAGTCAAGCATTGTGGACTTCCAGAAATTGGCCACATTGTGAAGATTTTTGCAAGATTTTGAATCCTTTCTTCAATAGAGTTTGGAAGCTTGTTGTACTTTTGAAAGAAAACCTGGCACCAAAATCCTTCCAAATAAATCAACCTCTATGCATTTTTAACTGCGAGAGCTTTAACAAATAAGAAAATATTCTTTAAATGTCACCTTCCGAACTCCTTGGGTTTCATAACATTTTTCCATTTAACCAAAGGGATGCCTCTTTTTACCCCTTTGGTAAATTCAAAGAAATATAAAACACATTCTCCGCAACTTTTCTAATACTCCTTTGGGAATGTGAGCTATAGACAACCAATAGACTTGAATAACTTCAATACTAACCTAACTAAGGTCAATCCCTTGCATGGTAACCACCCATTACACCATATTGCAATACTTTTTCCCATCTTGGTAATCAACTGATTTTGATAAGCAATTCTATACCATTTGGATTAAGATAAAACCCTAAATACTTCATCCCACTATAAAGTCTATCTGGTTAAAATAAAACATCTAAATGAAAAATTATTCATCTTCCTCCTCTACTTCAGAGAAGGAAATTATAGATGTATAAAAGTTTATCAACATTCTTATAGCTACACAATATAAATCTAGCACCTCTTTTAGCTTACGACATCCCTTTTTTAACCATCATTGAATAAGAGAATGTCATTGACAAATAGCAAATAGGTCAGATATAAAGTTCTATCTAGCTTGATGACTTTAATAATGCCTCTTCTTTTTGCTTCAATTAATGCCCCTCTCAACTCTTTTGCAACAATCAAGAATAAATATGGTGATAAAGGACATCTTTACTGAAGGCCTAATCTAGGTCTAAAAAACCCAAGGTAGAACCATTAACGAGAATAGAAAAATACGCAATAGAGTCACATTTCATTTACAAAGGATAAATAGAAGACTAAGTGCATCAAAATTAACGTAAGATATATCTAGCTATCCCAGTCATAATCCTTATACAAAACATTATTTACCACCATTTCTTTCAATCTCTTAGTCTTGATTGTGTGCAATCATTCCTGAGAAAATCCTTTAGCCTCATCTATCTATCTACTTGACAAGAAACCAACTTGTTCATTAGATATGGTTTCTGACAACACAATTTTTATCCTTAAAGCTATAATCTTAGCAACAACCTTGTCAACACAGTTGTAGAGAGATCTAGGTCTAAATTCTTTAAATTCCTTAGGATTATTAGATTTAGTTATAAGAGCAATGAAAGTGGTATCAAAAGAAACAAGCAGTCTTCATGATGTCTTTGATTCTTCATTAAACTATAACAAATAATCCTCTATGAGTTTATAAAAACCCAAGAAAAACACTGTAGTCCATACATTTGGATTAACACGTTGTCTTTTTGAAATCCATGCATTACTTCTTGAAGTTCATGTTTTGAAATTTCTTATAGAAACCTCTCATTGTACCTTCCTCCAAAAAAATAAAAAAGTGAGAAGTCATTTTGAGCACCTCAACAATAGTAACCTTGTTCTCTTCTCTAAAATTCCTTCAAAATGATTTGTCCCAAGTTGATCCAAATATGCAAATCCTATAGCCTCCAACCCATATTCTCTTGGGAATTTTCAAATAGTATTCACATTCTTCCTATGACTTGCAAATTGATGTAAAAAATTGATATTTTCATCTTGTTTGGAAAGGCACAGAGCTGTTCTTTTGAGTCTCCAAGTGATTTTTTTGTCCACCAACAATATTTTCCTCCTCTATTCCAAGGATTTTACTTGATATTAAATACCCACATCAATGAAACTAGCTTCATCCGTTAAAAAAAGAAGGCTCCAACTTATTCTCAATGGCTGCCAATTCTTGATCATCCTTGACTTTATTATGATGAGCCCAATTTGCATATACTTGTTTTAATCTCTTTAAGTTGTTGTTGAATTATATAGGTGACGACTATTTAGGTCTTCATTATAATGAAACCATTTTGATTTTATGCGATTAACATAGTCATTTTTGATAACCAAGTTGGGTTATTTTTAAAAGGAATGGGTGGATTCTTACAATCAACACCATTCCCCAAGAATACTAGTAAGTGGTCATATTCCTCACCCGCTTTCACCCACTGTCTTATTCTAAACTTATTAGAGATAATAGCTTCATTTAATATGAACTTGTCTATTTTTTTTGCAATTTTGTCTTCACCCACCCTTTCTTTTCACCAAATAGGAGTGTTAAATTGGCTTTACATCCAAAAGACACACTTCTTCCAACCCATGCAAAAACAAAAAGTGATACTGGATCTACATGAGCAGTAGAGCCCCAAATTTCAGATCTCCCAAATAAAAAATTAAAACCTCAACCCACAATAATATTCTATTGCCTCACCAAATTCATTAAAATTATTTTCTTCAAATAACCAATATGATCATGACATGACCCATAAATATTAAGAAAAAGAAATCACCCCTATCTCCAGAGAGAATAAGGCAATATCTAAACCTTAAAAAAGGACGAGTAATTAGAACATAAAAAAATACCTACTTTTCCATGCCAAAATAAGGCCACTAGTCCCACCATTAGATTCGTTAACAATAAAATCCCAAACACTTAGAACTTCCCCTAGATCCCTAGAAATTTTTACGCCTTCACCCATTGTCTCCTGAATGAAAATGATCTCTAGGTTATGTGCTTCCAAAATCCTTTTGAGGGAATTTTTTTAAAAGAGATTGCCCTACCCTCTCATATTCAAGGTCATACAAATCATGGATCACTTTTAAGAGGTGTTATGCTTGCTATGAGCACCCCATCTATGGATTTCAACTTCTAGATGGATATTTCTTATTGTGACTTTGATTGGGCTTTGGAGAGATTAGAATTTCAACATCTCCCCAAACTAAACACTTCTCACCAACACCTTTCCATAAGCCACCTTCAACCCCAAGAACTAAAGACCTTGAACCCTTCAACCTAGGCCTCAAAGGGTGTATGGTCTTACCCTCCTTAGAAATTATATTTACACCTCGTACTTGGCTAGTGGTTCTCACCCATGATGACAACTATAAGGCTTCTATGGCTGCTCAAGGGAAGACTTCACACCCGTATTCCCCCTAGACACATAAGGAAAAAATACCAAAGTTAAGCCATTTGACTTTACTAGAACCTTGAGCCATTTCATTTGGTTGAATCAAATGAGAGGGAACCATGATATACTTACTTGCAATAGCTGCTAATGAAGGTTGAGACAAAGGACCTTCAAAATCTAAATCAAATTGATGAGTGCCATCCAATATTCCTTAAACGGCTAGCTCACAAGGAACACTAGGAGTCAAATTCTCTATATAATCGATAGATTCTCTCCTTGCAAACTTCAATTTAATATCAACTTTTGAGTTGACCTCTAAATCATCTAATGGAGGAGTACTCCTTTCAATTATAATTGAACTTGTCCTTAATGTGACTTGAGGATCCTTGTAGTCTCTTAAGACTTTAACTCAATTTGTTTTGGCCCAAACATACTTCAAAGGCATTGACTCAAAATTTTGAGTTAGGTGGCCATACCTAATGATAATTATTGCACTTAAATGGGATTGCTATATATTCCAAACACTTACAATATGCATAAGAACCATTTTGAGTGGGAATTTCCTTAGTTAGACCCTTTCTCAAGTAAATATCAACTAAGATCCTCGCGAGACAAATAACTTGTCTCCAAAATCTTAAATATGCTTCACTATGGGAACCAAAATCATTTCCTACTTCCTTCAAAATTTCCACTAGCAAAAAATGGAAAGGTAGATTAGGGGGCTTCACCCATAAAAGTTGAGAGAATGTTTGTTCTCTCCGTGAATTGAAAAAAAGAATCCATCATTTATTAGAAAGAGGAGTGCACCCCAAATCTGATGGAAAGACTCAATAAGGCCAACCATCCTATGCATATCAAATAGACGACATGAGGGTACCCTAGCAAAGAATCCCATTCCATTTTGCATTTGAATATCATCTTTGAGAACCAACCCCACATCATTCTTTTTCTACATGATGCACCTTTTAGATCTAGTCTACCCTTTTCCTCCTATTGAGAGAAGAACCAACTCACTACCCCTTGCCATAACAAATAGCAAATGTTTTTGATCTAGGATCTGCACACATAAACCCTTGGGTTTTAACCTATAAAAACTTTCATCCCCATTCAAGTATGGATTAGGACATCCAAGCCAGAACATGTCTGAGCAACGGAATTGAACCTAAGTGGATGGAAAGCCAAGCCAGAACATGTCTCAACGAAATTGAACCTAAATGTATCTTTGACTCAATAAGTTGGTTTTTTAACTTCAATTTAGACACATATATATACATATAACCAGTGAACAATTCAGCAGCTATATATATATATTGACCCTGCATCCAGAAGCCTAACCCAGCAAAACCAGATGATCAAACCCAAAATTTTATGACACAGGGCCAATGACTTAGCAGCGGGGATCCGATATATATATATATATATAATCAATCTCTGAGACTTCTCTAGATATCCATCCATTGTCTTGGCTTATGATACGTGAATCGCTTAAAATATTTACATCTACATTTGTTTTCACGTAAACATACATGTAACGCAGCACTAGAACACAAGGTGGCTGTTCTTGGAACAATTAAACCATACCAAATGTCTCTTATTTCTCTCTTGGATCAGAGTTCTGAGTTCCGTTTACAGAATGAGCTTTTAAACAGCGATAGAGCTTGAAGACCCTGCTCTCTGCATCTCACTGGCTGGGCTCTGCTGCAAAGGACTCTAAATAGAAAGCATTAACTTTATCTTTTGATGGGATCTCTTCATTCGAACTAGTGTGCAGCAGATCTGTTTTACTCTAACAGACTCAAACTCTTTTGAGTTCTCTCCTCCTCCCTTGGTCGAAAAATGTACAGGCAGATAGACGCTTTCATTGGTAAACGGCGTTCTCGTCTGCCCAAACGTTGGGTAGTTCCAAAATGTTTTCCTTTTGCTTGCTATTTTATTTTTTTTACCAATGTGATAGAAGGCCATACAATACCCAGGAGGTGCCCTCGTTCTCTCTTCTAACGACAGATGTTTTATATTTGCCAATAATTCATTCTCTGTTCTAAAAAAATGTTAGGATATCCCCATGTACCAATCGATGGGATGCCATATGTGGCCAAAAACTGTTTGGGTATCCCCATCTACGAATCGATGGGATGCCATATGTCTTTCCTTCCATTGGTAAGGAATCGATCCTCTGTTCTAAAATGCCCCTGGAGTAAATCGTCCCCAACAACATTTCTTCTTCTCCAACGAATTCGTTTCCATTTTGAAAAAAACGCTTGGAGGCCAAACATATCTGCCAAAATGATTTGAATCCCAAGCTGCAGTGATCTTGTTCATTCTGGCCAGTGACTTGCGCGCCTCCCTCCCGTGATCCTTGCTTCCTCTTCAACAGTGACCATTACCTACTCCTTGACTTGTCATTCCTTTGGGCATTGGGTGTGGACCTGTTGGAGATTCCTTCTACCAACGAAGGAAAATCTTGTCATTTAAGTGAAATGTTGAGCTGGATGTAGAGTTTGCACTAGATTGGGCACTCTAGTGTTCCCTCATGGATGTAGAGGTTGCACTAGATTGGGCATTCTAGTGTTTCTAGGCATATAGCGCTCTCTTTTCTAACGTCTCTCTTGGGAGGTTGCTGTTTCTATGGTCTAAAAAAACAAAAAATAGTTACAGGGTCCTAGGACAGGTAGAGGAGAGCTGTACTATGAGAACAAGCATAAATCTATTTAAAAGAGATCTACCAAGTATAGATAGGATCAAATCTCTCAAGCTGTAAACTCTTTTTTAGAGTGGAAATGTTTGAAGAAATGTGTAATCCAATGTTTATGGTTTTAATTTATCTATGTTGTTTAGATATATGCAATTATAACTAGCATACCCCAAAGTGGGGGAAATGAAACACCCATACCCCAAAGTTGGGGAAATGAAACACCTAAAAGAACTTCGATTTATTTAAAATGAACGGAAATTTGGGTATGTCTAAAGTGAACGAAATTATTTTTCAAAATTATGATTTAGCAAGCTGATTCATGGCAAAGAATAAAAATGATAATGTGTAAATTTGTGTGTATTTTTTATTTTAACTAAAAAGTTGTATAATATTTTTATTTAATCAGAAAAGAGTGAAAACATGTATAGTACATTTTTTTATAAAAGCTGGCAATTCAAAAAAACACTAAAACATAACCCAACGAAACATTTAAAATTTGAGTAGTTATATAAAGATCGAGTAAGTTACATATGTATTTGGTTTACTTTGAAGATATATATATATATATATATATATATATATATATATTTTGAAACCAAATAATATATTTTATACTATTTTGTAATAAATATGTGATTTAAAGAGAAATTGAACAATTGGCTTTCACCAACTAAGAAAAGAAGTTTTTTTTACATTTCAAAAGCTGTACACAAATATCGTTGTCATATTAAATACTAATATGACCACTCTGAAAAGTCGTCATTGTGAAATTCAGAATGACTACATTATGTGAAATTATTGAATTAACACAAATTCTATAGTAAGTAGAGCAAGTGCAACATTTTTAAAAGGCCAAAACTGAGAAGCAAATGCGGTATCTATTATTGAGTTAACACACATTCTATGGTAAGTAAAGCAAGTGCAACATTTTTAAAAGGACAAAAGTGAGAAGCAAATGTGTTATCTATCTTCAGTTTCAAGATGGAAGTTGAGGCGAACACATTTTCTTTTAAGAGAGATCCCACTAACATTACAAAAATCCAAACCAAGGGCTATAAGGTTTGAAGTGAGCACAAATGGAAGAAATGAGAAGAGGAAGTAATGGTGAGTGCAATGGCTCCCTCACTTGGGATTAATGAGACAAGACTTGTTGTGCATTGGAGTGGGTGAAGATGCCAAATAGAACACATGCCCAATTTATCAGCGAACAACATTTTAACTTCAAACATTTGCAATCTAAATGGAATCAAACCTAACAAAATTGAACTTTCTGAAGGAGCCATGTTCTTTTTGTGGGGCCCCTATTTTACACTATAATTCCCTTGTCTAACTTGATTGCATCATTGACAACCTGATCTGCAACGGAATTGTTGAGATGCATGAGGTGCATAAGTTTCACGTCGTGGAAGCTTTGAAGGTTCTAATTAATACACTCATAATTCTTACTTTGTATATTCCCTTTTTTAAGTTTTTTCTCTTTTATATGTTTTAAAACAAATTTCTAAAAATTATAATATGTTGTAGTTGAAAGCTCTTCACAATAACAAGTTTTAGTTGTAGCTATACCTATACTCATGCAAATTTCATTTCTTCCTTTCCATGAAGATCCAAAAAAAATATGCACTTACCACCCTTATCATTACTTATATAATATTCTAAAAAACATAAATTCTAATTATAAAAAAAATTAAAACCATATTTACAAAACACCCCAAAGCGGGTTATTTGCAACTTAACATAAGGGCACCTTTGGCACATAAGGTGTAGGGTCAGCAATAGGTTAAAGGATTTTCAAGGTATCAACGGTCAAGGGTTGAACATTATTTCATTCCGTCAAAGTAAATTTAGGAATGCTATATTTACTTTAGGCATGTTATATTATCGATTGAGAGTATGAAGGTTATTATTTTGCTGTTTTGAAATGAAGGGTATCCTAGTAGGGAAGAACTATAAGGTTGATAGGAGGCATGTAGTTCTTTTCATTTACACTATGATGACTCGAAGGTAGGGTAAAGGTTCATGGCAAAGCTCTGTCGAACACATGTGCACCAATGTTCTTCAATTTGAACATAGATGGAATGCTAGTTAGGGGATGTAAGGGACACTATTCCACTTACCATACATGGAACTCCCAAACCATATCTCTAATAAATATTAGAGCTACCACTATGCCCTTAGCCACTAAAGTCTATTTTCTTCCGTGCCATGCAAGGTAACCATGAGGCCATGCTTCATATACATGGTCAATGCCAGCTTAGGAACCACATGATACCTAGGAACAACTGTGACACTGAATCGAGAGATGACAGAAGCTGCAACCCATTTCATTTGGAAATATGCAAAATATTTCTAGAGACAAATCATGGGTTTGCCATTGAAAGCAATGTACTTGTAAGCAGATTCGATCATGAATATCCCTTCTCTGGGCAGTCATCTCTCATGCATAAACTCCTTGGCGTCCTTTCCCCAGATGCTTATCTTCATTCGTCCCATGGAGATATCATGTACTATACCTTGGTGCCCTTCTTCAAGCCAGTTTTTTGTGATCCACCAGCATAGAAGGATAAATCCTTAGAACCTCTGACAATGCAGACTGCATATAATGTATATTCTTATGCTCTTCCACCTTGAAGGTAATTTCAAGTAATTCGATGTTCTCTATTCTTTCTCGAGTTCCATGAAATGGTTTTGATTTCCTCTATGATTTTCTGCTCGACGTGGGGATGGCCATATTGGAAGCCAAACAACCGGGAGACCACCATAGAAGAAGTATCACGACTTGTGAGAATGAATTTAATGTAGATATCATGTAAAAAAAGGTGAGAATATAGATTCCCATTGAAATTCATATAAAGTATAATGAATTAAAGCTATGAAGGTTATTTAAATTCATGGCTGGTATAACCCTCTTCAAATTTATTATGAAAAATTAACACACCGCTTAAATATTTTGTAAGAGGCCGGAAAATTTAAATACTCATTGAACATGTCCCCGCTCAGAAGATATCCACAACCATGTCATGATGATGAACTTCACAACCGAGATGATCCATCCTTTTGATGACCTTCCTGATTAGACACCAGGTGAGGCCATGTGACTGGCATGTGACCAAGGTAATAAGAACAGACTCTATGAGGAAATGATGTCCTGCAATGTTTATGTTGCATCCTTAAATAATAGCCCTGCGACTGAGTAATATAGCGATAGCAGCCTTAAATGGCATTATATTTTGACATTCTATTCACATTGAAATTTCAAACATATGGTTTACAATTTAATGATCCTACGTGATATGGGTAAGAGATCCATATATCTTAGGAATTATATGAAATAGAGCACATGAAGCCATGGCCATCGGTATAAACAATCAATCCAATCTTTTCAAAAAAGGAGCGAGACAGAGTCAAAATGTATGACAATATTGTATTTCATGCAACTTATCGAATGGATAAAGAAAATTGTCTGGTATTGCATGAAACTTGCTTACATGACCAAGCATCTACAGACATAGATCTAGTGTGAGAGATAAACCGTAAAAAAAAGTGACAGATGTCATTCTCCCAAATAAATCTAAATATAAAATATTTTGAAACCCATAATTAAAAAGCGAGCTTTCAGAGCTCTGTGCTACACTAATCGTTCAATCCCATACGATTTTCTCCCGAATGAGTTGCTGGAAACATGATCGAAAGGCAGTCCCTTCCCCTCTCTTGCTGTAATTCTTGTCTGTGTGTCAATAAACTGTACAGAACGAGCTAAATCGATGGATTATGCTGATTCTAGTTTTTTTCTTACCGTTATGCAGTACCCTGCAACCAAAGTTCGACAACAGACTATTAATGGTTATTAAGACCAACAGCTGAGAAACATCGCCTTCTCAAATTGATTTTCCACTTCACTTATTTCACTGTAATCGCCACTTCTATGAGGTGAATCAGGGAACCTGGCATGCAAGTAGAGCTACGAAGATTGATTGATGGATTTGGATCTTGGGACCTAGCTCAGCCCGCTGGTTGGGTTTAAATGTCCAAGAGTTAAAAAGTAAGCCGACCAAATGTATTACAAGGAGATTTGGTCTCCAAGGGAATTTAGGAGGGAATTTAAACAGTGGACAGGGTGCGACTCCACATAGGCTGTTGACAGATGAAGAAAGACGCAGGAGAGCCATCCCTTTAATAACACCTTTAGTGTAAATATTTTAAATTTAATTTAAGGTGCAATGTTATTTTTAATAATATTTTCTTATTTTTTAATAAAGGACACATGTCAACTTTAAGATGAGCACAGAAAGAGTTACACATCCCTCCCCTACTAGGCTGTAGAATGCACCTCTTCCGTGCAACCGTGCAACCAAGAGGAGTTCTCCATTGTCAATAGATAGTGATCGAATGGTTTAGGGTGAGAATTGTCACTTTCTACACATTGTTGGATTTATGCGGAAACCTTGCTATACTTAGGTAAAACCACATGGCAATGGAAACTTTGATATTTTATTATTACTCTATAAGAAAACTTATAATGCTTTCCTCATTCTTTTCTTATGTTACAATGCTGGGTCACTCCCTTTTTAGAAAATACAGATGAGGGTTCCTGAATAATCTAAAATACACTAGAAGGGTCTATTCTTTTTTTCCATAGGATTCTTCCCCTAAACATTTGGAGAATGGGGGCCCTCCCCAGCACCCCTATAGGGGGGATGCCACCCCGTGCACTAGATGCATATGAGCAATGTGTGGACCTACTCAAGAACTCTACAAAAAAGGATATTGGAGATATGTATATTGACTTATCTTCTAACCTAAGTTGCGAGGAAACTTGGGTACAGGTACTGTAGAAGGAGCAAGTCGATAACTTGACTTGAATGATAGATGACTTAGTCGATCAGCCGACTACTTATTCGATCAACCGACTAAGTTGGTCGGCCGACTAAACTAGAGATTAGGTTGGCCACCTAAGGTCGTGTCGGTTCACCGAACCGACAGGTAGTTATTTTGTAACCGTTCTGTAATCATATATATTAGGCTGTTGAGCCAGATGAGAACTCAGTTCAGTTCTTTGCATTGTATGGACTCATTTGTATAATATAATCTGTTAATTCACCTATTGGTTCTTATCTCTTGTCTTTGTTTTATATATATGTTTTAGTATGTATTTTTGGTAACCTTATGTGATTAGTGAGATTACAACATTGGTTTCGTTTCCAGTAGTACATGACTAAAATGTATGCAAACAGATGATACCAGAGCAGAAGATTAAGGACTAGTGGGAATGTAAGGTTGCAAACTATTTGCAGAATTACGCGCAAAGGAACAGATTAACAATCGCACAAGCAAAAGAAATATTTTTCATAGAAACGCATGAAAAGTTTGTCGAATCAGTGCCCCAACTTCTGAAGAAACTCCTGGATTAGAAAGCTGGAAGGGACTAAAGAACAATAGTTGCTGGAAAAACTAATCAGAGGAGGTAGAACAAACTTGTCGGAGTGGTTTGAGAAAATCGATGTCGACTTCTGTGAGGAGCAAGCAGTCGAAGACAGAAATTCGGTGGAAACAGTCAAGGAGAAATTTTACACTGTTAGGATTATTAATCCTCCCTTGTCCAAATTTGGTCATATGTCTAAATTGGGAGTCATGTCTAAATCGGGAGTCCATCCAGTCTATTTATAGTCATTAACACCATTGGGTCCACTTGACCTAATTGGGGCACATGTTTCAGTTACTAAAGTGTGGGGAACACTAATTGAGGCTCACTGCCACTTATTGCACTTGATTGCATAAGTTTAGGAGCCTCCTAGATCAATCCCTACAATTTAGGAAGCCACTAGGAGTGACGAAACCAACCAAGGTCAGTTCACTTCAGTTAATGACTAGTCAAGCTAAGTTAGGAATCAGTTACATTTAGTTCTAGTCCTCTACATTCAGTTAACGCTAGGTTTACTTGACTGAACACATGTGGGGCGCATTTCTCACCTACCACTGTCAGTTAACCTTAGTCAACACTGAATGTAGCACTTTAGTTGTGTTTTAGGGCTCCGATGAACTTCGGTTATGGTTTAGACAAGGTCAGTTAACCACTGAGTCCTTCGATAGTGATTTAGACAAGGTCTTGGTTACCTACAGTCAAGTAGAGTCTAATCAATTCGAACTTCCTCATGTGGATTCGAATTGCTTGTGGCTATTAAAGCTATTGTACATCATTGTAATTATCTATCTAATTACTCTTTGATTAATGAAAAGCATTCACAACTGCAAGCCATTTTTGCACTGTTTCATTCTTCAATAACTGAGTAAATTGTGTGATCTATCATGTGAGTTGTGTGTTTGTCCATAGATCTATGTGCTCAATTTAATATACACAGATCTCACCGAACAATTCATGTGTTCCTTACCGACCTTGCTGTTTAAATTCTTGATCGAAAAGGGAGTAGGACATATTGTCGAACCTCGTCCATCACTTCACGAACTGCCATCAAACTCTAACTGGGTGGAGAAGCAAAGGAAGTGGGAAAAATTTATAGCAGAAAGGGAGTGGGAATACTTCGTAAGCAAATAGACCGAACTATCTGGGATTCCTAAAAGCGTCGGGTAGGCTATGGGGGGGTAGCTGGTCATATGTTGAGATAGAGTATAGTGGATTCTAGTCGACTAAAAACAGATACTAATCACTAGTGATGAGAAGTCGACTAAAAGGGAACTCAAGAGAATAGTATCATACGAAGGTATTTTGGACATTCAGAAAATAAAGAGGGAAGAGATACAACAGAGGAGGGAAGCAAGAAGAGAAAGAGCCTTAGAGCTGCATAGAGGAAGAAGTCCTAGGGTGATCGACCAGGAAGAGAATCCACCAGAGTCGGGTCATGACCGACATGAAGAAAGCGTGGAACAAGAGGCGTCCCCTATGGAGGAAGAATTGTGGATAGAGCAGCCAGAAGCTCTCCAATTAAGAGTTCCCAATGAAGGAACAACCCTCTCTCCATTGAATCCACGTACTCGGATACAGACTATTGTCAAAGAGGACCTCCGACTACGAGTTGGTGACTTTAGTATATGGAGTCGACTAGACGACGAAACATACATTGGACAACACCTCATTATACGTCGACCGGAGGAAGGGAATTGGGTGACCTTTCAAGCGGCACCCTCCAACCGAAGTATTCACTTACTCTTACCGACACATGAAGGAGCACCCCCCCGCCAAATACAGCTTTAGAAGACACAAAACATTCAGAACTGCGGACAAATAGTTGCATTGGAACATCGACAGCAGAATTCGACATCAACCGTCTGCCAGTCGACGAAGAATCAACAACCGACGTGAATGAAAGTTCTGTCGACTAGAGTCCCGTAGAGACGAATAAACTAATAACCCCACCACCTTCACCACCACCCCCACCTCCACCGCCGCCACCTCCTGAGAGCAGTGATAGTGATTCAGACATGGGTCACAGATCGGCTCACATTCCTCTATATGAGGGGGATGAGGACCCCAGGGCCACACTGGTTCGTCTGCGAGTCGACTTGGGATTCCAACCGAGTTACATACGAATATAGACAAATTGCACAGTTCACCGGTGCCTTGAGAAAGAGGGCATTGACCTAGTATATGACCTTTTCGAAAATATAACCTAGAGAAACCAAATCCGAGATCAAGGCACAATTTTTATCATTCTTCAAAACTCCAGATGCCAAACACCTGGTAGCGAAAAAACTAAAAACTACATCACAAACACCAGGGGAAACTGTTCGTGACTATGATAAGCGTTGGAAAGACCTTCTGAGCTAGCTGGACTATGTTATAGATGAATAGTTACTAATCCAGTGTTTTCTTGCAGGGTTATCTTAGAAAGTGCACCGACACATCAGTATGGAAACGTTCAAATCTTACGAAGATGCGCTAACAAAAGCTTTTCAAGTGGAGATGGACGAGGACATACCTGCTTACCCCTTGAACCATATATTGGAAGAACAGCTCGAGAATGTATAGAATTATCTAAAGGAGTTAAAAATCAAGAATCAGGAGATTTGGTGCACCAAATGCTCAACAACCGGCCATTCCAAAGACAACTGTTGACAGGAATACAACCGACAGGACGTTCGATTCGTGCAGACCAATTCTTTTTGCAAAATTTTCCAGGAGCATGGGGATCACTCAACAAAAGACTGCCTGTTCAACATGAAGAATGCCAAGGCCTCTTGGTGTGTCATCTGCGAGACTAAAAATCATAACTAGGTTGACTGTCATTTGAACCTGAAGAACCGACAGAATTATCAGGCGGTCTACCAAACCAATGCAGTGGCACAACATAACGAGCAAAACAATTTAGCAAATGATCAGAACGGTCAGAGATATGACGCTTGATGATACGACAATTGACGTGCAGGCTACGAAGGAAGAGGTCAATTCCCTGGGAATCGCAACAACCAACCACGTTGACCCATCCAGTGCTTTACATGTTATAAAGAGGGACATCGGTATGCATACTGTCCATATAAAGACATAACTGATCTCAAATTCTGTACTCACTGTGGGGTAGGGCATCACTCACTAGAGGATTTCCCTACCATGTTAGAAAAAATTAATACAAAGAAAAATGTTAATGTCTTGTCCTGTGTGCAAAAAACTGATGTAATAAACACAAAAAATTTGCATATCGTAACTAGACAAGGAATAGAAACAGGAGCTGATAACCCAAGAATCAGTAAAATAAAAGAGAAACATGTCTATCCTGAACCCACCGAAAGAAAAAAAATATACAAAGAATCAACCAATGTATTCAAAGAAATTGCACGATAAGAAAACGTTCATGACATTTGACATAACACAATAAACGAATTAATCCAGCTCGTACAAAAAGACAACTCAGTATTTTAGTTCATCGATTTACTGTATGAAATAAAATGTACCAACTCTGAAAAACAAACAAAGAACATCTGCAGCTTAAATCAAAAAGAAAAAGGTGATGCCGACCCACTTGTCGACCTGGAAATCGAAGGATACCACGTCCGACAACTAGTGCTCAACTTCGGCTCACAAGTAAACATCATGACTCGTGACACTTGGGAACAACTGGGAAGACCTCGACTCTATGAGTCAGGCATATACCTGAAACTCACCAACCAGGGCTTAATTGAACCCATTGGACTCTGGAAAAACGTTGACACGACTATAAAAAGAATCTCGACCAAAGTCGATTTTGAAATCATTGACCCGAAGGAAGGATCCAGTTCCTTCCCAGCATTAGTTGGTCACCCTTGGGGTAGAAAGATGAAAGCATCCATATCCCTGGACAAGGAACGAATCAAATTAAAAGGAAATAGACAAAATGTCATTGTAGCCATTCATCCATCTCAAGGGGAACCTTGGACTGAACCTATCGATGAAGAAGTCGATGTCCGACAACTCTACAAGATCCAAAACAATGCAGATTACATAGAGCCAAATATCCATGGAGAACTGCATTTAGGCAACCAATACTTAGTTGGTTATAATTCAGACACTAAATTATATGATTGGGAGATCGAGAACTACGAAACACAAGCAAGAGGGTCCTGGACTATCCAAAAAGTGCAGAAAAAGCCCACCCAACAGTGCTTCATAGTGTCCATTGTCCCAAAAATATTTGAGAAGAAAATTAGGGAATACCCTATCTTACAACCTACCAATGTACATACTACACAACTACCAAGATACAAGGAAAGGGAATCACTAGTCATGCACGTCGAACAAGTTTCCAAAAATATTGGTGAACATGGCTGACTCCAAAGCCTAGTAGAGACTTTCACAGGACAAGCTACTCGATGGTGGGATACCCATCAGACAAGACTGCAGACCTGGACAACTGCTTTGACTTACTTTGTCAAAAGGTTTGGAGGAAAGAAGTTAACCCAACAAGCTCAGATACCTCTATTCACTCAAGGTCAGAACCCATAAGATCATATTAAGACATGCGAAAAAGAGTGGAGAAGACTTGGATACAAGGATGAACGAGCATGGCCACACTTGTTCCCATCAACCCTCACCGACTTACCAAACAAATGGTACAAAATGGAAGAATCTAGAGGTGAAACCTTCTTATGGCACGAACTCAGGGAAAATTTCATTAAATATTTCAACTTTATACCTCAAAATGAAAACTTGGTCGAAACAACAAAACAAATTAAATAATTTATACAACCGACCGAAAACAAACCCTTAAAAGATAACCGACACACAATGAAATGTAACACTATACAAACATGGGTACAACCACAGTCGACAAGACTAGAGTTAGAAAACGAACACACAGAAGGAAAAAGCTTTATATGGAAATCCAACCATGTCGAAATGACCAAACCTATTTGTACAATCCTGAAAGTAGAAACAACCGACAAACAAGATACCGACAGAATGACTGCAGCCGACTTCCCTGCCACATTATCACAGTTCAAAGAAAGAAGTCGACCAATCAATGAAGCCAAAGCACCAGAATGGCTAGATGCTAAAGTCAAAACTAAAGAATTCGACATCTCAAATGATGATCGACCAAAAAATGGCAAAGATTGGTGACTACTGGAGCAAAGAACAGACCACAGAGACAGTGAACTTATTGAAGGAATCCCAAGATGTATTTGCTAGAGATTATAAAGACCTCAAAGGCTTAGTCCACAAAATGGGAGAAATGAAAATTGACACCAAACCTGATGTTCGACCTGTGAAGAAAAGGCCTTATAAACTAGCTCACAAATACAAGGAGATAGTCAAAAAGGAAATTGATAACATGCTGGTAGAAGGCATTATCTATCCCATCAACCAATCAGAATGGGCAAGTCCAATGGTTGTACAACCTAAGAAAAATGATCTGACTAGACTAAGAATTTGTGTCGACTTCAGGGAACTAAACAAAGTGACACTGACAGACCCATTTCCAACTCCCTATGCAGATGAAATCTTGAATGAGGTCATAGGACATGAATGCTACTCATTTACAGATGGATTCTCAGGCTATAACCAGGTGCCAATAGCTAAAGAAGACCAGAAGAAGACAACCTTTGTGTGTGAATTTGGTTCATTTGCTTACAAATTTGTGCCTTTTGGATTAAAGAATGCACCTGTAGTATTCTCTAGAATTGTTGTCAAAACATTTCAAGAATATATTTACAAGACCATGGCAGTATACTTTGATGATTGGAAAATATACTCCATGTTAAAGGATCATTGCAAATGGCTCAGAATTATGCTGGAGAGATGTCGACAGATTCAAATCTTCCTAAACATCAAGAAACACATATTTGTGACCCCCATAGGGATATTTTTAGGGCACATCGTCTGTAAGGAAGGCATTAAGGTCGATTTTGCCAAGATTAAAATTATCCTCGACCTAAAACCACCAGTAAACCCAAAACAAGTTAGGGTGTTACTTGGCCACATAGGCTATTACAGGAAATTCATCAGATATTATTCAGATATGACCTATCCTGTTGAAGAACTACTACAGGAAGATCAAGATTTTAATTGGACAGAGGAGTGCCACATATCATTCGAAAAACTAAAAAGAAAGCTAGTCGAAGCACTAATCCTAAAGTTTCCAAACTGGTCGATCAAATTCCATGTTCACATTGATGCATCAATCCTAGAAATAGGAGCAATCTTAACTCAACCATGAGATGATGGAATGGATTATCCTATAGTTCACAATAGCAGAAAATAAATAAGGCTGAAAGAAACTATTCGATAATAGAAAGAGAAGCCATAGGAATGGTCTTTGCACTAAAAAAATATTGACATTATCTCTTAGCCAACCCATTTATATTCTATACCAACCATTAGGCCCTGAAGTATCTCGTCAATAAACCACTACATCATGGAAGGATCTGTCGATGGCTACTTCTCTTCCAAGAATTTGAGTTCGAATTCGTTTTCTGACCAGGCAAGTTAAATGTCGGGCCCGACCATTTATCCCGTATCGACACAGGAGAAGAACCAACAGGAGTCGACGATGACTTACCTGATGTACATTTATTTCAGATAGAAGCAGTCCCAGCAGAACTAGAAGAAATAGCTCAGTTCTTGGAAGATGGACATGCACGAGAAGGTATGAACACCAAGAAAAAGCAGATCTTAGTTATGAAGGCTGCACCATACAGTCTTATTAATGGATTTTTATAAAAAATGTGATTAGATGACATCCTCAGAAGGTGTGTACTAGAACATGAACGAGACAACATTATGTAGGAGCACACTATGGACCTGCAGGAGGACATTTTCAAGCGGACACAACTGCAAAGAAAATCCAACAGTCAGGATTATGGTGGCCGACACTCCATAGGGATTGTAAAACTTTTGTCAGTCGATGTGACATATGTCAACGACTAGGTCGACCCCTGCCTACCATAGAAATTCCTTTGATATCAGTAAACCCAAGTTTGACATTTGAAATCTGGGCCATAGACTTTATAGGACCATTTCCTATACTAGCAAAAAGGACAGGTACAAGGTATATCATTACTGCAGTTGAATATGTAACTAAATGGGCAGAAGCTGAACTAGTTGACACATGTTCTACTGAGATAGCTGCTAAGGTTATCTATGAGAATATCATCACTAGATTTGGATGTCCACTAACCTTGATTAGAGACCAGGGAATACACTTCATCAACAGAACTATCAAAACCCTAACCGACTAGTTCCAAATCGACCATCATCGGAGTACAGCATACCACCCTTAGTCGAATGGAGCAATTCAAGCATTTAATAAAACACTAACAAGAGGACTAACCAAAATATATAATGCTGATAAGGATGACTGGAACAAGAAAATACCCGCAGTATTATGGGCATACAGAACAACGTATAAATGATCGACCGACCAAACTCCTTTTCGACTAGTCTATGGACAAGAAGTAGTAGTTCCACTACACTTCCAACAACAGACACCTATCATCGCAGAAATAATACATGTCGATGTCGAACAAGGCAGGAAGGACCGACTATTGCAACTCAACAAACTTGAAGAGCATCGACTAATGGCAATACAACATCAAGAAATCCAGAAACAACAACAGAAAGCTTGGCACGACCGCAACCTCAAGAACAAAAACTTGTCTGTTGGAGACCTTGCCTTACTATTCAATAGTTGGGTAACATGTTAACCTAAAAAACTCCACACAGAATGGATGGGACCTTATGTCATCAAAGGGATACATCCCAATGGATCAATCCAACTAAGGACGTTACAGGGCATATTATTTCAGAAGCTCGTTAATGGAGCCCAACTAAAACAATACAAAAACTAATTCACCTAAAAAAAAATAATCATATAATGACCATAACCGTCAACCAAAAGCCATAAAAACCTAAAAATTCAAAAAGAAAAATAATACCCTACAGATAGAAAACTATGACATGAAATAACCATTTCGACAACCAACATTATGCCCATCGACATAACACCATCGACCATTTTCATCGACCGACCACTCCCATCGACCATTCTCATAACTGACATTGACTGACGACCTCGATAGTCCCATCGCGCATTCATGACATCGAGCGCCAAAAGAAATTCACCATTAATGCACACTCAAGTGTTCCAGTTGGAACATCACATCCGCCATTAATACACCCATCGACACACACATCCACAGCATCGTCTATAAATACTAGATCACCGAAGAATCATTCACCGCAATCCATACAGAGAGAGCATCAGAGCATCCAGTCGACCAGAAGCCGAGAACCCCTTAGTGAAATTGACCACCAAACTGACACAATGACCCCCAAACAAACTAGAGCCTCGACCAAAGCCAAGGAACTATAGGCTGCGGATACACCTTTAGTCCGCAGGTTAAAAAACATTAAAAACGCCAAGGTCTAGGAAGGCTCATGGCAAAAACTATGGACCGAAATGAAAGAATGGGCCTTTGTCAACAAAAAGGCCACTTAAGCTGCAGAGAAAGTCAAACGCAACACTATCTTCGGCTGTGTCAATGCACCAATTATGGCCATCTTTGGTGGCACGAAGGAAACTGCTGTCAAATTCATCATCAGCTGGTATCACAATGGCCAGTTCTACTTTGACCAACTGGTCGACATCTCTGGAGAAGTCATTTCCAAGCTCACCGGTCTGTCCAATGAAGGAAACCCTGTACCAGTCGGTATCAAAGAAGGATTGGTCGAAGAGCTCATTGGGTCATCTTCGGGAAAGAACTCCAAGGGGTTGATGATTAGCCAAATCACAACCCAGATGCCATAGATTGTGGCCAAAATAATCGCAATCACACTCACCCTGGCAGGTCGAGGCAGTGACCTTAAGTTAGACATGCTAGAAGCTGTCGACACCATTGCCACCGATGGACGAATATATAGATGGGCGGAATATGTCACCGACATGGTGAAGACCATCTACTAAAGATGTCAAGAAATAGGAGGAATCATCAAGTTCCCCGCCCTCATCTTATGGATTGTCATGTACCACATCTGCCCAGAGGAGAGTCCAGTCTTTTAGGAACCATCGAGGTTCGACATGTGGATATTTAAGCCATTCTCCCAGAGAGGAACGTTGCAAAAACTTGAGAGAGGAAAGGTCTTGCTGGAGAACTGGTTTCAACAACTCAAATTCCGCATGACTAGATGGAGGGTGCCTCAAAACATCCGAAGAAATATACCGACGAACTCCCCCATCTAGCTAGAGCTCGACCATACCTCAGTGTGGTACATGCAGGGCGACAATTCAAACTCCAAAGCCCTCGACTACTATCCATCTATCGACCAGATATTTTGGGAACTGTCTCGACAGGCCAAAACAAAAATACCAGTACCAACAACAACAAAGTAGATCGACTTCTCGATCGAGGAGCCGCTCACAGACTAGGAAAAATATGAGGACTATGAGCTCAAACTCTATATCAGCACCTTTGTGTCTGAGGAGACACCGGTCGAACACATCGGTCGAATACAAATAACAATCAAACCTTTGACCGCAAAGAAGGCAGAACCCCATACCGTACAGCCATAGCCACAACAGCAGGTAATTCCTCCGGCTGCAAAAAGCGTTGCCACGACCCTGGAGCCAAGGGAGGAGACAGAGCCAGAAAACCCCGAGTATGTTGTCACAAAAGACATTATTCAAAAACTGTCAAGGGAGATAGCAGTGGCCAGGAAGAAGCTCAAAACACAACAACAACAACAAGGTAAATGTAAGCGTAAACTTATCCTTGCCGACTCATCAGAATATGAGGAGGAACTGGCAGCCATGGCCCTCGACATCATAGAGGATGCCGAAGCAAACAAGGTGCCGGTCGAAACCCAGTTCCAAAGATTCGTTGACACAGGGGCACAAGCAAGTCGACCGAAGAAAGATAAGACTACGACGACACCTGAAAATGTTGTCGATCTTGTGTCGACGCCTCCACCTCCATCACCGACGAAAATAACTGAGGAACAAGTACCGACACCACAATCAGTAAGCCCCATCGACTTATGCAAAAGTGTGATGACGGAGGCTGTGAAAGCAAAGTTCGACAAAGATAGAGATTTACAGGTGTTCATTGAGAAACTGCCTGACATATTTACATCGGCACACAATATCTCTACAAGATCACCTCTCTTCACGACTGGAGGATACCAACCAGGACAGGATGCACAGTCCAGAACATTTGCAACCATTATGTCGACTTTTGAAAGAAATCCCGACAAGGAGGCTGTAGTGATTGCACGTCGGTACTCGACTATCACATCGACCGTAACTCAAGCTGACCCACCAGCCATCGCACCAAATGAAAGAGAAAAAAATAAGGAGGACATAGCCCAACAAATTAACCAAATGTTCTTCGATGTAGGCTCGCCCCCTCACCCCGAAAATCTACCACTCACCCACACTTCACCCAAACCAATCACCCCCGATCATTCGCCAACTCCATCATCACCACAACCACCATCTCCACCACCACCACCACCACCCGACTCAGAGAAAGGCCCACCACAACTAGCTGCATCCAAACAACCAGAGGCGGTAGCCATCCCACCTCCCCAACCAGAGAAACCATCGGCCTCTATCCCACAAACCAAAGATCTCGCCTCGACTGTTGCAGGTACATAGGAAGCAGATAAAGAAAAGCATAAGAAGCGGAATGAGAAACAGAAGAAGGAGCATCATGGACAAGCTTCAAAGGTCCAAATCAGATTGAAGGATGCAAGCTCCTTGACTGACACAGAGCTAGGACAAATCCTCAAGACCCTAGCAAGTGAAGCAAAGACGAGGAGTGAGCAAAGAATAAGGAACTCAATGACAAAAACACAGAACAGGTCGAGTTTCTCGACAAATGCAGGAATCTGGCCCAGTCCGTCATGTCGGGCCCCATAGAGGTCGACACAGACAAACTGCTCGAAATGTGTATCAGTTATTTGAGAGCATGGTGTCGGCACTCCAAACGCACATTCAGGAAACAAAGGGGGGACAAAAAGAGGAAACTGCCCGAATCCTAATGGCACAACACACTGCATTTTCTGAAGCCTATAAAGTGCTGCAGGATCATATGGAGGAGTCTGTCGTAACCAAAGAAATACTAAGAGACTGGCCTAATTACTACGAGCAAGTATATCAGTAGACTCGACAGACTCGACAAGGGATTCAGGCATTAGAAAGAAGAAAAACCACTGAGGAAGCACTCCGAATGACAATAGAAGAATAGATAGTGCTTGAAACCGCCAAACTGCAACGACTAGAAAGGGAAGCAAACCAGTGGGTACAACAAGCTCTCCCTAACTTGGAGAAATTCGACATCATCTTCCCACAGATGAAACGACTTATCGAGACTGTGGAGGAAAAGGACCATTTTTTGGGTCTCGACATGGAGAGGATAGCTGAAGTCTCCATTTCAGAGAAGATGTTGATCTTATCAGGCTTGACCACACTCACCATCGACATCCAAAATTTTTTGCAGAGTTGGACAGATTTCCAACATCACCTCGCAGTATTATCCCCAGCCATTGTAGAAATCTGCGTACAGAAAAGACTGACCATCAAACTTCACAGCTCACCATAATAACTATTGAGACTAGCTATGAAGAATTTTGTACCTCCATGTTTCTTCGGGACAAAGAAACGTTTTGTTCGTGGGGGAGATGTAGAAGGAGCAAGTCGATAACTCGACTTGAATGATAGCCAACTTAGTCGATCAGCCGACTTAGTCGATCAGCCAACTAAGTCGATGGGCCGAATTAGTCTATCAGCCGACTAAGTTGGTTGACTGACTAAACTAGAGATTAGGTCGGCCACCTAAGGTCGTGTCGGTTCACAGAACCGATAGGTAGTTATTTTGTAACTGTTTTGTAATCATATATTATAGGATGTTGAGCCAGATGAGAACTCAGTTCAGTTCTCTGTATTGTATGGAATCATTTGTATAATATAATCTGTTAATTCACCTATTGGTTCTTATCTCTTGTCTTTGTTTTATATATGTGTTTTAGTATGTATTATTGGTAACCTTATGTGATCAGTGAGATTACAACAGGTATAGGGACACCACTTTTTGAAAAATGGTACCAGTGGGTATGTCGAGGGTACTGTATATATATGTGTGCTATAATCACATCATACATGCATATAGATTTCTTCATAAATTATGAATCATGATTCATAATTATAAATTTGATGATTATTTGAATAGTGAACATTCAGATTGAAAATTTGATAAATCATAGACTCAGAAGATCTCAATTAGAAGACTGGAAGTTACATAAAATTTGATAAATCATTGTATGAGGCAGCTGCAACAGAGAATCAAACTCAGACATGAAAGTACACTTGAAACCTTATTTTAAACCCCTATTTGTACTGCTGTTACAGGCAATACAAAATCAAAAATTGCCAAATATATTCCTGTATTGATGTGAGTGTAATTCTCAATATTAAATACATATGTATATTTTTTATGTGCACATTTGGTAGTCAAATTATGTTCCATGAGTGTTGAACACAAAACCTAAAAAACATTCATTGTAAATCAATGTAAAATCAATCTACTAGATTTGGACAATATTCAGTGGAATACAGTGTCGAAAAGTGTTTGACATAAGTCCTGAACCAAACTCCATATGTAGTTAGCAAAAAATTAGTTCGGATTTGGTGGGGGGTCATTGCATTTTCCCCAATTAATTGCATTTTATTGAGTCGCCCGTACCCTTGAAGTACCCAAATATGGGGTACGAAGTACCCAAACACGAGGTACGACGTACCATTTCGCTTATAAGTACCCTTTTTTATTACGAAGTCTCGGGTACGTGGACTCAGTAAAAAGTACGGCAAGAGACGTTACACGTACCCTACGTGTACCCAAGTACCCGGTACGGGTATGGGTACCCTGGCAACATAGCTTCTAACACATATAACTAAATACTACTAGATGGGGTGAGCAATAAAACATGGCATTTGACTTGTTATCTTCATACATATTATATAATGCCTTTCAAAAGGTTCACAGTAAAAGGCTTCACCTAATGATAATGTAAGATTTCAACAAAACAGAGTGGTGAAAGAGATTTAATAATAAAAAAAGCTAATTCAAAGTGCCAAGAATGATGTAAATGAACACTATTGTTTTGCATAAGCTTCCCAGCCCTTTCTTCCCCAATTTCCAGTTTGGAGGCTTTTAGGTCATTCACAAGCTTACACACTTCGAGAAGTATTTCTCTGCACTCTAAATTTGATCGCTGCCAGTGCAGTGGGCTCTTCAGACTCAGGGCCTCAACTATTGAAGAGATATTGACCATACTTTCACAAAACAAGTTTTGCACAATTTTCCAGCCTTTTAGTTGTACCTCCCGACTCAAGAGGTTCCAGCAAGTATGGTTTTCCTCTTCTACATTCATTCATTGTTGTTTGCTTAGCTGTAATTTCCATTGAGATGCCACAAGATTCTTACGGAGAAATGAAAGATTTGTACAATCTAATTCCTTTGTTCAGACTTACCTTGGTGGCTTTCTATGGCCTTGTCCATTGGAATAATTTGTGTAATCCTTCCATAAGTTGAACTTTATGAATTTCAACATCCAAAAAGTCGGCACCCTTCCATTCTCCTTATTCCACCCTTGTTAGCAAAGAAGACAGTTTAGAAAAAAACCTTTGGTTTTCATCATATCGTTGTTCCTTTTGGATGAGCAAGTGAAACTAGAAAAGGCATGATATTCCGTAAACTCGTCATGGTGAGAGTACTAATGATTCCCTACCATGTGCTTCCTAAAGTCTCCTCAACTGGTTGCTAGTATTTAATCATTTACAACTTGGTCTTCGTTGCTGCTCTTGTTGCTACTCTTGTTGGCACATACATGTGTGATGCATTTTCAGCTAACAAGGGGAGAAAGCCAAAATAATATTACAACATTAAAACTTAGTACACCTCTACTTGTTCCCTTTGTAGACCTTGTACCTATTCCATGGTTGTCAATTAGCCTTAAAAGACCCACAAATGCAAACACTCTTCAACATAATATATTTCTTGGGTATGGTTTCTATGCACGCGGATATTAGTACTAGTATAGAGTTCATTTTAGAAGGTGGTTCTCCCTTATGAACCTCCTCTTTGACATGGTTCTCTCCATTGACATGCTACCTTTTTCACTATAGATGCAAACATGCATTCTTCTCCCATGACCTTAGCTATCCACTTTCTGTTAGGTTTGGCTGTCAAGTTCTTAGCATGAAGCTCAGGGTGTAGCTTTGACATCTTGATATCCAGTTCATTTACAATGGCTACAGTAGTTCTTACTAAAACTAAGATTACTTTGAATTTTCTCCTCTCTTAGGCTTCTTTGAACTTTCTGTTGGCAAGAGGAAGTGAGCTTAGGGTCCTTCTTCGTCTTGAAACATTTTGACACTCTAATGAAGGCTAGTTTTTTTCAACATGAAGCCACATGATGGCCTCTCAATCCAACAAAGAAACATGGATTGAGGTACCAATAGTTAAAAAACTTTCCAACCCCTTTGTTTGAAATGAAAACAAATAAAGTATGTATTTCTTTGTTCATACCTTTTTCGTTTGTGTGTACACTAGTTAGCTAGTTTGTTTTAGATACATAGGCATGAGCTCAAAACTGAGGCATGTACTCCGAATAATAAGATTTTGAATTGATCTTTTGCGGGGATCTCTTCTCTGAAAAAGCATGCAACAAATTGGTTTCTTTTTGACAATATAGAACTCAAATTCTTGTGAGTCTCAAGTGGAACATTGACTATTATTGGAGAATTTGTTGAGACAATTGTGGATCTAAAACATATTATTATTTTATCATAAATAAACTTAAGGTACAATCTCCATATAAAGAGTAGCACTTTATCATTTTTTTTCATGGTTGGACCATTGGAGTTTTCCTCTCCTTAAAGATTAATGGACATATATTTTTTGAAGCATATGTGAAGTATAAGGGTTTCTATCCTATCAATGTGTGGCTTATGTTTCTATTTCTAAATGTTGGTAGTGATGTGTAAACTTTCTAGAACATGCTTTTGGGGCCATATGAGAAGGGTATATCTACCATGATGGAAGGGTTTATGTGAGGAGTCTCTCCTTCTATTTACCTTTGATGTATTATGCATGGTTTTATTAACTTTGTCCTATCAGCTTCTATACTTGTTGTTTGTAATACTTTATTGCACATGTCACACTCAATTATTAGTGTTTTGATGTGGCGCCTTTTTAGACCCTCCTAGTTTATTTTCTACAGTCATTTTTTGACATGTTAGGGATTCATTGTGGCATGATTTAGAGGCCCTTCTTGTCTTATCCATTCATAAGCTTTCCCTCTTGTATTATCCTCTTGACTCCATTTTACCTTATTGGTATAGCTAATCTCTTGATTCTTCCATCACATTTATATTTTATGCTACACTCATTTTGTAAAGGCTTATTCTCTATGTATCACCTTGAGCATCAATGCTATAGCCTAAGAAATCTTATATAAGGATACCTCCTTAGAGTTGAAGGAGAGGCAAACTAAAATTGGAGAGGGTGTTAGTGAGGTGACAATAGGTAGCCCCTATTAGATAACCTTGGGTTAGAATTGTTATTATGGGATTTAACTTAACATTTTAGTTAGGGAGGTAATATTTTGGCACCATTGTTAGGGATAAAGTCAATTTCCCGGAATTTGTAGCCTTTCTATATTGAAATTATAAATGCACATTTTTGAAAATCAATAGCTCATTATAGCTATCCAATGAGGGAAACAATACCTTGTCCTATTACAAAGTTCGAAGACCTTGTTGGGTGTAGAGGTGAGCACATACAACAAATTTGAAGGAACTTTTGAGCCCCACCTTGGTGATTCCATAAGAGGTATAATTTAGATTTGGTTGCAGTCCTATATTTTGAACGTCAAGTTGAAGAATGATGAAGTAAAGGAGCATGTAATGATTCCAAGATAATGGGGACAAAGGGTCCATCCCTTTGGATTTTACATGCATTCTAGGATATCCCCACAAATGCAAATATAAAGTATGAAAAGAACATGGTCCAAAGTTCTATGGGGATCTTAATCTTACTTCATTACACGTTGCAACTTTCACTGAGTTCCTTGCACATTTTAATATTTACCATAAAGATATCATGTTGAAGGCATATGCATATTATTTTAAATCAAGGCATGTAGTTCAATGGTTTTTTAATTTTGGAGAGTTTCCTTCCAGATGTTATACAGTGTGCCATATCAGTTATTCCAAAGGGAAGGGGTCTTTTTTATTGTAAAGGCCAAATTTGGGGATTGCTTATGTAAAAGTGTTGGTCTCGTGGAGCTCAAGACCCATGGTGTTTTCACGGTATCTCATATTGGTTTTCATTCTAGAAAGTGTTATCTTAGTGGCATTGTTGAATGCCCCTTGATGGGTGGAAGCCCCCTGTCATGTTGGGACATTTAATACCTGGGTTGGTGTTCGATGCTTCTTGGGATGACTCCATTTGGACACATGGATTACGGGTTGCTAGCCACACTCATGTTTATGCTTTGTAGAAGGTGATTGTGCATGTAAGGGTTTTCATATCTGTCAGTAGCACACCTCATTTATGCTCACTTGGACCTATTTTTCTCTTGCATTCACCCTCATTTTGGCTCAAGCATGCTAAATTGATGATGATCTCATCCTTTTGAAGAGGTCATACCACCTAAAGGAGGAGGGCATTGAAGGAAAAAACACATTGTTGGGGTTAGTTGGGGCATGAATTCCTCCTTCCATGCTCAATGTTTCATCATTTTTCGTCATTATTTTATGTATCATGTGGTTTAGTCCCTGACTTGTGGGCGATGAACCCTAAAAAACTCATTTAAGTCATTTTAGGTTGGTCAACATAAAAATGAGGTTAAATTAGCCTAAATTCATATATAAATAATGCTATCCACCTCATTTGTAACACAAGATCATAGGATCAGATAAAGTCATTTCTCTTTTTCTACTTGTCTATATTGGCTAAGTGGTGCACACCTCCCTTCTTAGAATCTAGAAGATTTAATGTGTACCTATTATCTTCGTATTTGAAGGTTAATACTTAATCTGGCAATGCTTGTCTACAGGGAAGAATTCTTGAGAGGGTTACTCTCTTCTTCTTTGCTTTTCTTTTGTGGTAAGATATTTGGTTCTCTTGTCTTGCACTTTCAGAGAGATCCAAGGTTATAGTTAATTATGGTTTTTATGCATGATAACAATGCCTTGTAATTTAGACATCTCTCTCTAGAGTGTCTCTTTTGTTAGTCCATTGGAACCTCTCTTTTCCCTAATTAGGTAAAGACTAACACAACCTAGGGTTTCTTGGGTTTTCCATAATTCTTCAAAATTGGATTGCAAATTCTTAAGAGGAAGGCCAACCATGATTCCTGGGTGGAACTATAGGGAAGAGACTTAGGTATTTATTTCCTTCATCTTCATTTGGAATCTATTTTATCAAAATTATATACTATCTATTGCAAAAATAAAATCAAATATTGTGGAAACCCTAAAACTTTTATATTTTTCAAAAATCCCAAAATATTATAGAATGCATCCATGGAGGTGAGTTACAATTTTTGGCAAGGAAATTTCGGAAAAAACAAAACAATGTACCTCGATCAATGGTTTAACAAAGGATCGATCGAGGTTTTATTAAACCCTCGATCAAGCTTTTGATAAACCATCGATCGAGGGGATAAAAGCTCGATTGAGGGTTAATCAAAATCTCGATCGAGGTCCTTGTAATTTTTTTTTATAAAAAAGACCACGGTCAGCTGCGACTTTATTTTCCGTTTTCTCCACATAGCACAACCTCGATCTAGCTGGAGTGCAACTGAGCCCTTGACCGAGCTCCAGCGCAAGCCAAAACCACACCCTCCTTTCACGACCACAATGTCAAAGCAGAGAGGTAACACCAAAACCTTGTTTTTAGAAATTTAAATGAAATTTCACTTTTTTTGCAAAGTTTTAAAATTTTAGGTTAAAATTAAAAAAATTCATTGTTATACATGTTTTTAGATTAGTTTTTGCTTAATATGTTTGAAATGTGTGCCGACAAGTAGAAATGTTGTCGGATTTTTATAAAATTGTAATTGAAATTTGTTATTTATTTAAAATTTCATTTTTGTGTTTTATATATATTTTGTCATCCGGTAGCGTTTATGCTATCGCTTTAATTTTTAAATGTGTGCCCGACAAGTAGAAATGCTACCCAATTTTTTTCAATCCTCTGAGAATACATGGAGGATTGAAAAAAATCCATAAGACACAAAGTAAACAAAACCTATATGAACCATAGAGACAATTAGTCAACCCTAGACCCGAGACAAAACATTCATTTTTTATAAAATTTTAATTCAAATTTGTTAAATTTTAACATTAAATTTATAGTTTGTATGAATATTTCTATCAACCAACAACATTTATGCTATCGGTATAATTTTGAAATGTGTGTCGAACAAGCAGAAATGTTGCCCAATTTTTTTCAATCCTCCAAGAATACACGGAGGATTGAGAAAAATCCAAACCCTAGTCGCGAGACAATCATGAACCTTAAACCGACAGATGCATTTTTCTAAACAACCCATATATTTTAATTTAAATATTTTGATATATATATATATATATATATATATTTTTTCCAAGAAAAAAAAGCGTAATTTTATTTCAAGCCGAAGCGATACAAAATTACATTCTGTAGGTGCAAATGCACGTCGAGGACAAGAACAAAGGTCTGCAAGAGAATAAAAAATAAAAACACAAATGTTACAAAATTTTTCTAGGAGTTTGGGATTTTATAATAATCCTCGAGTTTCCCTTTCTTTCCTTTCTTCTTATTTGTCACTTCTGTCCAACCTCCCTGCTGAGGTGTAGCTATAATCAGCTCTTTGCTCACCTGCTCCAGTAAAGGCTGTACTGAGGTTTTGTCTTTATCAGAGTCTGATTTTTTCGATTCATGTGCACGCTTTGACCCCGTTAAGGAAGTAGCCGTTAATTGCGTGTTTTCTGTGTGTATTTCCTTTCCATCATTTTCGGATTGTGGGGGATGTTCCATCACAGTTTCAGCTGTATGCACTATTTCCTCATTGACCTCCTCCTCTTTTTGTACTTCTGGTTCACTTTCCTCACCCTCAGAATCCTCATCAGTAGAGGGAGCATAATCTGCCTGCCATGTTTTCCCCTTGGTCTTCGTCCCCTGTTTCTTTTTAGGAAACCTTTATTATATTTTCCTGTTAGATGGCAGAATCTACATCTAAAGGCGGTATTTTCATAGTCCAGGGCCTGAAGCCATTTGTGCTTCTCATATATTAGCTGGACTTGATCAGGGAGACCCTTGCTAAGGTTGAACTCCACACATATCCATGCATAAGTAAAAAGCCCCTGCTCATTCCGATCTGTATCACTTTTAATAAACTTTCCAAGCAGATTGCCTATTTCTTCCAAGACTAGATGATGCCAGAAAGGAAGGGGCAGATTGGGTAACCGTACCCATACCGGCATTTTGGTTACCACCATAGTGTTGGCATCAAAATCAGGAAACCAGGGTGTTAAGAAAATACCTGCTCTCCCCCAAAACCAAGGGCCCTGCTCAATGATCTTCTGATAATCTTCCTGTGAATCAAACTGTACAACAAAAAATCCTTTGGAGCATAAAAGGATTTGACAATTTGTTGTCCAATTTGTGTAGATCCAGTTATGAAGATCATTAGATCTGGGCCAAAAGCCATTGAAACGGCAAATGAGAGCATTAGTTTGAAGAATACTGAAAAGTTTTGTTACCTCGTTATTCTTGACCTCCAAGGATGGGATATCATCCAGTTTCTCCACTATATACGGCTTGGGTTGTGAAGCTGGTGGTGCTGTTGATGTTGGTGGCCCCTGTGAATGAGCTGCATCCTTGAATGAAGAGGGGCCGGCTGTTCCTCTATTCCCAAATGATCCTCCCCGCAAACGAGTCTTCACATACAGAGTAGAATTCTTAAAAATCTGACAATCCCTCAGCCTATCAGCCTCATTCAGTACTTCACCTCCATACAGAATGTAGAAATAAAATCGAGAGTAACCCTCTCTCTATTCTATCATTGTTTTTATGGTCTCCCCTGTATCTTGAGCAGAAACCCACAACAATATTGCTTTTCCTGAAAGGGTTTTTATAAAAAGCTGGTATTTGACAGCCTCTATCCCGAAGCCAAAATCTGAAAACCGTTCATGAGATTCATACCTTTTTTCACCATATGGATGGACCGATAGAGGCCTAACAGGTCGCATGCAGCCGGATCTCCTATTTGTTTCTCCGATTTTTCGAATAGTAGAAAGACTTTCTTGGAGAAAAGAGTAAGAAACAGAAAATCCCGCGGCCTGTATACTTGCACAGAGCTGTTCTGTAGCCGCTCCACCACGGAGATAAAAGGTAAGAAACCCTGCACCCGCACACCAGATAGCCGTACTAATGTTTTCTCGTTGCAGCTGGTCCATAACACTGATCGAATAGAAAGAAAACAAATGCCCGCCGTCTCTCCAAGGCTCGATGCTCCCAGATCTTCCAATACTGAAAAGAAACAGAGATGTTTCCGACAAAAATAGTTCCCAACTCTGCTGGACTAGTGGGCCGCCTCCACTGCATGGCCCGAGTCGATGACCATCCTTCTCAACAATTACCAGATGAGTCGTCCCTGTAGAGGCCCGACGGCCATGGGCCTCGGCTCTAGCTAGGGCAGAGATTAGGTTTTTTTCAGCACACATCTTTTTTTCCATATCACCATATATATATATAAACTATTTAATTAAAATATTATATTAATTCATATTTATATTTCTTATAAATATCTTTTCATAATAAAATATTATATGTATGTTTTGACTTATTAGTTGACACATTTTGATTTTAGCTTATTGAAAAGTGTATCAGTGTATTTTTGTTTTTCTAAATTCAAACAAAAGTATTATGAAAACGTGGATCATCCTCTTTTTTTTTTTTACTTTTTGAAGGAAAATAATAATAATAATAAAGTGTATAAATTTGGATTTTAATTTATAAAAAGTGTGATTATATAATTTTGGATTTATCAAGGAAAATTAAATGGAAATATTAATGAAGTATATAAGATTTGATTTTAAATTATGAAAAAATAGAAGTAATTTTTAAATTAAAAAAAATCAAATTAAAAAATTAATAGAAATTCATGATTCATTTTGTTTTAAAGAATATCAAATTAAAAATAAAATAGACTTTAATTAATTAAATACATAAGTTGTGACTTTAAATCATAAAAGAATTTGAAATTATATTTATTTAAAAAGTTGAAATGAAATTATTAACCTACATATTAATTGGAGTATAAGTTTTCATTTGTAAAGATAAAGTTAATGATATAATTATAATTTTACAAATTAATTTAAAAATAAAATTATATTTTAAAAATGTATATAAATTAATTTACAGAATTATAATTTTAAACATTAGTTTAAAATTAGATATTTTTTTAAATGTTTATGAAAGAGTTAATAAAATATATCAAATTAAATTTTAAATTTTAGAAAATTAAATTAAATTTTAAATTGTACTATATGGCTCTAAATGTGTTCTCTAACCTAGTAAATCATTAAAACAAATAGAAATTTTACAATGTCTTCTCTAACTCAAGCTCAAAAACAAAACATATATACCCAAATTAATTAACAAACATACATTCCACCACCAACAATCCAGAAGCAACCAACATTCTGTTACAACTGATTTTACCACACATGGTTGATCACACTTTTATGGCCTTCCCTGTCTCTCTGCGGACTCTTTGGACCCCATGGACCAATATTGTAACTTTGATGTTTCCAAGATCATCCCTAAAAACACCTATTATTTGATGTATGCGACTTTTAATCCCTTTCTCGCATATATACGCGGATATTACCCTTAAACCCGCGTACATCAGGATGTGTGCATAAGTCCAAATACTTTTGGAGTTTTCCTTGATGTGGATCCGAATCACTTGTCTCTTGGCCTTCCATATGCCTAGAGATCACTCAAATTTGACCTTCCATTACCCCAATGAAGCACTATATAAGGAACCCCTCAGATACATTGAAGAAGAGGAATTAAAGAGCAAGATAACTATCGTCCATTGTTTCCATAGCTTGCTTGTACTTGAGTCTGCATCCCTTTGTCCATTGGAGCACTTTGTGTTATTCCCAAGATTTCCTTTTCTTGTGGGATTACTTTCAAGAGATGGAGTATTGAGGTGGTGGAGGCCCAGGTGGAGGAGTCAGTTTCTCCGGTTCACAGACATGCTGACAGAGGTTGTTGCTTGTGTAATCTCTGATTTTATTAATAGAAATATGTTTTCCTGTCCAATGATGTGCATTTAAATGAATATTGTATCCATGGATGTGTTTAATTGATTATACATTATTGATTACATATGCTAGAGTAGATATAACACCATATTATATAGCATGCTTGTCTTGTTTGCTGTTGTTGAGAGCAAATTGCCAACACAAGCAGGATTGGAAAAAGCTCAACGGAGATCTACTTCAACCGTCTGCAATAAGGTATGATTCGAGATCCTTTAGTGTTAGATACTTTATTTCTCTTTCATAATGGGAAGGGAATGATTTTTGCAGTTTTTCTGTCTATTGTGGTACACCCCACGCCATAGGAAGTTTCTCTCCATAACAGAATTGGCAACCATACTGGGGAGGTTCCTAGTTGTTTTTCTTTGGGGGTTTTTTGGCATGCAATGTGCTTGAATTGCTCTAATTTCTCTGTTTCTGTGTTGGGCCTGGGAGCATGTTTTCCCAGTAGTGGCCTGTAGGAGTAAATTTTGTCTCAGCTTTTCTATTTTCGTTATTTCTCTCTCTTTTTCTTCCCGTACGCGGGTTTTTCTTTCACAGTCACGTGTACACACAGGTTTTCTTGGAATAGTCGCGTATGTATGCAGGTTTACTGAGAACAGTCGCGTATGCCCTGATTTTTTGCTTTTTTGGGAAGATTAAGTGTTGCTTTGTGAGTTTGGATGATTGCTGAGTCTTCTTGGATGCTTCTTGAGTCTGTTTACACCCCTGTTTCTAACCAGAGACTTCTTTTAATTTGATTTTTGAAAATGTTCTTGTCATTCCATTTTCAACTTTTTGTTTTGAGATTAGTGCATTAGGTCTCTTTTACCTTGGTGCTTTGCTTGGATGTTGTTTGTGAGTGGTTCAAGAGTCTAAGGGTTGTTAATTTTTCTTTTTATCTCATTTAATTCAAAAATACAAAAACATTTTGCTTTTTGCATAGTTATGCATTATTTGCATTTTGCATTAGCATGGTACTTGCATTAGGTTTGCTTGGTGAATATTAGTCAGATTTTCATATAGGAATGATTGCATATACATTTGAAGGAAAAATTTTTCACTTCATGTAGTAGCATACCCTATTTTTCATTCAACACAGTGCATTTGCATTGATTGTTAGGTGTGCATTTTACTTCTTGTTGTGTCATAACATCATTAGTTGCACGTTCATTTACCCTTTGAGTAATAAAGCCAATTAAAATCAACGCATAATAAAATGAATTAAACTCTTTTCTTTTCTAGGGTGCACCAACAAGAATAGGTTGTAGGGTCTTGGAATAGTTCATTGTGAGTTAATTCTCCAAGACCACTAAACAAAACAATTAGGTGTCTATCTAGGTGAGAGTGTGAAATCCTTTATATAATTAGTGTTTCTCAGGATCCTCCTCTTACAAGGGAGTTAAGCACGGGGTAGTGTGAGCAATCATGATTGGGATGACCCATGGTTGTGATTGATTAGCATCGAAGATATTTCTAGGACTATATTCGTATCTGGGGGCCTTTGAGGTATTGGCTAGTGCACCCCTGGGGTACTAGTTGTGCTATCAGGCTTTGGGCTTTGTTACCCCGCCCATACGGTCAATCCCTCTTGCGACTTTCTGCTTGAGCATTGATTATATTGAGGTGACCTTAGTTGCCTTACCTAGGTTATCGAGGGAGTATTTACAAAGGTTATTCTATAGGTGTACTGGCCAGGTAGGGGTTGGACAACACAGTCGCTATATGCATTGAATATGAGGGCCAATATAATTGTTTACGAACCTCTGCTTGTTGTGTATGGGAGTCTCAAGCCTCTCCTAGGTGAGAAATACCTGCTTCATTTGGGAGCTCACATATCCTACCCTTGGTTTGCTTGTGATTTGGATTTACATTTTTAGGTGTATGCTCTGTGCACGCTAGTTTGCCTAGGGTTTGCGGTAATTAGATTGAGTCTTTTATTTTTTGATTCATTGTGGATTTGGGCGTGGCACCTTGCGGTTCTCGTCATTTATTAGGACTTTCACCTTCCACCTCTCCTCCCTCTTTGGGAGAGGAAACCATACAGTCTGGGCGGATTACTTCTCACTTTGATTCACACACCATGGGAGATCATGAGGATGAGATTCCAGAGATGTCCTCTCCACCTCACAAGGTTGGGGAGGAAGATCCTACTAGCACATATGATGCACCACATGAGCACCCTTCACGATCTGGTTATGATCCCTCATTCATAGGTTTCCGGTATTGGATATCGGACGATGAGACTCACTATGAACCCACAAGCACTAGTCATGTTATATATGACATGCCTGATATCCCTGCACCCGATTCGACATATCATGCCGAGTCAAAAGTTGACCCTAGCACTACTCTTGGGGGCACTCCCATTTCTTTCCATGCAGAGAGATTTGGGGGCACTAGTCACATTGCACCTTCCATCCCTATGGTGGAGGCATCTTCACATGCTCATCCTAGACCTAGTGTTAGTAATTCTATGTGGATACCAGAACTGAGATGAGTGAACATTGAGAACACCAATTACATTCCTTCATATGTCCCTTCGTCTTCGAACCCTATTCCTTTGAATGCATTCTTAATGTCCCATCCTCCCCCTAGTTCATGTGGGCCTTCAAGTTGGAATGTTGCTACTAGCCATGTTCATTCTGCGACTGTTAACACGGTAGTATCTTAGAGCCGAGTACCTCCTGTTGTGTCAGCAGGTCATGTACCTGTTTCTGGATTGTCTCATGTTCTAGGTCATGGAGCTCCCCATATCCCTAACTATGGTCCTTCTCATGGTACATCCCATGGAACACCTTATGGAGCTTTCCATGGACATTCTTATGGACTGTAGTATGGACAAAACTATCAACTGTATGGGTATGGGTATTAAAAACCCGCTTACTCTTCCAATTATGGATTTGTAGCACCTCATAATCAAGGTACCAAAAATCACAATGCTTCCATGCATCCCTTCATGGGTCAAATGGGAGGAGGTTATTATGGCCAAGGCCATGGTATTTATAGCAATCAACCTTAAATGAACCAAAAATACCAGGGAGTGTGGCATTGACCAGCTCAACCTAGGCTCTCTTTCCTTGCAACATTGAACTTACATGGTTTGTCAAGATTAATGAATGATCCTATATCTCATAACTCAACATGGCCGACAGTACCTAAAAATATTCCTTCAGACATTCCCAAGTTCGAAGGTAAGGCTGGTGAAGATCCTAGTGAGCATGTCACCACTTTCCACCTTTGGTGCTCTTCCAATTATTTACATGATGATTCTGTCTATTTGAGGCTATTTCAATGCACCCTCACAGGTCTTGTGGTGAAATGGTATATAGAGTTATCCGGGGGGGCGCTTATGCTACATTTAATGACCTTGCCTTGACTTTCCTTAATAATTTCTAGCTACCCGTATGTTACGACGTCGGTACCGAATTGTTGTCGAACTTCTGACAAGACAAAGCCACACACATTTCGGATCATATTCAAGAGTGGCATAGATGGAAACGAATAATCAAAGCCTTTATACCACCATAGTTTCTTCTTGAGTGGTTCCTCAAATCGTTGTTGCCTTACATCGCGAAGGATGTTTCTACATCCGGAGTCCAAAATGAGGAACAAGCTATCTTTAGGGCACAAGAGTTGGATTTGATCTATGCTCAATCTAGACTTTTGTATGAGATTATTCCAAATTCTCCTAGATTTAATTTCGATCCTAAGGTCAATCCTAGGTCACATGCCGATGGTATTGTTGGCTCTATAAGTACCAAACTTGCAGACACGGTTACGAAACAAGTGAGCCAGTTATCGATTAACCAGTCTGCGTTGGGACAAGATACGACTTCATCTCAACCTACCCAATTTATGAGTGTACTCTCCATGCAATTGTTGAACCTGAAAGGAAACCAGCAGCTTGGAAGGAATAAGAAAAAAGGAAAAAATAATCGTAAGGGTGGGAATAAGAACGTAAATGCTAATAATAATGACAAGAACACTAATGCTGGGGGGGACAATAATTCTAAAAGTAAGGTGAATTTTCCTTGTAAGTTGTGTAAGGACGACCACCTCACTCACTTGTGCCCTCGTATGGAGGACGATTCGAAGTTCATAGCACAGGTCCTAGATGTGTTTACAAATCCTTTGCCTAATAACCAAAATATGAACTCGAGGACCGTTGATCCTAGTTGTGCATCTGGTGGAACTCAAAATCCGCTGGAGGTCACTAGTGGTCACAGTTGCATCAACATGGTGCATGTTGCTAAGGTTGTGACTCGTGCAAAAGATTATGGTTCGTCACAACCAGACCTTGGGAAAGAACCTTCCCCACCCGAGAGCCCTTTACAAATCAAAAAGCCTACGGATAAACCTAAAGCTCCACCTCGCATTCCTAAGGGAGTATTAAATCATTCGGGGCACAATCCTAATGCCCTAGCTTCCTAGAACAATTCGGTTGTCAAGGATTTGGGCTAGACTCCTTGTGCGATGTCCGCGTTAGAAGTGGTTCAGACTTGTCCTCCGCAGAGGAAAGTCTTGTTGCCTGCTCTTGGGGTTAGTGACGATAGCTCTTCTTCCATTATAAAATTTGAAACCATGGGAGTATAGCCTCACTGACCTTACTATGTTTCTCTTTTGATTCATGCAGAGTGTCTTAACAACACGGTCATCATGCGTACTATTGTTGATGAAGGCGCTGCTGCTTCCGTGATGTCTTTGTCTTGTTGGAAGGGCTTAGGTTCTCCCACGTTGTCTCAATCTTTCAACATGTTGACAACTTTCGATGGTAGATCGTTTCGGCTGCACGGTATTCTTCCTTCTCTAGAGGTCCAATTGGGTGGGAAGACCGTCGCTATTGAGGTCGAGGTGGTTGATGTGCCCCTTGACTACATTATTTTGTTGGGTAGGAATTGGATGTATAGTATGCAAGCCGTAGCTTCTCCCCTATTTCGAGTGATATGCTTTCCATTTAATGGGAATATTGTTACAATTGATCAAAATTCATTCCATAATATGAGTGTTAATGCATCATCAAGAGCTTCTATCTTGATTATCGATCATTCTCAGCTGGTAACTGGTAGTGTGGGTGTGGGTATGTATCCTTATCTTATGGGAACCTTTATTTGTCCTGAGCCCATTCTTATGATTGGGTCTAGTCTTGATAGGGTTTCATCCTCATTGAATTCAGTGTCTTTTCGCACTACCCATATGGAAGATCCTTGTATTCTTCCTTCATCAAGTACTTCGAGTGTGCCTATTGAGACAAACGTTCCATTGCCTGCAACAATGGTGGCATGTTAAGTGAATCTTGATCAGCTTGCAGAGCCTAGTCCTTCCTCTTCGCTGACGAAGGAGGAGGACCCATATGTGCTACCTGCATGGGGAGTAGAGTCATCTCACCCACATGATTGCCTCGATGATGTTTTTCCATCGGATGAAGCTATTCTTGAGGCCATGTCTAGGGTTGAGAAACCTTGGGAAGAGTTGCATCATCGATCATATTTTCTTCCTAAGCTTGATCGTATGGAGTGTGATGAATTTAGGGAAATTATTAGCGAGAATATTGATAGCCCCATGGTCCCATTAAGCTCTCCTAGTCAGATGGCTGATGGGAACATGGCTAATTTGTCACCAACAATTCCTATCAATATTTCTCATGATCCTGGCAAGGTTGAGAATGTCTACATTGGGGCGAGTTGTTCCCCCAATGAGATCAAGGCATATACCGAGCTGTTTAAATAGTTTCACAACATTTTTTGCTTTGTCATACGAAGAAATGTCGGGTATAGACCCTCGTATTGTCGAACATGAGATCAAGACTTATTCAGATGCAAAACTGGTTTGGCAACATTTGTGTGCAGTGAACCCTAGAAAAGCACCCACCATTAAAGCTGAGATAGAGAAACTACTTAAACATGGTTTTATCTATCCCATTCCCTTGAAAGAGTGGGTTTCAAATCCCATTCTGGTGGATAATAAGAAGGGAGTGATCCACATATGCACTAATTTCTGTGACTTAAATCGAGCATGTCCTAAGGATAATTTTTCCACACCATTTATTGACCAGATTTTGGATGAGTGTGCGGGAAGTGAGGTATTTTCCTTTATGGATGGTTTTTCCAGGTATAATTAGATTCAAATTAAGCCCAAGGATCAACACAAGACCACATTTATTTGTTCTTGGGGTACTTTTGCATATCAGAAGATGCCCTTCGGCCTTAAAAATGTCGGAGCTACATTTCAGCGGGCCATGACCTTAATCTTTCATGATCTTAAAAAAATTATCGAAGTATATTTGGATGATCTCGCTGCTCACTCTCATTTGAGAGTGCGTCATCCATATCATTTGAGATTATTGTTCAAAAGATGCCGTCATTATCAAGTTTGGTTAAATCCTCATAAGTGCATATTTTGCGTGACTATTGGTCGTTTACTAGGATTCATCATATCCAAGGAGGGTATAAGAGTCGATCCCTTAAAGGTTGAGGAAATACTTCAATTGTCTCCCCCACGTAATATTAGACACCTTTAGTGTTTACAAGGCATGGTGAACTTCTTGCGAATATTTGTGGTTAACTTTTCCAACTTGACTAAAGGATTTATCCATCTTTTGCAGAAGGACACTCCTTTTTACTGGGATGAGCGATCCTAGGAGTATTTCAATGCTCTTAAGAAAACCTTAGCAATGGCCCCCGTGCTTAGTCCACCAGACTATAGCCATGATTTCTTGATTTATGTGGTCATGTCTCAGGAGACGGTTGGTATGGTTTTGGTTCAGGAGGATGAGGAGATCCATGAGCATGTCATATATTATTTAAGCTGAAACCTTATAGATGTGGAACTTTGCTATTCCCATGTGGAGAAGCTAGCCTTGGCCACCGTTCATGCAATTCAACATTTGAGACATTACATTCTCCTTCGCTAATTTTTGGTCGTAGATCATATCAATCCATTTCAATTTGTGCTCACTAGAAGGATGATTGGGGGAAAATATAATAAATGGATTGTGATTTTGCAAGAGTTTGATCTAGAATTCATTTTGGCGAAATTGAAGAAATCATTAATCTTTGCAGAGCTCATTTATGATTTTCCAAACTTGGGGGAGAAGGAGGTTTATGAGGATTCTTTTGTCGATGAACATATATTCCTCATCTCAACTGCGGACCCTTGGTACGGTGATATCATCATGTATTTGCAAACAATGAAGGTCCCTACTCACCTCTCACGGGATGAGCGGTGACGATTATGTCATGTAACTAAGAACTACCTTATAGTGGATAACACTTTGTACCGCCTTGGGGTAGATTCCATTTTGCATTGTTGCTTAACTCATGATGAGGCTGAGGTTGTGCTTAATTATTGCCACAGAGGGGCGTGTGGTGGTCATTTATCTGGGTCTTCTACAGCCCAAAAAATATTGAGAGCAGGATATTTTTGGCTGTCCATCTTCAAAGATTGTGTTAATGCGGTAGAAAAGTACCACCCTTACCAGGTGTTTGCACGTAATATGCACTCGCGTTCAGCCCTATTGCATCCTATTGTCACCGTCGGTCCCTTCACCAAGTGGGGGCTTGATTTTATGGATTGCTACCCAACTTTGACTGGGGGGCATCATCATATTATTGTGGCTGTCGATTACTTCAAGAAATGGATAGAGGCTATGCCCACAACTAAATTCAAGGGTGAGACAGCAGCACATTTTGTTTTCAACCAAATTATCACCCAGTTTGGCATTCCGTAAGAGCTTTTCATTGACCATGGTAGGTACTTTCAGAATAAAATGATGGAAGAGTTGGCTTCCAAGTTAGGATATAGGTAAGAGCATTCCTCTTCTTATTACCCTCAAGCGAATGGACAAGTTGAAGCAGTGAACAAATATCTTAAGTCCATTCTCCAACGAACCATCACACAAAGAAAGACTAATTGGCATATCATGTTGTATCCTGCTTTGTGGACCTATAGAACCGCGGTTAAGACTGCCACTGGTTTTTCTCCCTATCAGCTTGTGCATGGTGTGGATTCAATTTTTTCGGTTGAATGTGAAATCCCTTCTCTGAAGCTAGTTGTGGAGCTTTTACCAGACACTTCTGCCTTGAAACAACGTTTGGTCCACTTAGAGTAGCTTGATGAGCAGCGCCAAGATGCCTTAGTGGATCTAGAGGTTAACAAGTGTTGCATTAAGGTCCAATATGATAATTCTGTCCATCTGAGGAAGTTTAGCGAAGGTGACTTGGTCCTTTTGTAGGATCAAGCTAAAGAACCCTTAGGGGAAGGGAAATTTAATCCCATATGCCATGGTACTTATGTGGTTAAACAAGTCTTAGAGAAAGGCGCCTATGAGCTGGTTGATTATGAAGGGACAATCTTGGTGGAGCCTAGAAATGGGATCTATCTCAAAAAATACTATGCATGATCTTCAGCCAGGGCTGATTTTTGTATATTATTGTACAATTTTTCATTGCATAGTTAGGTTTTCTTATGGTGATCAGGTTTGTTGATTAGATTTCATTTCTTATGACAGATGTCGATGGAGTCTTCCATTTACATAGGATTCGGTGATGGTGCTAGCCTCCACACTCAAAACTCAGCTTCAGCTGCTTGGGTGATTTATACTCCTACGGGTCAAGTATTGTCTTCAGGAGGTGTATGTTTACGGCCTTCTTCAAACAATGTTGCTGAATATAGTGCTGTCATTGAATTATTACATGATTCCAATCACATGGTGTTCATTCTCTTGAGGTACGTCTTGATTCGCAGTTAGTGGTTTCACAGCTTAATGGCTTGTATCGCATTAGGGATTCGACATTATTACGAAGATTCTTAGGTGTTAGATTTCTAGAACGACAATTTGAGAGTATAACATACATTCATGTTCCAAGAAATTTTAATCAAGTTGTTGGCTCATATGCTAACTGTGTGTTATATTTGTATTTGTTTCATAAACCATAAGCATATCACAAACACATTTTACACACATGTAAATAAAATAAAATCGATCATCATAAAAGTGTTTTCATTAAAATCCAAAAAGTGACGTCATAATACATAAGTATCATATACAAAATTGGGGCTTCCAAGCCACCAAAACATACTACACGGTCATACAAAAATGAATACACTCAAGTCTCTAAGCCTGAGGTGGAGGAGGGTTCTGATCATGATAGCACACTATGGCTCTAGCTAGCTGGTGAAATAGTCGAACCCATGCTTGTGGTACACCAACCACCTAGCACTACATGGCCTCAGGAAAGTCCTCGACTTGCACCATGGGTACCCTGTGTGTCAAACGAACAAAGTTCATGTGGATGCTTTGGAGTGTCTGCTATGCATCCGCACCCATAATATCATCACCCCTTCCCCTGCATCGATGACAAGGAAAGCCATCTGTTTGTCGTGGTCCTACATCTGCATATACATGACAGATTGTCACTATGTGTTGTCACACCAAAAACATGTATTTTTGAGTCCATATATCAAAAAACACAAAAAAAATTAAATAATTCAAAACTGAAAAAGTGGGTTTTGGATTCTTTACCTATGTCACCATAAGTTGCTCTTGGTGATAGGGGAATATCTGGGTATCCGCGGAAGTCTATCCTTGCATAGGGGTAGTCGTCTATGGCGACGATCTGTCTCTTCCACCATGGAAAGAAATCTACTGGATAGGGGTTAGCCACCCTTCCACTGCCCAGTCTATGCATGAAATTCACCCAGCATTGCTGGGTTGGATCCCGGACTCCATGTGGAGCAATGTCTACCCTAGGGCTTAGCCCTGGCACTTTCTCAAAGAAAAATGTGCTCAATATACTGTCGAACCCAAAGTTCAGGACCCTTCCCATCTTGCAGTCACTGAGCTGCTGTTTCATGTTGCTCAATAGCCTAGTACTCCATTCATATACTATAGGTGGCATGCACTCTATCGCATAGAACATAATTGGCCGTGAGGCCTGGTGGAGTGGAGCCAACCCTGCAATCCTACCTAGTGCCAAAAGTATGGCTTTCAGCCCCAGAATCTGAATAGAGTTCGTTGGGATTTGACTCCTAACCTTTTCCATATCTGGAAAGCAGTACACAGCTATGTACTCATCTATGGTTAACCTGCCTCCTGGCCCACGAGATCGAAGGTTCACCATCTCCCCTCGTTGGGAAAAACCTGTGATGAAATATATGTCCTTAACCTCAATGTTGAGTGACATCCGATCTATCTGAAATGTTTCAGACTCTGGATCCCAATAGTCTACTAGTAGCTGGAGTAGTCTTGGTTTGGCCCTCAGGCTGCGAAGACACCAAAACTTGTACAACCCACATGCCCGTAATGCTTGTTGAGCCATGAGATCACCTTACATAGTTTCCTCAACATCACCATGCTCTCTTTCTCTCCACTATAGCACCATCTTGCACAAAAACCAATTTTTTTGATCAAGATTTACCCTTTAAAACCTTGTTCGCGGCCCTTTACGCGACTGTTTTCAAAACAGCCGCATATGTACGTGGCTTTTGATGCATTTTCCGCGTATGGTGACCCCTATACGCAGAAAAAGGATCGATTTTTGCGTGGGACAAAACGCATAAGTTTGGATGGCTCAAAAAATTAAATAGAGCATGAAATTTTAAAAAATTTGCATCAAAATGAAAGAGAAGAGAATGGGAATCTACCTGGATCAAATGAGGGAGGATTCCATTGGACGATGCTCCTGGAATTCACTTCTAAAGTTCTGAGCTCAAATGCACTATGTTGGGTAAAAAATTCAAATGGTATGAAAATTTTAAAATTTTTCACTCTTTATAGAAAATTTTTGAAATTTTTACCCACTTTCTATAGTTTTTGACCGTTTTGGACCGTTTGAACTAATTTGATGTTGTAGGAATCCATTTTGAGTGTAGTTTGACCATGGCTATCACCCGTTCGTTCCTATTGCAGGTATTATGTCTAAATTGGCATATAGGTTAGGTTTCACATCCATTTGCACTTTTCATAACCTTATGACTGTTTCATCTTAACCTTAGGTACGAACCCATGAACGTATATTTCAATAAATTTGGAATTAAATAGTGGATCTAGAATTTAAAAATAACTAAAAAACTCAATTTTGGTGATGTCCTTGGAATAAAATGTTTCCAATTTTCATGAAATATGTGTTCATTCCATCTTGTCACAGAACCTTCTTGTTGCTTTTAGAAGTGACATGTTGTGAATGGTAGAGCTTTACCATACATGGGTACCCTAGTTAGATCATGTTTTGCATTTGGTGCCCATGTTGACATTTCTCCTTTAGGGAGTGGGAGTCCTTTGTATAGTACTGCCATGACTTTGAGCAAGAGCTTCATACTCCTCTTGACCTTTATGCTGGCCATTTCCCCGAGACTCCCTTGTATATGTCAAGTTGTAATTGCATTATCATGAGTTTTGCTTGCCTTATTGAGCCTTACGTCGGCTTCCTTGACTTTGATTATCAGCCATATAGCCCGAGCTTGTCTCATGTCTAGCCAAGTAGAGCCCTTTTATATATCCTTTGTAGCTTCATTCACCATTTTTTTTCACTGGGAGGGGACTTTCCCTCGAGTGTCGCTATCCTGCACATGTTTCCTTGCATTGAGCATAGGTATGTTCCACTGCTTGGAACTAGTTTGTTTGATCCTTGACAATCGTCTCCTCATAGATTTGTAACTATAAAGCACTTTTATTCCTTTTCAAGATTTTCAAAATATTTGAAAAAGTACAAAAAAAAATTTAAAAAACCAAAAAGCCAGACAGGAAAAGATGTTATCTTTGGCTGCAGTCGAGTTGTGTTGCCTTCGAACAAAACACTGTATATCACATCCGTTGGTTGGGTTAATAGTTTGACTTTAGGAGCTGTACTCATTTCTCTAAGTTTATCTCCACCATCTGGTTAAGCTTCCAGTCCATATGGAGCCTCTGTTGATGCTTCCTGTGTCACAGAGATGTCCCAGTTTTGTATATTGAGTCTATGTTTCCTACAGTCAATCACCATTTTCCTTTATGCTCTTGTTCGAAGGAAATTGAAGCCTGAGTCGGCCATTCCTCAGTTGTCTTGACTTTGCATGTTGGCCATTCCTGGTACTATTACTGGTTCATGCACATCTTTTCCTTCCACATTATATAGCGTTGATGAGTACCTTGTGTTGGTTGATGGGGGATGCCTTAATGCCCTCCTTCCAGCGGATTCCATCCCAACGACTTCAGACCATTTATTATGGGATAGGATTCTAGAGTCATTTGAGTGCCTTGAGACTTACAGTAATTAGTGGTAGGTTCTCTCACCATTGATATTTTTGGGAATACATCAATGTCCCTTGATCGATGGATTCTTTCAAGTGTTTGACCTTAACACATCTATTTCCACTTGTTCATTTGCACTCTAGTACCTTGATTCCCATTTTCATTATCGGTGGGTGATCTCGCGTCTGTTAATGGTATACATCAATGACCGGTAATCAGATGATGGACTACTATGTTCGACCTCGACACCTCTATTCACATAGTAGGACAAGTACTCGTAGCGGTGTGTGTAGAAGACTTTCCAGATTGGTGGCATTCCACATATGCTACCTCCTTGATCGTGCCAGTGTTCATGAGATTTCAGCTCTCATGACTTGATTCCATTATATGTTAGATATCTTCAACCATTATGGATATCTTGATCCATTGTATATCTTCAGCTTTCATGGAGATCTTGATCCTTTGTATATATTCATCATGGAGATTCTGATATATTATATATTGTATGGGGCGATGACCACACATTTCATATTTTGTATCGTGCCTATTCATGGCCATTGTACTCTTATGTATCCGGTGTTAGAATAATAAACCCATAGTTAGCTACCTTAGACATTAATTAATCCATTTTTGTCTTATTTTCCTAGTTTCTAATATTCCACTCTATGCAAGTTGTCCTTCCACAAGTCCTAGAAGTCAAACTTGCTAAAACTGAGTCATGGAGTGCTTGGGAAACCTCCTGGAATCCATATTTATCATATCTACTTTATTCTAGATCCTCCCTAGTGCATGTCTGCTTTTTCTGCTTTATTGCTTGCTTTACTGAGTTTTATGGCAAAAGGGAAAGTAAGACTAGGTGTAGTTGACTTGTTTTTTGACCTCATCATCCTCCATTATTTTCTCCTAATAAAAGCATGTATGTGTTGTCTTTCCATCACCTATAAGCTTTCCTACTTGAATTTTCCAATTCGTGAGCTCCTAGGTAGATTTGGAAACTGCTTTATGCACTTATGGGGGATTTGACTAGATTTAGTAAGCCTGATTTTGACTATTTCGAATGGCATCCTTATGCATTCAAATCTCTCATGTAATTATTTATTGCAGTAGCCTATGAATTCACAAGGTTGGATATTGTAGACTTATTCAATACAGATTAGTGTTATGCTCCAATTTCAGTCTCCTTTGTGTGTAAATTTGCATGTTTGATTAGTAATTTTGTGAGTGCAATTGATATATCACCTGGGTTCAATTTCCACATGGTATCAAATCCTTTGTAGATCGATTTATCTCCTTCCATATTGCTATTGCAGGTTTTACATCTTGACTGGGAGCTATTTTGCTGATTGAAGGGACAATTTTTGAGCTATGGATCAATCTCCGAAGATCATCTTGACTCAATTAGATTTCTTTGAATGGAAAGCAGATATGGAGATATCGTTGAGAGCGAAAGGTATCTACAGGGTGACTATGGAAACTGAAGTAGAGCCCAATGCAGCTGTAGAGAAGATTAAATGGCACAATAGGAGGGATGAGGCCTATGGTCTCTTGTGTCTGAGCATATCTAGAGACCTCCTCTTCCATCTTGATGGATTAACATTACCAAATGAATTATGGGAGAAGCTTGTAGAGATTTTTGGTAATACATATGAGATGAGAGGACATCAAATTGAGAATGAATTGATCTCCTTGAGTCCTAGTAGCTTCGAATCCCTGCAACTCTATTTTTCCAAATTTAAAGCCCTTGTTTTGTAGCTAAAATAGTGTGGAATTGAAAAGGAGGAGAAATTAGTTTTGGCCATACCCTCGAAGCTTGGCCCTGACTATTTAGTGTTTGTTTCAACCTTCCATGCCACCAAGTTGATAGCTCGAGCTTGGAAGATGCCTAAGCTTGCAGAGTTCATGGAATCCCTCACACAAGAATAAGATAAACTGGTGATGATGGGCACCATCAAACCTTCCAAAGACCAAGCTCTGGTTGCTGGAGATTCAAGGGTGGATTCAAAAGGCAAGAAGAAATCTAAGAAGCCACCTGAGCAAAATAGAGACAAGAACAAGTCTCAGGAGGATCCCCAAGGCTCCAAGAAGAACTTCCAAAAGAAGAAGAACAAAGGAGAAATGAGCAAGTGTGCATACTGCAGTAAGGGATTTCATCTTGAAATCTCTTGCATGAAGAAGAAAATTGACATGCTGACCAAACTCCTGGAGAAGAATAACATCTCCCTTCCTGATAGCTCAAAGAAGAGGGAAGGAGGATCAAATTCAGAAGACAGAGAGAGATTTCATGCATTGGTTGCTGGCACATCAAGCTCACCTAGCTTTATCATAGACTCTGGAGCTTCAAGACATATGGTTTCGACTAAGGAGGCATTCTCCTCTCTTGACATGTCAAAAGGTCCACCAATAGTGCTAGGAGATGACTCTCTCACTGACAGTTTGGGAAAAGGAAGGATTGATCTTGACCATGGTAAGTTCAGCAATGCATTGTATGTTCCAGTTCTTGCCTCTAACCTCTTGTCAGTGTATCAAATGACCCACATAGGGTCTCCAAATAAGGTCATATTCTCCCCTGATGATGTTGAGATCATGGAGATCTCAAGTGGTAAAGTCATTGCAAAAGGAGTTGTAGATCACACTTCAAAGGTATACTGGTTTTCACATTTTCTAACCTACTCAAGCCCCTCTGCTCTTCTGATTAATGCTAATGAGGCAAGAAATATTTGGCATGAAATATTTGTCCATCTTAACTATAAGTATCTTTCTGATCTAAGTGAAAAATAAATGGTCATAGGGTTTGTTATCAACCCAAATGGAACTTCTCCGTTTGAGTGCCGACACTTCATATGTTGGCGCACAAAAGGACATTTATGGATTGAAGGTTGCCTAAAACACAATAGATGGGCATGGCATGAGATACATTCACTATCCACCTAGCTTGCCATTTTTACCTTTTTACATGTTGATTGTTGTACGCGACTCTTTCCACAACAACTCGCGTACATACGTGACTATATCCATAGCATCTCGTGTACTGTATGTGGGTATTGTCATTGTAACCTGCGTATAGATCTATACGCGGGTTTTCACATTTTCTACCCTACTCAAGCCCCTCTGCTCTTCTGATTCATGCTAATGAGGCAAGCAAGCTTTGGCATGAAAGATTTGGCCATCTTAACTATAAGTATCTTTTTGATCTAAGTGAAAAAGAAATGGTCATAGGGTTTGTTATCAACCCAAATGGAACTTCTCTATTTGAGTGCCGACACTTCATATGTTGGCGCACAAAAGGACATTTATGGATTGAAGGTTGCCTAAAACACAATAGATGGGCATGGCATGAGATGCATTCACTATCCACCTAGCTTGCCATTTTTACCTTTTTACATGTTGATTGCTGTACGCGACTCTTTCCACAACAACTCGCGTACATACGTGACTATATCCACATCATCTTGCGTACTATATGTGGGTATTGTCATTGCAACCTGCGTATAGATCTGTATGTGGGTTTCCCTTACAGCAACTCGTGTGTAATACATGGGTTGCCAGTATCAATACTCGCGTACGCCTCCATTCGAAATTAAAAATAATAAACACGATTAATGGAGATTTGTTAAGCCTTAAACATTAACTATCTTAACTGTCTCAATGTCCTCAACCTTCGAAACTGCTCTATTTTCCTAAGTATAAATAGAGGCTTTGGGGAGGGCATTAATCAATCATAATGGGAGAGCAAAGTTATGCTGCTGGTATATCTTTAGAAGTCTTTAGAGCAACATAATTTAGAATCCTTTGGTTGCAAAGGAGTCCTTGTTTCAGGCATTGGGTTGTATACTTATCTCATTCACTATTGTTAATAAATAGAATCCTTATTCCAAATGCGTGTTAAATATCTTTCATGTATCATGGTTTGATGAATATTTATGATTAAGCACTCTATATATTGTTTATCTAACTTGTCATATATACATGTATAAGATTGTGTTTGGAGGATTTTCTCTTTGCAGGTGAAGGAGGTGCATCCCTGAAAGCTTTGGAGAGGAGCAGAGTGGAAGAAGACAAAGCTTGGATCAACCGTCATTAATTGGGTGAGTCCATCGAATCTTCCTATTTCCTTTCTGTGCTTTAAAATCTGATTGTCTGCAAGTTTTAAGAGTACGTTGGTAACCTTAGACCCTTGGTTATAAGGGTGTTTATTCCTGAACAACAGAACTGGCAACTCCGTTGGGGAGCCCAGACTGCTGTGGGTTATTTCTGTTACCGTTTCCCAGTCTTTGCCTTGATTGTATGTGTGGTATTTTGTCTTGGTTCATGCTTAAGGCAGTGTTTGAAGACCTTGAAAAATTTCTTTTTTATTAGAAAATTTTGTACATGTATGCGGGTTTCTCTTGCATACAGTCGCGTACAAAGGCCTGCATACGTGGGTTGCTCTCTTGGGCAGTCATGTATAGTACGTGGGTTGCCCTTATACACAATCATGTACAAGCCTTAGCATTTGAATTTTTGGGTTAGGGTTTGCTTGTCCCTATCCCTTTATAAAATTTGTTTGCTGGTTGGTCTTCCTTATAAGCATTACACTATCAGTTTGATTACCTTGTTGGCCACACCTTGTGCTTTCTTGTAAAGCCCTTGAGTTTCTTTTGTTTGGATTGTCTTCTGTTTGCAATTTGAAGTGGATTTTCTTGTTTGGGTTATAGGTTTAAGTGTTAGTTGTCCGAATTAGTGATCAGGGTTCTGGACACTGTTTGTCCCATTCTATCTTCAGATAGTGATTGGTTTTCCACTTACCTTTGTGTGATTTCAGTGATTTCTTGTCATTGTGCCCACCCAAGCTAGGGTTCCAAGTCTTCCCTTGTTGGTTGATATTTTGGTTTTCTTAATCTGTTTAATTCATTTTGCTTGCTTTATACAGTTGATTTAATTCAAGTATACTCAAGTTTAGTGCATTTAGGTGCATAGTAGTCTTTGAGCATTTTAAAAAAGTGAAAAGAAAACATTTTGAATCTTTTTGCATGTGATTTTGCATAGAGTAGTTTTACTTTCATTTTTTAAAATATAATCTCAAAAAAACTACAAAAATATAGTCTTAGTGTTCTCTTTATCATTGCATTTTTCATCAATTTATATTTACAAAAAAGAAAAAGAAGTTTGTTTTAGTAGTGATAATTTACTTTGAAAACATACACCTTTGCTTTTATATTTCTTATCGAGTCAAAAACATCATAGTCTTTCACTCCACTTGCCTTATGAGTAAATAATAGCCTTTAAAATGAACGCAATAATCAAAATTTACTAGTAATTTTTATTTTTAGGGCCATTCACCTACTAGCTTAGGGTAGACTTGTGGGCTAGGAAGTGTAAACTTCCCATAAGTTTTAAAATTCAGACATAGTGGACCATTTGATAGGTAAATCCTTATCTTTATCGATTGTATTTGGGAAGCTCCTCTCAAAAGGGAGTCAAGCATGAGGCCGCGTAGAGGCATTGGACTGAGGAGATAACCCTCTGATTCCTTGTCGAAACGTAGATCAGGAATTTTACGCACCTGGGGATTCTATCCTAGACAGAGCTTCAGGCTCAACTACCCTACCCATGCGTATGAGTTAGGCTTGCGACTGTCCCCATAAACTGTTGGTATAGCTAAGGTAGCCTTTAGTCTCTTGACATTTAGGGTTCATACCTAGGTAAACCAGAAGGCTATTTCTGGTTCACCTTGGGTAGGCTTGGAAGGTAACCCTTGTTGAAAGTGTAGGAGGGCGATGGGTGATTCCTCCACTTGTGCCTAAGAACCTCTTCAAGGATGCCAAGCAAATGTTCTTTAACTTTCTTTGGGAAAGCATATCTTTTGATTGTTGAGACTTTAGGAATTTTTTGTAGTAATTGCTCTGTGGTTTGTTTGTGTTTAGCTGACCTTAGGGTTTGAATTGTCAAATTTACAATCATGGAGGACCAACCTATAAGGAGGTCATGAAGGTTGCAAAACCTTCCTCCTCTCATCACATTGGAACCCCCACCTCCACCTAAAAGGTGAAGATTGGACATGGACGGTTCATTTGAACCGATAGGAGTAAGTGAAGTTCCAGGTGAACCGACACTTAGAGCTAACCATTTTGATTTTAATACATTTGAGATAGAAGACTTGCAGGTTGACGAGTTTGCAAGGAATTTTAACACTCCCTTGAATGACTTAAATGATCCTATGATCGTCCAGGTTAGACCTTTTGATTCACCTGTTTTGGGTGTCCCTACGGGCAGGATTATGTCTACTATAGGAGAAAGTTCTTTTTTTTTCACCTCAGCCCTACCAGTTGAAGGGGTGCTACCTCCCTCGGTAAGTACCCCTAGACCTAGAATACCTACTACTCCATTGACTCCAGCGAGCCGGGTGGTCCAACCATCGGTTCCCATAAGCCTAGCAGGTGCTTCTAGTGACATGGTTACTGGAATTCACAGTATATCTTCTGTTCCTTCCTCCTTTGCACACACTGCCCAGAGCGGTCCGGTAGGATCCTCGATTTTCGTCCAAGGATTTCCTTGGAATGGGGGGCATATTCCCCCATCCACTCCATATGTAGGCCCATCACCTTCTTATGTAGGAGTGTAGTTTGGAAACATTACCTCTTACGGGAAAGGTTTTCAAACTCTAGTCTCGGCCCCATTCACGAGCTCTCCCTTTTCGTTATTTAGCGGAGGGATACCTACTCCCTTTTTTCAAACCCCAGTTTCGACTGGGACGGCCTGAACCTCTTATACTACACCTACCACACAAAATCCTGTGGCTTACGGATGGAATCCATTTCAAAGTAATCCATCCACTTCACAACCAGTGGCAGGGGGAAACCCCACCTTTACATATGGGCATTCGGGGGTAAGTCCCTCTAATCCCCAGACTGACACTTTTAGTGCTCTGGTGCGACCCAAGATTCCTTTCCTGACAATGTTAAACTTGCCATATTTTTCTAAGTTGATGAACGAAATAGTGAGGCATGACCCCTCGTGGCCACCTATTCCCACCAAATTGCCATCGGACATCCCTAAATTCAAGGGAAAATTTGGTGAAGATCTAGGGGCTCATGCCACCACATTTCATTTATGGTGTTCTTCTAATTCGCTGAATGAAGATTCAGTTAGGTTGAGGTTGTTCCAAAGAACCTTAATGAATACTGCAACAAAATGGTACATTGAGCTACCTTCTGCTGCATTCAGTAGTTTTTGGGACTTGGCTAGTGCATTTCTTAGCCACTTTCAGCTTTCGATCTGATACGATTTCAGAACGGACTGGTTATTTACTATTAGGCAGAACAAGGCTACCCACATCTTGGATCATATCCAGGAGTGGAGGAGGTGAAAGAGCCTTATTAAAGCCACTATTCCCCCTGAGTTCTTACTAGAGTGGTTCCTTAAATCTCCGTTGCCTTACATATCTAAGGACATATCCACTTCAGGAGTGACGAATGAAGAAGAAGCCATTCTCAGGGCCCAACAATTGGATTTGATTTATTCACAATCTGGGATCTTGTATGAGATTATCCCTGAGGCACCGAGGCCTACCCACGATGTAGAGAAACCTAAGCCTGGACCCCATGCCAATAGTGTGGTTGGGTCTGTTAACTCTCCCACTGTAGAATCTTTGGTCAAACAGCTTCATCAGTTGTCCGACATTCTACAGTGGAGGCCTGAAACTATGCCTAAGATACCGAAAGGTGTCTTTAAGAAGACCTTGCATAACCCTAATGCTAGGGATGCTTCAAATTACTCCATGGTTGAAGACTTAGCCCAAACCCCTTGTGCAATGTCAGCCTTAGAGGTGTTACAGAGTTGTCCCGCCCAGCAGGATGCCCTCTTAGCATCCTTAGGTAGCATGGACTCGTCAAGTCTCATGGCGAAATTTCACTTATCTGATGTTAAAATTTGCCTGCCTTACCATGTAGCCTTATCAATAGATGTCATCCATGGTGGAAAGACCATTGGAAGGGCAGTTGTTTATGAGGGTGCTTCTACATGCATTATTTCCTTGTCATGTTGGAAAGCTCTCGGATCCCCAGAGCTGGTCCCGTCAAACACTCTACTTACTGCTTTCGACGGAAGGTCATTTCCTCCGCATGGTCGGATTTTGAAATAAAGCTGGCAGGGAAAGCAGTGTCTGTTGAGGTGGAAGTGATTAATGCACCTTTGGACTATAATTTGATTTTGGGAAGAAGCTGGACTTATGCCATGTCCGCTATTGCGTTGACCATCTTTCGGGTGGTAGTTTTTCCACACGAAGGAAAGTTGGTTACTGTTGACCAACTCGATTTTACTCGAAAAGGCCGCATGGATTCTAATGAGTCTGCTGTGCCATTGGTTTATTAGGTCAAACTTGCTGCACAGAGCTTAGGGGCTGGAATGTATGCATCACTGATGGACACATTTGATCTTCCAGCCCCGATTAACTATATTGGTTCTACTAGCGTGGGGAATTCCATAGCCACGGTTGTTGATAGGACTGATCCTTGGGTTCTCCCTTCCCCCCATGAACCAGAAGTGCCCTTATCAATAGTGGAAGTAGCTTACCAATATATCATTCAAACCACTGTTGATCCCATTCCATACCCTCTCACAGTCTCAGAGGACCTGGAAGAAGTCTATTTTCCCACTTAGGCAGAAAACTCTTCGCACTCTACAGACTGTTTAGATATGGTTTTACCTTCTGATGAAGCCATTCTAGATTCCTTGAGCAGACGTGATAAGATTTGTGAAGATCTTCATCATCGATCCTATTTTCTTCCAAAGCTAAGTAGGATAGAAAATCAAGAGTTTCATATGAGACTGCCAGATGATGTTGATACACCCATCAATCCCTTACTCAGGGAAGGAATGTTTGCCGAGGGGAATATGGTAAATATTTCCACCACTATCCCTATCAACATCTCTGTAAACCCTGATGTCATGGAAAACATACATATAGGTGCAAAATGCTCTCCTGAGGAGATTGCAATCTATACAGCCTTGTTCAAGGAATTCCGCAACGTCTTTTCCTGGTCATATGAGGAGATGCCAAGAATTGATCCATCGATAGTTGAACATGAGATCCGAACATACCCCGACGGTAAACTTGTTCGGAAAAAGTTAAGACCTGTTAAACCACGTAAAGTAGCGGCTGTGAAGGATGAAGTTGAAAAGCTGTTGAAAGCTGGTTTCATTTATCCCATAGCTCTGAGGGAATGGTTATCCAATCCTGTTCCTGTTGATAAGAAGCAAGGGACCATATGCATCTGTACTGACTTCAGAGATTTGAATAAAGCCTGTCCTAAGGACAACTATCCCACGCCATTTATAGATGCTTGCGCGAAAAGTGAAGTGTACTCATTTATGGATGGTTTCTCCGGATACAATCAAATTCAAATAAAACCGGAAGACCAACATAAAAATACTTTCATTTGTCCTTGGGGTACCTTCGCGTACAAAAAAATTCCCTTCGGATTGAAAAATGCTGGGGCAACCTTTCAACAGGCGATGAACTTTTCCTTCCATGATATAAAAGCCATTGTCAAACCTTATCTCGATGATTTGCCTGCACATTCTCGCAAGAGGATTGACCATCCAGATCACTTACGGTTGATATTTGAACGATGCAGATACTATAAGATCCACTTGAATCCCCACAAGTGCATGTTCTGTGTCGAGTCAGGAAGACTGCTCAGTTTCATTGTCTTTAATAGAGGCATCCAGGTGGATCCATTAAAAGTAGAGGCCATTGTAAATCTGCCTCCTCCTTGTTCTATCAAGAAACTTCAAAGCCTGCAGGGAAAGTCTAATTTTCTTCGACGTTTCATCGTTAACTATGCCAAGATTACCAAGGGTTTCATGCACCTGTTAAAATAGGACACCCCATTTGTATGGGATGAAACTGCACAACTCGCTTTTGAGGCATTGAAAAAAGCTTTGTTGTCAGCACCTTCACTGCATGCGCCAGATTACTCTAGGGATTTTATATTGTATCTGGCCGCGTCTGAGTCGACCATTGGGGTAGTCCTGGTCCAGGAAGATGATAAGATCTAGGAGCATGTCATTTACTATCTTAGCCATGCTTTGGCCGGCCCTGAACTCAAATACTCCCATGCTGAGAAATTGGCTTTAGCAGCTGTCTATGTTGTTCAGAGGTTACATCACTACATTTTTGCTGAGGACTACAACAATAGTGGCAGATGTGAATCCATTTCAGTATGTTTTGTCCTGACAGATTGTTGGGGGGGAATTAAACAAATGGATAGTCATTCTCCAAGAGTTTGACTTGGATTTCCAATCCGCTAAGTCTAAAAAATCCTTAGTTTTTGCTGAGCTTATAGCAGAATTTCCAACGAAAGAAGATGTAGTCGTTGAGGATGACTCATTCCCAGATGAGCATATCTTCTTGATAGCTACCTTTGATCCCTGGTACGGAGATATACTTATATATCTCCAGACTTTGAAGTATCCTGCGACTTCCTCATGGGAAAAATGACGTAAATTACACTTTCATGCTAAGAACTACCTCATCATAGGTGATACTCTATATCGAAGAGGGGTAGATTCAATTTTGCATTGATGTATTACCCATGAGGAAGCAGAGATTGTCCTGAATGATTCCCATAGTGGAGCATGTGGGGGTAATTTATCTGGGTTAGCAACGGCCCAGAAGATACTATGTGTCGGTTATTTCTGGGCCACAATCTTCAAAGATTGTGTGGAAGCAGTGAAGCGCTGTCATCCTTATCAGCTTTACACCAGGAAAATGCGGTCACATCCCGCTCCATTGTTTCTTGTTGTCTCAGTGGGCCCCTTCATGAAGTGGGGGATTGATTACATGACGTGCAACCCAGCTTCGACTGGGGGGCACAAATATATCATTGTCGCTGTGGACTATTTTACGAAATGGGCAGAGGCAATTCCCAACTTTAAAGTCCACGGGGAAACGACAGCTTTCTTTGTGTTCAATCAGATTATAGTACAGTTTGGTATACCTAAGGTGATTGTCACTGACCATGGCAGTCATTTTCAAAATAGCATGATGATGGAACTGACCACTATTCTTGGATTCAGACAAGAGCATTCATCGTTGTATTATCCTCAAGCAAATGGTCAGGTTGAGGCTGTTAACAAGACTTTGAAGACTACCCTCAAACGTACGATTGATGCAGCCCATTCTAACTGGCATATCATGCTATACCCTGCTATTTTGGCATACCGAACTAACGTAAAAACTTCTACGGGTTTCTCCCCCTTCCAACTCATTCATGGAGTGGAAGCCGTCACCCCGATTGAATGTGAAATCCCATCCCTGATAATAGCTATTCATGTGTTACCCGATACGACAGAGCTTGAAGAACGTCTAGTACACTTAGAACACCTTGATGAACAGCGCAGAGATGCGCTGACAGCTAATTAAGCTCACAAGAATAAGGTCAAAATCCAATATGATAAATCGGTCAAACCTCAGATTTTTTCTGAGGGGGAACTTGTTTTGCTTTGGGACCAAGACAAGGAACCCCTGGGGGTAGGAAAATTCAAGGCCATGTGGTTAGGGCCTTATGTCGTGTCGAAAGTCTTAAAAAGGGGCGCATATGAGTTAATATATTTTGATGGGAATAAGCTTCCTGAGCCTAGAAATGGGCTCTATCTAAAGAAGTACTATGCTTAGGCTTAGAACTTTTTTTGTATTCTATTGTATGTATTTTTATGTACACTAGATCGTTGGTTTATGTTTTTTATACTATTTGCTGGTTGTTTCAGATGTCTTCCAAGACGTTCATAGGTTTCATTGATGGCGCCAATCGCCACACTTGTAATCTTGCTTCAGTGGCATGGGCCATTTATTCTCCCTCAGGATAGTTAGTTGCCTCAGGAGGCGCTTGCTTAGGTCCTGCTTCTAATAATGTTGCTGAGTATAGGGATGTAATTGAGCTTCTATGGGATGCTTTGTCACATGGTATCACTCAGCTGGAAGTCCATTTGGATTCTCAACTGGTGGTTTCCCAGCTCAATCGAGCTTACCAGGTGTGGAACCCTATTCTATTACGTCAGTTCATGCAAGTTAGGTTATTGGAAAGAAATTTTGAATTTATTACATTCAGTCACATTCCAAGGAATCAGAATTCATTGACTGATGCATATGCTAATTACATTTTGGATTGGCATCTAACACATATTTCATAAAAATATATAGCATACACATAAAAAAAATTTGTAAATAAACCGACAATATACATATATATGTATATATATATATGTGTGTGTGTGTGTGTGTGTGTGTGTGTGTGTGTGTGTGTGTGTGAATATCTGTCTATAGATAGGTTGAGTCTCTGGTCATCAGATCTAGTCATAACTATATAATATACAAAAATATACAAAAAATGGATCGTAGTCCATCAAAATGCCCTAGATCTAAGCAGGACCACCCTGATCCCCTTGGTCTCCCTGTACTCTGGCTTCCTCAACCTCCTTGGCTTCGGTAGCCTCTACAACATCTATGTACACCAAAACCGCTCTGGCTACCCGCCTCAAAAGGCATATCCAGATGGGTGGTATTCCAACCACATACTCCTGTATGAAGGTCGGGATGTGCTCAATCCACATAGTAGGTACTCTCTGGGTAAGCCTGGCCAGCTTCCCCTCTAGAACCCTGATAAGCCCCTGGTCTTCACCTAAGATAGGATGAACAAACATACGTGGATGCCCTACAGGGCGGACCGGTCAAATATCTGCATTTTGACATGTTTATAGGATTAGAACTCTTATACATATGTATATATCCCTATATTTTAAAATTCATAAAAATTTTAAAAACTTGAAAATTAAAAATTACCTAGCTCTCCCCATGCTCCTCCTAGAGGGAGGACAAGGTCTGGATCACCCCAGAAATCCATCCCAGCATATGAAAATTGCTCTAGTACTGGTAACGACCACTCCCACAAAAAGTAGAAGTCATCATCGTATACACTTTGCATTGAGCCACCTCCTCCCTGGTGATGGAAGATATCTCCCCACTTGCTCAACCTAGGCTAACAAGGAGATATAACCGGTAGAGGTACTGCAAGGCTCAAACTTGACACTCTCGAAGAAGAAGAAGGCCACAAAGATGCTAGAATATTCAAAGTTCTTCCTTCTTCCTCTCTTGCAGTTTGAGAGTTGTTTTTTCAGAATCAGGATCACTCTCGAACACCAATCATACAAAGCCCCATGCATGTAGTCCATTTCCAACCTCATTTGGTTCCGTGTGGCGAGATGAAGAGAAGATGATCTCGCAACCCTAACTATGGTACTTACCAAAACCTGTAGGGGAAGATCACATATATGTGTAATAGGGATGCAACTCCCTCTCTTTTGGGTCCCTGGTGCGTAGAATACATCAATGTAGTTTTGGACACTTAGAGGATCATCGCCTCGGCCATTTCCCTCCAAGTTAAGTCAAACCCCCCATCATGAAAGACCGGTAATGAAGTATATATCCTCAGAAGTAATCTCCAAGGACTCACCCTGAAGGTCAAACATGCCCAAATCATGATCCCAGTAGTTTATCATGAACTCTAGCAGGAGGACATTGGCCTGCATAGGTGATGTGCAAAAGAATTTCAACAACCCACTTGAATGTAAAACATTCACAGTGGGGGCATCCTGGAGTTCTTCTTGATCTAAATCTTCGTGCTCACGCTCCCTCCACTCAAGCACCATTTTCACACCTAGAAAATCAACCATTGTGAAGCATTAGTTTCATATAAAAATTTTAAATTTTGACTCTTTATATATATTTTCACCCTCCACGCAGTGTACATGACTGTCTAGTTAGACATGTCACGTACTGTACGCGACTGTATTTCAGACAACCTGTGTACATAATGCGTGTGTGCGAGTGTTACTCTAGCAAACCCACGTACACAACGTTCCTTGCTTTAGGGCGCTCAAAAATATGAAATTGGGACTCAAAATTGAAATTTGCTAGGATCAAAATGAAGAGCTTGGGGTCTAGTCTTACCTGACACTTGTGGAATTGGATTTTGTCCACTGGATTGTCTGCACCGATCGAATGAAGGTAGAGGTAAAAACTTGCTTCTTATGGCTAAAATTGAAAATGGTGAGTTTTATTTAGTTTTTTTAACTATTTATAGAAATTATATTTCTTAAGTGGGTTTTTGGCCTATAGTTCATATTTTATCAAACTAATACCATCTCTTTTGGCCTTGTAATAGGTTTTTCATCATTCTAAAGTGTTTTTTACTCATATAGGATGGTTTCATGTCATTCCACGTGCATTTTTGCATCTATACTATTCCATCTGAAACTTAGTAATCAACATTTTAACCACGGACTATGGTATTCTTAACCATTAGCTCACTGTCTTTACCATCGTTCTTCCATGTATAGGGTCTTCCTCTCATGAGCATCTCCATTTAGAACCTATGTTGTTTTTCGATACTCATGCTGCAACTGTGTTAGGTATAAGGGAATCCTTTTAGCTATTTTTTTACGCCAAATAGAGCATCATTATGGTCTTTTTTACAAGCTATCCCTTTATAGGACTCCCTACCCTTATGGATTTTATTTAGGCCCAGGTTTGACTCCTTGAAAAAAGACTTGACTGCCGAGTTAACTTGTCCGTTCAAGCTCATTAAGAATATGTGAACGGGAATCCGCATTGGTGGTAGGTTATCTCTTTCTAGGACCATGCGGAATAACATGAGAAAGGATCACTCTCTTTTCTACAGAATTGAGAAGAGTATTCTTAGGCATAGACTTATCACTTTTTCAAACTTGAGGGACTAAATTAACGGAAAAGGAACTCCCGGTATGAGCTTAGTTTTCTCTTTTTCGTGCTCTGGACCTAAACATGAAAAATATTCTGAGTGTACTTTATGACTTTGTCATGCTCGTTAAACACGAAAGAACAAAGCATCGAGTTTATTGTTGTAAGCCCCATTTCTCGTCCTCAAATGGATCTTTTCAAGTGATCTTGCTTTTCTTCACACTAGTAAAACTCAAGCTATTTATGATGTTCTTGAAGGAGCGTTGGGTAGTTGGTAATTTAATCTTTTTCGAACCTCCCTGACTAAGTACAAAAAAGGTTCACCTTTTCTTCTACGGAAGTTAAGAGAGTTCTTCTGTGGTATGTTTTACACTTTTTCGGCCTTAGGAGACTAAATTGGATGAAAAAGGACCCCCCTGGAGTCTTCTTTAGAGTTTTCAGACTCTCTAAATGTGAAAACACCAACTGAGCATGTACTAGTTTGGGATCATTAAATCCATGAATCAGTGACACTATCAAGCAATATTCCCTCTTCTCTTCAAGCTTGTTAAAAAATGAAGAGAGACTCGAGTTGACTTTCCTGGACTTGTTACAATTTAACAGGGAAGGTAAGGAAGAAGTTTTCTCTTGTTTTCAGTTAGTGGTAGCATGTCATCCTTGAACATAGCACTCTCTGTATTTTCCGATACCCATGTCTCAGTGTTCACTTTCAGCTCAGCTATTACTTCGAGTTTATTACTCCTCCTCTTGTCCGTTCCACCTGGGGAATCTGATCATGTCTCCTACATGATAGATAAGTCTAGTTGTTCTATCTATAAAGTTAAAAGCTTCCTTGGGTCATCTCTATGTCATGCTCACTATTCAAGGACTTAACTCAATGTCTGATCTATATCCTGATCCCATTATTGTCGTATCTGTTATCATTTGTGTCTCCCTTCTTTTACCCAGTTCCTAGTCACTCTTGTGATTCGTTGGAGGATCTATTTCCTTCCTTATCACAGTATGGTTCCTCTTCAGCACTTCCCGGTGACAAAGACCTAGAGTTTTGACATTTGTACCTCTGGATTCACTTTCATCATCAATGAATTCCTTTGCTTTATTTGTCAATTATCACCTATTGATTGATAAACTGTTGAATCCTCTCCACGTTTGACTTCAACTTACATCTATTCACATGGCTTGGATTGTATTGGTTCTTTGGGATTGTTTATGAAGACTTTAGTTCCTCATCTATGGACTAAGTTGCGCAAGATTATGTTCTACCTATGTACATAGATTCTAGATCTGTGAAGACTCATCATGATTGTATATCGTGGCTTCGATCCACCTTTGTAATATACGTGGTCTTGTACCTGTATTATATGATGTAATCACACATTTGTAAAGGAGCTAGTGTTCCAGTATATTGAACATAGCATCCTCACATATGATTTTGTATATGACATTATTATGTATTTGTTTCAGGTACTACCTTTGCTCCAATGGATTTCTAAGTTCTCTAAAGATAAAGATTATAATGTATTTCAACCATCACTTCCCTCTGACCTCACACATTAGGGGGCATCTGTTATCAACCCAAATGACACTTCTCCGTCCGAGTGCCGACACTTCATATGTTGGTGCACAAAAGGACATTTATGGATTGAAGGTTGCCTAAAACACTATAGATGGGAATGACATGAGATTCATTCACTATCCACCTAGCTTGCTATTTTTACCTTTTTACATGTTGATTTCTATATGCAACTCTTTCCACAGCAACTTACATACATACGCGACTATATCCACAGCATATCGAGTACTGTACGTGGGTATTGTCATTGCAACCTGTGTATAGATCTGTACATGGGTTTCCCTTACAGCAACTCGCGTGTCATATGCGGGTTGCCAGTATCAATACTTGCGTACGCCTCCATTTGACATTAAAAATAATAAACATGATTAATGGAGATTTTTTAAGCCTTAAACATTAACTATCTTAACTGTCTCAACCTCCTCAACCTTCGAAACTGCTCTATTTTCCTTAGTATAAATAGAGGCTTTGGGGAGGGCATTAATCAATCATAATGGGAGAGAAAAGTTATGTTGGTGGTATATCTTCAGAAGTCTTTAGAGCAACAGAACTTAGAATCCTTTGGTTGCAAAGGAGTCCTTGTTTCAGGCATTGGGTTGTATACTTATCTCATTCACTATTGTTAATAAAGAGAATCCTTATTCCAAATGCGTGTTAAATATCTTTCATGTATCATGGTTTGATGAATATTTATGATTAATCACTCTATATATTATTTATCTAACTTGTCATATATACATGTATAATATTGTGTTTGGAGGATTTTCTCTTTGCAGGTGAAGGAGGTGCATCCCTGAAAGCTTTGGAGAGGAGCAGAGTGGAAGAAGACAAAGCTTGGATTAACCGTCGTTAATCGGGTGAGTCCATCACATCTTCCTATTTCCTTTCTGTACTTTAAAAGATGATTGTATGCAAGTTTTAAGAGTACGTTGGTAACCCTAGACCCTTATTTATAAGGGTGTTTATTCCTGAACAATAGGGTTACCAAAGATTAAGTTTTCCAAGGGATTCTGTCAAGGTTGTGTCCTAGGAAAACACCCAGAGCATAAATTTGAGACAACTAGTCATGAGAGAACCTCTGCACCTCTTGAGCTGATCCACAGTGATGTTGCTGGTCCATTCCATCATATGTCAATGAGTCAGGCCAAATATGCATTAACTTTCATAGATGACTTTTCCATGTATTGTTGGGTTTACTTCTTGAAGCATAAGTCTGAAGTTTTTGGCCTCTTCAAAGTCTTTCAAACTTTGGTTGAAAACCAGTCTAGGAGGAAACTCAAGATCCTTAGATTTGACAATGGTGGTGAGTATGTCAAGTCTGATTTCATTCAATATTGTGAAGATGCAGGTATTCAGATGCAACATTCAATCCCTTACACACCACAACAAAATGGTGTTGCTAAGAGGAAGAACATATCACTGAAAGAGATGGCAACCTGTATGTTGGAGGCTAAGACTTTGCCACCAAAGTTTTGGGCCGAGGCTATAAAATATGCATCCTATATCCAGAATATGGTTCCTCATAAACAAATTTATGGTATGAATCCTTTTTAAGCATGGAGTGGGCACAAGCTAGATGTGACCCATTTCAGGATTTTTGGCTCAAGGGCTTGGGATAGAATTCCAACAGAAAAGAGGAAGGCTTTGCAGCCCCAAAGCCAAGAGTGTATATTTTTTGGGTACTCTGAAGATTCAAAAGGGTACAAGCTGATCAATTTGAGCACAAGCAAATCCTTCATTGAAAGGAGTGTTCAGTTCCAAGAAGAGCCTTTAGCAGCAGTTGAAGTTGGAGAGTCTTCTTCACCACCAGAACCATTGAATGTAAGTGAAGAGACAAATGAGTTTGATGATTCTGATATGTCTAATAATGATGATTCAATTGTAGATCCTAACAGTCCTACAACACCAAAATGGGCAACAAATACCATTCATGCAGCTGGGGAACTAGTTGGAAATCCTAGTGATCCTATGATGACTAGATCTCAGTTTGAGAGTGCCCTGAGTATGAAAGACCCTTTGTTTGCAAAGAAATGCTATCTGATGGTTGAATCAGACCCACATACATATGAATATGCAGCACATGATCCAATATGGAAAGCAGCCATGAAATAAGAATTCAACTCACTCCAGAAGAACAACACTTGGGAGCTGGTTGATCTTCCCCCAGGGAGGAAGCTAGTTCAATGTAAGTGGGTTTTCAAAACTAAGTTTGCTGCTGATGGTTCACCTTTGAAATATAAGGAAATATTGGTAGCCAATGGCTACTCATAGGTACATGGTATTGACTACAATGAGACCTTTTCACCAGTGGCAAAGATGGACTCCATTAGGCTAGCCTTAGCCATTGCAACTTCGAAGCAGTGGGAGGTACATCACATGGATGTGAAGTGTGCTTTCCTGAACAGAGATATTACTAAACAAATTTACATGCATCAGCCTCAAGGGTTTGTTACTAATCCATATTTTATGTGCAAAATAAAGAAATCATTGTATGGGCCTAAGCAAGCCCCTAGGACTTGGTATGTAAAGATTAATGGCTTTCTGCTGTCATTGAGTTTTGTTCGATGCAAGTATGATCCTAATGTTTATTTGAAGCTGATTCATGGTTCTTTGATGATTATTGTCTTGTATGTTGATGACCTTCTGATTACAAGAAGTTCAAAGAAAGAAATTGCCTCCTTGAAGGATGCAATGAACCATGCATTTTCCATGACTGATTTGGGGTTGTTGAGCCAATTTTTAGGTCTCGAAATTGCTCAATCCCAACATGGAATAAAAGTACATTAGTCCAAGTATGCTTTGGATTTACTGAACAAGTTCAACATTAAATATTGCAAGCCAAGCAAGACTCCTTTCTTTTCAAGAGTTAAGCTTGAAGAAGCAGGTTCTTCTCCTATGGTAGATAGTACACTGTATAGACAACTGATTGGGTGTTTGCTGTACCTTACACACACTCAACCTAATATTTCTTATGTATTAAGTGTGGATTCAAGATACATGGATCAGCCTCATGAGATACATTGGAGAGCAGCCAAAAGGATCCTTAACTTTGTTCAGGGAACAAGGACTCATGCGATCTTCTACAAAGCTAAATCTAATCTTGATTTGATTGGGTTTACTGACAGTGATTGGGAAGGTGACAACACAGATCAAAATTCAACATCAAGATATGTGTTCATGCTTGCTGAATGACCAATCAGCTGGTCAAGCAAGAAATAGAGTGCCATTGCACTCTCATCTACAAAAGCAGAGTATAGAGGAGTTGTAAATGCAACAACTCAATGTTTATGGTTGCAGGGGTTACTTGGTGAGTGTGGCTTCGAATCAGAGTTCTAAACTATTATCTATTGTGATAATCAGAGCACCATTCGAATCTACAATGATCTAGTTCAGAGATAGAGAACCAAACACATTGAGATCCATATGCACTACATCAGACAGCTTGTGCATGATGGCACCATTCACCTACTCTTCTGTGCATCTTCAGAACAAGTAGCAGATATCGTCACCAAAGTTTTTTGTGAGAAGACATTCAGAAATCTCAAATCACTAATGGGGATTTCTGATCATACTGTGAAGCATGATTGATGACAAGATTTTAAAATTTTGTTTTACTGTCCATGTTTAAGGGAGGATTTTCCCACTGGGTTTTTGCCTCTTTCCTTCACTACTACATTTCGACCCAAAATCCGACGGCCGTATTGTCGGATTTTCGACACTTCCTTGTCGCATGTACGACACTACGATTTTTTTTTAAGCATCGAAAACTCTGCGTCGGTTATCCGACATCTTTCCAATCCGTCGGTTAAGCGAAACCTAAGCTTACCATCGGTTAAATGTAAAGTGTCGATTAAGCGACAAAAGTTTTTCGACGGTAGTGAAATTTTTTTGAGAAAATAACCTTCATGTCGTCGGTTAAGCGATAGAATGGCCGTCGGATAAGCGACGGTAGTCAATTTTTTTTTTTTAAAATTAACCTTCATGCTGTCGTATAACCGTCGCTTATCTCACAGAGATAAATATTAAGCGTCGGAGAACCGTCGCTTAAGCGACGACTGTGAATTTTTTTTTTTTTTAAATATTTGCAAATTGGGTATACAAAGAGCCATTTCATGCAAAGGTTTCATCATTCTACATAATTTTCAAAGTTGCAGTTACATTAGCTTGACAAATGCATATTATTTGATTGCAGAAGGTGACTCCAATGGATTTCCAAGATGCAAAGGTCTTGGTGTAAGGAAAGGTAAAGTAAAACTGCCCTGGTTTCACGCTGGCAAGTTTCTTTTTATACTCTAGTTGTCTGATGAATACAATTGCACTTTTGGTCTGATATTTAGATAGTCTGATAACCATGCCTACAACTTGGAAAGTGTAGAGATGTATCTTATTAGTATTGCATGGCAGAGTTTTGAGGGGAGTCAGATGTACATGACTAGATAATTTGTTGCTCTTCTGTATAACCACTGAACTTCTGTATTGCCATAAAATGTGTGGGATCTGCACTTCTGTATTGCCATAAAATGTGTGGGATCTGCACTTCTGTCTTACCACAGCTTAATATGTTGAATAATGTTAATGCAGATCCAATTTCACATCTATGGTTAACAGCATAGTGTGCGGTCAGTTGAACTTCCCTGAAGAGTATGCCAGTTCTGTAATTGTTTTCTGCACACATATCTACCTGATGCTTGCAACCTTAAAGCAAAAGGTAAAGATATAACTTAGCAAAAATGCAAGAATAAATTTTAAAGATAGAGTCTCGGGATAGTTCTGCATATTATTACTTTTTTACTTAATAATGGTAGGAGGAGTTTCTAAGAAGTCAAACATCCTCCCTGGTAAATTTGTCCTAGAAATCATAGAAAATGTCTCAATCCTATAGTCTACCATATTATCGATTGGTCTTGCTGAGAAAGATTTTCTATAGATAGCACTTTCTATATCTTAGTTTGTTTTAGAATACATTGCATCATATGCTTATTTTGGTCTGTTGCCTCTTAAGAGTTTACTGCTCCTACCATTGGACTCATACTGTTTTGCTATGTGGCTGTTTTGTGACATCTCCATGTCAATGGATGAGACTATAAGAATATTTCACAGACTAGGTGATGAATTAAGTACAATGATTTGGTAGATGCATGAAATATCAAGGGTTTATGAAATTTCCATACCTTGGAACCTTCGTAATTATTATAAAAAATAATGGCATATGCTAGAGAATCCTAAAGATGAAGGTAAGGCATTTTCTAGGACATTGTAGAGTTCAAGATGAAGAAGGCAAGGTATTTATGTCAATAGATGATTAGAAGTGGCCAATGTTATAGAGTGGAAACCAAATAAGTGTGCCAAAGTTGAGTGGTGGGACAGTGTCCTACTTGATTTATTTCTTTCATACATAAAATTCCTAAATGCTTATATGTCTATGATCTGTAAACGAGGGATTTATACTCCACTCATTTCACTAATTCAGATACTATGCAGAATAAAATTCTGGTCTCTGTTCTTAAAGTTATATAGAGAGCTCTGTTTTTCATAATGGCTTCAAGGCCTCGGCGCTTGGTGTAGCCTGCAAAACAAAAAAAACACAACTCCAACGCAAGCAATGATCAGTGTTCTGAGTTAGGTTCTATGTTATTCTCACCAGGTAGGCTGACAAGGACCACCTATACTTCTCTGCTTTAAGGCCTGACTTCCTCTTGTTCGACAATGCTCTATTTTCAAGAGCCAATGCTAATCCGAGAGGAAGCTATCATCCATGCTTATGAATGCAATACTCCGCTGACCCTGTATACTGGAAGAAGTCCTGTTATAATTGTGTCCTGTGGTTTTATTTTCAAATCCATTTCAACTTGAACACCTTTCATTGAGGCACATGTTCACCGATCTTCTGTGGATAAGCAACCCAGTGTAGCACTGGTGTGATGAAATGACAGTCTCAGCAATGCAATAAAGTGCCCCTGAGATGGCCTCTTAAAGAATACATGTTAGGGAATAATTCAGTGTTATGAAGTGGCTGTCAATCAACTGTTGAGTTGGCAGGAGAATACAATAAATTCCCTTGTATTAGTGTTATGCCACCATGAACAAATGGACAGTGGAGATTACTCCTGCCAAGTTGTATATCACATGAGTGATTATCAGCCAACAACTGCAAGACAATGCTGAGCCAAGATTCAGTGCCCAGTCACAAATATTACACACTGTATAGTTCAACAGATAATATACGTATAGGCTGGAAGTTATCCCAGCATATGAAAATGGAAAACTCCAATCAACAACCCAATAACTCAATTAAAAGCTGAGCAATTTGAATTGCTCTGCATATTGGCCTTTACCCGATGAATGCCAAGTGGACAATAAAATATGTGGCATGTTTCACACGCAATAAGATAGCCATGAGACAAATTGACTCCATGAAGAGGTGTATGATCTGGACTTCAGTTAATTAACCCACCAGCAATTCGGAACCAACAAAATTTGCTAACACTCAGCAAAAGGGAGTGCGTATCACCTTGTTCAAGAAAAGAAGGAAAACAGACTCTGGTGAAGGAGAAAAACGCTCCAGGTAGGTTGCATTTCACCCAACAATCATTAAAAACACCCAGGAATGGTAGAGAAACATCTAGGGATGGATAAATTCGCACAACCATGTGTGAAAACACCCAAGCAATTATAAAAACGCCCCAGGGAACACAAATTCGACTTAGGAGATGGGAAAGATGCCCAGGCAAGTGGATTTCACCCAACAATCATTAAAAGTGCCCAAGTAAGGTATAAAATTGCCCAGCAATGGAGAAATTCGACCAACAATATATAAAAATCCCCAAGCAATGGAGAAAATGTCTAAGGCAATAAGAAGACGCCTAGGCAAAGAGGAAAAACGTCCAATAGTCAATAAAAACACCCAGGCAAGTGAGAAATTCGTTCAACAATCACTAAAAACAATTTTGGCAACTTCTTACATTGATGCAACAACTCTGAGATATGAGCCATTGATCTCTCTGCATGGAGTGACATTCGATGATGGGAGGAAAAGAGTTGTTAGGATCTCCATTACACGAGAATAACCATCATTGAAGTAAATTCACAATTTGATTTCTTATCTCCCTCATCTACACTCTCATCATTCACTAGCAGCCATTAATAGCATAGAGGAGCTTCCATTAAAATCACTGGCAATAGTTAAAAATATATCAAGCACATAATATCAATCACAGCATGGAGACAATCTTTTACCCTAGAACTCCAAATTGGGAAAACTAGCATTCGAATGGTTCCTCAGTCTATTTTGGCAGTCTCTGGTTACAATGCTGCTTATGGATTTCTAGCCTCCTTTGTGCATTCTCTTCTCCTTGCCCAAAAATACCCTTTTTGAGTGAAAATGCAAAAGGAAATAGGGAGAGCTGGGGTAATGAGAAGGCTAGTATGTCTCACTGGGAAAAGGAATCCTAGTCAAGTCTTGACTGGGCAAAGGAAGCCTAGTCAAAAGGTCGTTATCTAAGGTTGATTTTCACAAGGAATAAAACAAAATTTAGTGGGATTCCATCATCAATATTCTCTAATGGCTGGATTCTTGAATTTTTCTTTACTGAAGTAGTCACAACCATTTCTTCAAATGCCTCTACTAGTTTGTGTCAATGGACAACTATCAGCAACATCTCTGCTTCATCATTCCCATCAGATGGGAGTTGCCTCTAGCCCCTTGTTTGTATGTTATTACAGTCAATGCTCTAGGATATCTTCTTGGAGTTTCTGAGTTCTAGAACAAATTTGGGGAACTCACTTCTTGTTGATGAGCAGTTACTTAACATCCATTTTGCTGATGACTCAGCTCTCACTCCAAACATATCTTGTAACTCTGTTAAAGGTACAAAGCAATTTGCTGCCTTGACATTTTTGCAAAAGATGCTAGAGCTATTGTGAGAGAGGAAAGTGTGGGCATTCATCATAGAGCAAGAAGGATTTCAAGTGTGGCTTAACATCAAACAAAAACAAATCCAACCATAATTCCCTTTTGAAATTTGATGTACCTGTAAAC